>JAHNZQ020000181.1:670112-694261 GCA_019155205.2 Gracilaria vermiculophylla | reverse complement strand
GTCCGTCTGAACGCCTACCGTCCCTGTTCGCAGAACAGGGTGAGCGCGGGCACAACACGCCAGGAAATGAGGGCAGGACCGGCCGCATACGCAGCAAGGGGGAGGGACTTAGCCGCCGCGACGCGCGAAGGGATGATCAGTCCCGCTGAGAGCCCTACCGGAGGAAGGAACGGAGCGAAGCGGAATCACCCCGCGCCTTTTATAGACGCGGTGGGTGCCTTGAACGCGCGGTATTTCGTCAATTGTTGTAGTTGTGATGAGTTCGAATCAGGCCAGGGGTACGTAACGGACGAACCCTACGTCGGTTCACGTGGCAGGACGCAGCCCCGGGTCGGATTTACAGTAAATGAATGCGTTTCATAACGAGTTCTTAGGATTTCGTTCCGTTTCGAATGAAACTTCGAAAATAGAGATCTGTCGTTCACCAAAAAGCGTGTCGCTCCACAGGGCAACTACGTCCGAGTATCAGAAGTACTTAAGAACTTCGCTTTTAGAATGGCGATGAAGCCACATGGTTTCCGATCATAGTCGTTGTTGTTGCGATTATTTCGCTAAGTTTCATTCCCCATTTTGTCGTGATTTAGAATATGTCATGGTTCCTACTTCTCTTTCTTGGAGTCATTGTTGTTGTTTGGGTATCGGTTTCGTCCATCAGTTGGTCTCGAGTTTCCGTTGGATTGGTTCTTATCGGTTTTTTTTTTTGATTAGCATTCGACACGGGTATATCCGACTCTTTAGCAGGCTAAACGCTCCACGTCTTTCTTCTTTTTATGCCAGCGCTGATTTTTTGAGAAAGATTAATGTGCAGATACATAGAGATGCGTCTGGTTCTTTTTACCGTCCGTCTTCTCTCGTTTTTTACGGAAACAGAGATGCGCTGGTTACTACTATCCATCTCTGTACTGAAAAAGGGAACGACTTAATCGTACACCAAGTGGTTTGCATCCGTTGAAAGATTGACTGCCAGATATCAGTCGGAAAAGGTTCGTAGTAGGGTGACGGTTCATTCGCAATCGGTCAGAGTGTTTCCAAGACGTGCATGCTCCATGAATGCAGTTTTCCGCTCAAAACAATGTTGTTGGATGTCTTCGTCATCCATGAATATAGAGTTACCAAGTTTGTGCCGGAGGTTCGTTTTGAACTGGATGTTGACCTTTTCATACTTTGCTTTAAGCTTGGTCCATAGCTCAAAGGGAGAGCAATGTTCACGCACTAACAGTTCAGGCACAGCCAAAATTACAGCCAAGATTACTTGCGTACCTGGGTTTTGTATGATCGCGGATCTGGCTTTGCGGTCTGCGTTGTCCTAACGACGAAATGCTTTTGCAGGTTCAGGAGTGGGTTCGTTCAGAACAAAAAGGGATTACAGGGAATCCATTAGATCTATTTCTCATACTCGCCTATTATGGTAGTCCGCACTTCTTTTTCATGGAGGGATACGCTTAAGATCGTGTTCTTTGTTGGCCTCTATCGAAGAGTATGATCAACTCGAAATAAAGTACTTTCATGTAGACAATACTCACTCCTCGCCGAACGGGTGGGATAATTTTCAACTTTTGTACTATAAGGGTCAGAACCCGGGCTGCAAGTGAGACTTTCTCGGTGAGACGCGATGTTTTTCTTTCTATATCACCCCACGCAAAAGCAAGGTTTTGCACTAACGTGTCCTCACGAGTCGTCCAGAATATGCGGCTAACCGACATTTATGAGTTCACCAGTGGACCATCTCTACACCCCTTGAGACCATGAAAAGACTTTGAAAAGATGTTAAAAGTGTCGACTTAGGTTATAATTTACGGTATAGAATTAAACGTGTAGTGTAACGTGCCAGTTTCGTAATGGAGTGGCGTAGTGTCGTCTACCTTCTGCAAACTGCACCTGAAGGATCCTTGGTGCACTCTCGCTTGTACGGATATCAGTTTGCGCAGTGGCGTATCGTGGTAGTGCAGCGTCCTGCGCCCGAAAGAGGCATCAAAAGTTTCAAGTTTAAGTGCAAGATTAGTTTCGCACGAGAGACAGGGACGAAGACCAAGACGTCACCAAGTAGGAAGGTGGTCTTAGGGGTCGGCTATGCGATGCTTTCATTAAGATGTTGGTGGTCTGCTTTCCCGGGAGAATCGAGGCTCGTTGAATCACTGGATGCACTTTTCCAGTGCGTAACAAAGAGAAATGAGTGAACTGAACTAGGCCTGCCTACGTTTGGCTCAAGTTACGTCATTCGTATTCTAGCTTTTTCTACTTTAATGACCATCAGCTGGCGGCTTAAGGAGCACATCCTTCGACCAGTGACCCGACTCTAATGGATTGAGAAGGCCGCCCATCGCACCCTGCAGCTTGTTGCAGACATACAAAAAAGTTGACTTAATTCGTGTGAGTGAATCACTCAAATGGCAGTGCAATTCCAGACGAATGGCGCCACAATGCCGATAGAGTCATTTTAACTTAGAACCTTACCTTTATAGCGGACTGTGTTTCTTTGAAACTAAAATTGAACTATATTGCAGTAAAAAGCATTTACGTGGCACCAAACCAAATATACCAAAAGGAAATAAAGGATGATAACTATAATATATGCAAAAAGATAAACGTTTTACAGCAGAACCCACATATTATGATGGTTCATTGTCTTTGAATGAAAGCCATTCTAACCACATATTGACTGCATGGGCCTTCTGTGAAGAATTTTGAAACGGCTTAAGTATTAATCTCGAAGGATATCAAGAACTTTTCCGCCTGTTCTGGTGCATTCGTAGCCATTGCTTGCCATTCGGAGTTGTTTAGGGGCTGGAGCGAAATTATAAATGCTTTTCAAGACCTAAAATGTCGTGTTCATACACAAATACTGACGAAATATGTGAAAATATGAAATGGGCCTCCTCAGGGATGTTGTGTTGATTCTACTTACTTTTTTCCAAGGATCCGGGTGTGGGCCTAACTATGACCAGGCGCATGGCTACTGACGGAGATGGCTCACGCTACACGTGAATGGCACGGCCAGGACCGGAGTGGGGACAGAGTGCACAGGGCACAATAAGTGCAAGGATAGGATGAAAGTGCTTTAATCTCATTCATTTTTTTGATTATTTTAGTATACGCTACTGTACTCTACTCCTTAATACACTAAGTATATAAGGATACCGGCGTCACTGCTGGCACCCTCAATAAACTGAAACCAAGTTTTAGGGTATGAGTCTTCTGCCTGCGGGGATGTCAACTCCATAACGACGGATATCATGTAGTGCACGGTCGTACATCCGCTAAATGCGCCAATAACACCCATCATAGGGATCATTTTTACCGTTGCAACTGTGCTCGCACTTTTACAAGGTTACTTACCAGCTTTGTGTTTTTTTGCATTTGCGGCACCACATCACGCACGCCTGCGGTATAGCCCCCACCGTCGTGGATCACGCGAGCCGAACATCCAACGCTCTCTTATTTACTCTAATCTCCCAAGGGAATAGGTACTTGCTTCATAGAACTATCTTGAGGGGATATGCTTATTAAACCTCTCTAGCCTAGTGCAGAAGAGACCGCGTCAAGCCTTTCAATCTGGATCAGTCGTGCGGTTCCCTCGAGAAGGTTTCACCCGACGCATTGCGTCTAGTAGATAAACATCTCGAACGTCTTCGTGGTGTGTTCACGTTTGCGGGCTATCGCACTACGAATGGTGGCTTCCGGCACGCTGCTTATTGTGTCCTGCCAGCAATCAATACAAATGCACCGAAAATAAGTAGAATAGTGAGTAGTAGTTTTGCTTGGGGCTGTTCAGCCATGATGCCTGCAACAGCCGTAGGTACTTTGCTCACTGTATTAAATGATACAAATTGTATGACAGCGAAGATGAAAAGTGCGCGATGGATACGTAAGTCCGCGCAGGGAGAACCAAAAAAAAAGCCATGGAAGAAAACTATGTACAGTTTGCGAAACGTGAAAAGGGGCATCGGGCTCTTTCTTACCGTCATAATATGTGATAGGGAAAGAGATACGGAGGCACATTTTGTTCCTTCAAGTCAGCAACAGGCGCAGTTTTGCAGCCTTTGAAAGCTCAATGCTTCCCGTTCAAAGAGAAGCGAGAGAGAACGTGAGGAAAAAGACAAATTCTAACTAAAATACAAAACAACTCATATATTTATTGAACTCGATACTTTTTCGATTCCCCTATTTTCTGCAATCTGATTTATCGATATTGGAAGGTTTTTAAAATATTTTGAAGTCCGTCTTCCATTATGGGCATTTTCTTCGACTTTAAGTTGTTTTGGCGCTTACACGGAGGAGATCTTTTATATAGGGTTCATTTTCCACACTGTGGTGCCTCATTTGCATGTTTCCGCCAGACTTGCAAGCAACGGATGCAATCCTGTGCCGCGGCCAATGAGTGGTAGTTTTGACCTCCTTTTGGGAATATCTAATATCGCGCTTCGCCGCGTGCTGGTACTTGCTACATGTGGAGGTTGACAATACAATGCTGGTAAATGGCACAAATTAACTACTACATTTGTAGCCAGTTAGACAGTCAGCTATAGTATACGACAGTCCATACTGACTTGGCGAATTTGCCTAAACATTCAGCAAATTTCCTAAACAGGGATCGATCCTCTGTTGGAGAAATAAGAAGAAGCTTCTTGAACAAAGTATACGTGTAGAAGGATTAGGAAGCTTCTAAAAGGTTCTAAAAAAGAACTTAATGTACTTTTTTTAATGGTTTATACCAGAAAAATATGGAACAATACTATATGGTAGAAAACATATAGAACGTCATATAAGAACAGTACTCGCTCTACGTTTGACGAAAGGAAGAAGTCAAGCCGAATTTTCAAGATAAAAACAAGATTAGGTTGGTGCAAGAGCCCTTGCTCTCACTGAAAATCCAATTTTTCTTGTTTGCTAACGGCAATGCCAGTTGAATACATTTCTGGCTAAATAAATTGCTGGAAGACTGGATTGCTGGCTATGTGCGTACGTGGTCTGAAGTGACGTGGAGGATACTGGGGCATGTAAGCAGATCACAGTGATACACAGGACTTGTGAATTGGTGAACTCTCATGCTGTTGTCAGTGCACGTAACTGTCATTGCAACAGAGCACTTGGGAATGCCTTTAAAGGGGCCCTGACAAAGTGACCAAAACGGTCGCGTAATTAGGACTGTGTTGACGATGCGCGAACGAGCGCGGAAGGATAACTATGGGTGTATTTAAGAGCTCACAGCAGAGCAGTAAAGGCTCAGTAAAGAGGGCCGTCGACATAGTTGCCATAACCCCACATCCCTTGTTGAACTGATAGCATCCCTGTGCATTTGTCACTATGGCAGCTGCAACTAACGCGGGGCCGATCAATTTGAAACCGAATAAGCAGGAAGTGTTCAGCGGCAATATAGATTTTCTCATTGTTAACACTTGGCTGTACAAAGTAGATCAATATTTCCGTCTCATTGAGCTTGCGAATGGAAATGTTGTACTGACTGACGAAAATCGAAGATCTTTTGCGACTACTTTGCTCACAGGTACGGCAGTAATTTGGTGGTACACAGTCTTGAAGGCGAATACGGCGCCTAAGACGTGGACGGAGTGTACCGAAGCTATCAAACGCGAATTTTTGCCAGAGGATCATGAACGCCGAGCGAGAGATTCTCTCCGATCCTGTTAACATACCGAAAGTGTTGCATACTATCTTTCACGCTTTCGGAACATTGTTTTGACGGTTGCGGGCATGACTTCCAGTGAAGTATGGGACAAGTTTGTAAGTGGGCTGAACCCCATAATTCAATTTGAAGTTCGTAAGGCATACAGTTTCGACTTCCCGCGAAGAAGCCACAAAAATTGTCATGTGTGTTGAAGCCGCTTTTGAGGGTCTCAGTCTTGGTGGTTCATCCAATGGCAGTCATGCGGGCTCATCCTGTGGCAGTAAGGCCAGCGGCTCTTCAAATAATGGAGCTCCCGAACCAATGGACATCGGGATCACTAACGTTCGTCAAAGTGCACGCTCGAAGCAGTGCCTGGAGGACATCAAAAAAAACGCCTGTTTCACGTGCCACAAACTTCGATGTCGTCCGTATAAACATCGCTGTAGGAATATGCACTCTTCCTCCGCCGTCGCAAACGTGGTTGCGGCTTTAGCTGAATCCGAAAACATAGGGTCTGATAGCAAGGAAAACTAAAAGGTCCTTTCCATCCAAAGCATTTTACGTCGGTAGGACCTCTTGTTTCAAACGTGTCATTTGCCGAGCAGCTACCTAGCGGTCTCGGTAGCGCTCCATGTGTTCCGCTCCTTGTTATGGACGGAACCTTAAATTCCATCCCAGTTTCGATCTTTAAGGATGATGGCTGCTCTGCAAATGTCCTATTGCACAGTTCTGCGGAGCCGTACAGAGATTCCTTTCAATTTACGCCTACCTTGATGGACGTCAATCACTCTAAACGCGGTTCGAATGAGATCCCCACAGAACGTACTAGAGAGACTTTTGAAGTCGGCGATTACGTGTTTATGGGGACTTTGCTGGTTGCAGATTGCCGTTATGATGTCTTGTTACGGATCCCTGGCACGCAATGGAAAACCCCGAAATTGACTATGGCAAGTGATTTATCTCAGTTCGGGAATACGCTTTGAATGCAAGGGTTGTTGCCCGCTTACAGCCGCTGCATGTAACATCGCTTGGCGTGAAACGGTTCCGGAAGCTTCTTCGCAAGTTTCCAAGCAACACAACGATATACCAAGCTGTTTCTCGCCTCGCTCTATCGTGTAACATCATTTCCAAGGACCCCTCTTCCCTCACCCCGAAACAAGCTCTTCTTTCTTCGTTTGATGAGGATCTTCGCTTTATCTTGAACGAGTTTGAGGACTTTTTCCAACCCGAACTGCCTGCAGGGCTACCCCCGGAGCACAATGTCGAGCATAGCATTGATATTCAGCCCGGGTCCAAACCGCCGTACCGTACACTCTATCAGCTGTCTCCAGCAGAGCTGGTTGAAGCTCGTGAATACGTGAACAAACTTCTGAAATCGGGTAAGATCCGCCCGAGGCACCCGCCGTTTGGGGCTCCTTTGTTTTTTGTGAAGAGTGGCGACGGTCTTCGTGGGGTCGTTGACTACCGCGCGCTTAACCGTATCACTAAACGGAATCGCGCACCGATTCCTCGTTCTGAAGAGATGTTTGACAGGCTCGTCCAGGCCTCGTACTTTTCGAAGCTCGATGTGAAGACGGGTTTTCATCATATTCGCCTTCGTCCCCGTGACATCGAGAAGACAGCATTCAACACCAAGTACGGCCGATTCGAGTATCTGGTGATGCTGATGGGCCTTTGCAACTCTCCAGCTACATTCCAGGGACTCATGAACAGATTTTTTCAGGACTACAATGACAGATTTCTAGTGTTTTATATCGATGATATTCTGAACTACAGTCGTACACGAGAGAAGCATCTCGACCATGTCCGTGCGGTCCTGCAGTGGCTTCGACAACATAAGCTTCATGCGTCTCTCAATAAATGTGATTTCTTGAAATCCGAAACCGAGTTCCTTGGACTGATTGTCAGTCGCGCTGGGATCCGAGTTCACCCCGAGAAGACGGAGGTTGTTATAAACTGGCCTATCCCTCAGACGCTAACGGAGCTGCGCAGTTTCGTGGGGCTTGTGCAGTTCTTCTGCCGCTTTATTCTCCACTTTTCTTTCCAAGCCGTCCCATTGACTCGTCTCACACAGAAGGGCATTGGAATTCGAGCCTTGGATGACGCCGCATCTGGAGCCTTTCGCGATTTAGAGTCCGCATTGGTCACCGCTCCTGTGCTCATACCCCCGGATTGGAACAGACCGTTCTGTGTTCATATCGATGTCTCGCCAACGGGGGTGGGCGCTACCCTAACCCAACTTGATGATTCTGGAGCTGATCGGGTTATCACGTACACGTCGCGCAAGCTGACGGCGGCCGAATAAAATTATACTACCAGCGAACGTGAGCTTCTTGGACTCATCTTTGCTCTCATGCGATTTCCCTCTTACCTCTAGGGTTTCTCCTTCGATGTTACTACGGACAATCAGGTTTTTTAGAACTTTTTGACAAAGAAGACCCTCAACCGCCGGGAAGCTCGTTGGCCGGACCTGCTTGCCTCTTTTAACATTCATGAAGTGAACCTTCAGAAGGGGCGGATCCATGTCCTGGGCGACGCCTTATCGCATATCTCACATCGTCTTGAGTTATCGAATTTGATGTCCACCACACAACCGCTCTCCGCTTTACAAAAGGAGATTGGAGATTATGCCGCAGACCAGCAGTTTGCACCTATCTTTGTTGCTCTGAACGGCGTCTGGCCGCAAGATGTCAAACAACATAAGCGTATCGAAACTCGTCTACCGTCCTTTCGTCTAGATGATTGGCGTTTATTGTACGAAGGGCGACTCTATATCCCTTCACAGGCCCGTCGCAAGGTTCTTGAGCATGCGCATGACTCTCCCGCGGGCGGTCATTTTGCCTTTCCTAGGACATTGGCACGTCTGGCAGATTTTAATTGGAAGCAAAAAATCAGAGATGTTTCACGTTACTGTGCGGGATGCAGCACATGCCAGCAGCAAAAGGTCTTTCATGGGCAGACATTGAATGATCCGACCGCCCTACCGGTTTCTACGCGCCGTTGGGGTCTTCTAGCAACGGAATTCATTGTAAAACTACTCCGCACTGATCGTGGCTTCGATTTTATCTCGACGTGGGTGAACCGCCTCTCTCGACGAGTGCGCTTTGTGCGATGCAAAGAAACGGATCAGGCTCATGACTTTGCTGGTCTTTTCTTTGAGCACATCTACCCTCATCATGGACTAACGGACTCCAAAACATCAGATCGAGACCCCCATTCTATCCCCAAGTTCTGGAAAAGCTGGTTCTCTTTATGCGGTGTGAAGCTTCGAATGACCTCTTTGGGCCACCCACAAACTGACAGGGCCTCCGAAGTGATACATTCTTCTTCTGGCGGTTTTCCTGCTAATCTATTTGTTTTTAGATACGATAACGCGACCGTCAGATTCTGCTTTCTTCTCTTTCGATATTTGACTTCATTTTGAAGCTCTGGCAATTCTAACCTCTGTCTTCCCAGTTGTCCAGGTGCATCTGCAAGGCCAAGAATCCACCGTTAAACTCTTTGGCCTATCCGGTGAATCAACTTAGCCCCATACTGGTAGAAACTGAGCCTCAGCATTATCCATAGTACCGCAAAACATTTATATTCCGTTACGGAATATTTCACTTCCGCAGGAGGTAGCTCTCTGCTCCAATATTCGTTCGTTGGTTTAAGTCCATTTTCAGCTTCTGCAAGAGGCAGCATCTTACCTGTGTAGCTGATGCGTCTGCATACAATATATGCGGGCTTTTCAACTTGAGCAGGGCTAAGACCGAGAGGGTAAGAAGCGTAGCCGGTACAGTCAAGACAGGCTGTATTTCACCATCCACTACGTATTTGAAGCTTTCCGTGTAGTCTTTCTGTAATCTTCTGTTTAGGGGAGTGGTAATCGTGACAATGCTTCTGATAAACAAACGGTATTTGTTAAAAATGCGAATTAAGAAACGGACATCGGTGTTTCTTCGGGATTTCCTCTCCTTGTATTGCTCGAATGTGTTTTATTGCTATGTGTTGCCTACAGTCGTAACTGGGTGGACACACTACCGACACATGTCGGTTGGTTACTACCTTGCGGTTATTTGACACAAACAGCGCGGCCAACAATGTTTATATGGATGCCCTTCTGGAGAGCAATCGCACCGGTAGGGGGAGTATTAGCCTTCGTCTGGCGGTTATTGAACGTATTCTCCGTATGCAGTCTTGTTCCAATTGATTATTGAAGATGAAAGGCATGAAGAAGATCATGTTCTCCACTATTACGTGCAGGTGAATAGAGTTAATGGTCGAAAGTTGCAGTTGATTTGCATACGCCAAAAGACTCAGCAGGTGTACTTCTTAAAAGTTCTGAAATGCTTCAGTTATGAACAGCTTCTTGGCGAGCAGATTTGGTCTGGGGCCTGTGTCCAACATGGCTATACATGGTACTATTCTTACATCGGAGGCTTTAAGGATGATAGAAGATTTATAAATGTCATCTTTCATGATACAAATTGGGTTCACTCGTGCAGCGCTCCGTACTTCGTTAAGAAGAGTTGGTTTTCGACTCGTCCTAGCTTCCGAAGGGTCTGTGTTGTCGCGATTCAGTATTCTATCAGGAGTGTTCTCGTGTCTTACCGTTATTTGTTATTCTCCTGTGTATCAGCATGCGGCTTTGGCATCTCTAAATTCGGGGGGGTGACCTGTTGCATATTCCGTACCTGATGCTGCAGTGTTTCAGTTTGATTGGCTTCTATCCTGTAAGGTTGCGTTCTGCGTCCCGTCGGTATATGAATCATGTCCTTCTGGTTTTTGGTGTCGATATCTATGGAGAGTTGCGCGTTTTCGTGGAGTCATATTGTACCACGCAGTAGCCAGATGCGTGGGGGGAATAAGCAGAACCAAAATAGTAGGTAACCCGTCGACCTTCCCCTGAAAGCTAATGACCTGAATGTTTTCCATACGGCTTGCGACTACTGTATAGATTGCAACATTGCCATTTGGTACGATGCTTCTTGGCTTTCTTGTATATATATTCTATAAGGCACTGCGAATATCGCCAAGATTAGAACCATGTGGCACAATCGGTGGGGCAGCCAATCGTGTAGTAGTGGGCACAGTAAACAACCAGTTGGTTGATGGTAGAACAGCCTGGAAACTATTTGCGTCTACCTGATTGAACGCTTCGGGTGACGACTCGAAACCTATTGGTTCTTCTGTTTCTGAGGCAGTGAGGTTCTTTCTGGCCAGAAAACATCTGGCAATATGTTTCTCTATTGGATCAACACAAGATTATGTCTGCATGCCTCATCCTGCTCGGTAGATTTTATCAAGCCCTTGAGCATATCAGAAAAGGGTTTAAAGGTCCAGTTAGCCATGATTTTTTAAGTTGTTAAAAACTTGCGCCCTGCTTGCTCTACTCACATTTGTCAATGTAGGTTGTGCAGTACAATGCTTTGATAGACTTAAATCAACGCAATCTTCGTTTTATCAAGCACAATCGGCTTGATTTCTTTCTTCCGTCAAGTGTAATGCAAATGCTGTTCTTATATAGTGTCCTACATCATTTTACTATATTGTATAGTTCTATATCTTTTCTATTATAATCATTAATAACGCATATGGTGTTCTTCTATAGAATCTTCTAGAAATTTCCAGATCGTTCTAGATGTATACTTTGTTCAAGAAGCTTTTACTTGCTTATACAACACCTCCCTCAAGTAGAAAATTCTTGAAGTCCTAAACCTTGTGAAAACAGTTCGTGTTTGATTTTCGTCAAAGGTTTCACAAGAATATCCGCAATCATGTTCTCTGTTGGGCAGTATTCCATTCGAACGTAATTTTTCTCCAAACAATCTTGGACATAGAAGAAACTTATTTCGTTTTTTTTAAATTTTCCGTGTCCACCTTCTCTTTTAGACAATTGCATGTTCGATTGATTGTCTATATAAACTGTAAAAGGCAGACAAATATTTGATTTACGTTCTTTCAGTTATTTTGAAAGCCGCTGTACTTCTTTCACAGCTTTTATTTAGAGCGATTATTTCGGCTTCTTTCATTGACAGGGCCACAGAATATTGTTTCCTACTACTTCACGATAATAATGAATTTCCGTAAAATGTTGCATATCCAGAAATGGATTTTCTTTTAATTGTATTACCGCAACTCGAATCACTGTATACATTCAAAATTTTGTCCATAGTCCGATTAAAAAGAAGAAAATAGTTTTTTGTTTTCTGTATGTAGCGTAAAACATTTTCACATGCTTTCCAGTGAACATCTGAGTACTGTTCTGTAATTTGACTTAAAATTCAAATGGCGAAACAGAAATCTGGTCTAGTGCCAAGCATCAGATACATAATTGATACTATGAGTTCTCGATGAGGAATATTAAATTTTGTGAATTCTTCTTCTGCACGTTTTAAATTTACGTCTACTACCATTAGAGTGTTGATACCTTTGCAAAAGTTCGTATTGAATCCTTTTGAAATCTGAGTTGCATAGGTTTGTTGACGTAATTTCATTATTCATTTTTCTCGATGATAATCAATCTCTATGCCAAGGAAATGTCGAAGGATTCCAAGATCTTTCATTTTATACGCAGAAGATAATTTTCGCTTCACTGTAGAGATTGCGGCTTCTGAATCACTAGCAATGACAATATTATCAACATAGAGAGCGATAAAAATTGTTGTGCCCTCCAGAATTCCAAAGAAAATTACATTATCTGCGAAAGATGATTTAAAATTCATTCTTTGCAGCACATTAGTAATTGGTTCTTACCATGCTCTTGGTGCTTATTTTAAGCCATAAAAAGACTTTTGAAAACATGCTCAGGATTATTTATATCAATAAATCCTTTCAGTTGTTCCATATATCTTTCTCCATCAAGTTCTCTAATTAAAAATGCCGTTTGAAGATCCAATTGCCTTATAAACATTTTTCTTCCAAAGCTACAGCAATTATGGTTCTCAATGAAGCCATTCTTACCACAGGTGCACATGTTTCGAAACGGTCGATTCTATATTTTTTTGATATCCTTTACACACCAGTCTGGCTTTCAATATTTGTTCTTGATTTTTGGTTTCTAGTTTTATTATAAAAACCTACTAAAGCTATAGAATATGTATGTTAGAAAGTTTTGGAACCAAGATTCAAGTTTCATTTTCAAAATGAGATACTATTTTTTGCTTCATGGCTTCTATCCATAATTTAGAATTGTTTTCTAATAATGCTTCCTTAAAATTTTTAGATTCCGTTTGATCTGCGAGCATCATATTCGTCCCCGAATTTGTATTTTCTTAGGCTTCTGCTTGTTCGAATGTGACCCATGTCGGCGATTTTCTTAGTCTCGTACTTCTTCATAAATGTTGTTGTTCTTGATGCATATTGACTTTGCAATCTGTTTCATTTTGTACCATTTATGTTCTATTGGAAGTGATCAAACCGTCTGATTCTAGTAAAGTTTGTACTTCAGTGTCTTCGTTTTCATCAAAATTTGTTTCTACGATTTTTAATTCCACAGTTTCATCTTCAATAAAATTTGCTTCTCCACATATCATCAACTTCTCAGTTGCAGTATCCATAAAACGATAATTTTTGTTGTTGTATCCAAGGAATCTGCTGACTCTTGATTTTGCATCCCATTTGCTTCTTTCACTAATTGAAATAAAAACCTAAGCTTTGCAGCTAGTCAAAAGTAAATTAGAGACATCAGGTTTTCTTCCAAACCAATTTTGATATGCACTACAATTTTCAATAATTTTTGTCCATAAAATATTTCTTATTTCATTTGCTGTTTGAATTGCTTCTGCCCAAAACGATTTGGAAATTATTTTGAAATAAAGCATACATCTTGCTTTTTGGCAAAGAGTTCTGTTCAATCTTTCTGCAATTCCGTTTTCTGGAGGCTGGTAAGATCTTGTTGTTTCATGGATTATTCCTTTTTCACTTAAAAAATCCTGAAGTGATTTAGATATGTATTCCTTTCCAATGTCACTTTTCATTCTTTTCACAGTTCTTTCTTTTTGGTTTTCTATCATCTTGAAAAAAAACTTTGTCGTCTTCAAAGCTTCCGATTTGGATTTTAGAAAATATGCAAACGATTTTCTTGTGAAGTCGTCAATAGAAGTAATGAAATAGAAGTTTCCTCCTTATGATGTAGTATCTATAGGGCCACATATGCCTATATGTATGAGTTCCAGTTTTTCATTGGAACAAAATTTTCCTGAGACTTTAAGTGATTTTGAGGTCATTTATCCTAGAGCACAACTTTTGCAACAACTTATGTTTTTCTTTTCTAACTTTTCTGGTAGACCATGGGCCGTTTTGTTAGAAATCATTTGTTTTAAAACAGTTTTTCCGAGATGTCCAAGTCCTGCGTGCCATAGATTTTTTTCCGTAAAAGTGGCTGCATATGCTGAATTTAACTCTGTGATAAACTTGAAACTTTTAAAGCTATACGTTCCGTTGTCGTTTCTGATTTTAAATAGCGTTTCATCTGAAGTTTTCAATGTTACGGAACATAAAGCATTATTGAAATAGATTTTGTGTCCTCTTTTGTCTATCTTCCCAATAGATAATATATTTGTTGCAATATCTGGCACATACAGTACAGCTTAGACTGGTATAGGTAATAGTTTTCCATTTTGTAATAATTCCATATCAACATTCCCTTTCTTGGTAGAGTACATTGATGATCCGTTTCCAAGCCTTATTGCAATAGGGTCAATACTTTGAATACCATTTTTTGTGAAACAATTATTGTCATTTTTCATATGAAGTGATGTGAAACGAAAGACCAGTTGGGTCGAAGACGATAGGTGAAATAAACTCAAATGATGACTTTCCTTGGTGAATAATCGTGGCTGGATGTTGGTGCCGCTACTTGGCTTCTACGACCTCTTATATAGAGAATTTTACCTCCCCTAAAAGGTGGCATAATCACAGATATCAAATGTACTAGCTAGATGCTTCTCAACTGCTCTAAACTCTTCTAGAACACTACTTAGAAACATCTAGATGCGATACAGCAATGCAACATAAAATTCTTCACGCAAAATAAAAACTAAAAACGTAAATGCCACGCTAAATATGCCTTGCTTGCATGCTTTCAGAACAGCCTAGAATAACCTGGACTATTCTAGATTGTTACACTATTCCCACCTCCTCTCTATTGACGACCGTATCAATGATCAGGTAGTAACCCATTATCAATAATGTATTTGTGCCAAACATCGGTTACAATACCACCACGATTCACGAAATCTTTTGTTGGCTGCCACTCAGCTTCATGAGTTGGCGCCCCCTTCATTAATATCAGGAATTGATATCCTCTTCCTCGCTTTCCGTGCTTCAAAACACTTCCAACGACTTGTTCTTCTCCTTCAGGCATCGGTACCGGATCAGGTCTTTCAAGAATAGGTACCGGATCAGGTCTTTCAGGAATGGGCATCCCAATTTCGGCAGGCTGTTCCATGTATGGAGTTGTATGGATCACATGAAGAACTGGATGGATCTTAAGGTGACTTGGTAGATCCAACCGTAAAGCATTCTTTCCAATTACCTTTTTCACCATATATGTTCCATACCTTCTTGCGGTCAGCTTCTGTGTTACCTGAGACCTCGAATGTAAATCCGTAAACAAAGATTTGTTCAACCACACTTTCTATCTAACTTGATAACTTGGAGCTTGATAACGTTGAGAGGATATTGCACTTTGTTTAGCCTTAGACACTTTGTACGAGAACTTAGCATCTTCCAAAGAATTTTTCAATCTCGTCTTTAACTCTTCGACGCTTTCAATCAGCATCTCTCTTCCTGAAATCATATCAAGAGACGTCTTCGGGTTATATCCCAAGTCCATTTCGAATGGCGACATTCCCAAGTCTTCAGTCACAGAAGAGTTATATGCAAATTCTGCAGCAGGTAGCAGTTCATCCCAATCATTCTGATGGTACGAGCAAGAGCACCGTAAACAGTTTTCAACCATTCGGTTTATAATCTCCGATGCACTACCTGTCTGCGGATGACGACTTGTGGACATCTCCAACTTTACTTCACATAGCTTCATCACATTTTCCCAGAACTTTGAAGTGAACATAAGGTCTATGTCTGAAACAATTTTATCTGGTAGGCCATGGAGTTTGAATATGTTGTTGAAGAATGAAGTAGCCACATCTACTACCGTTTCATTCACATTACACGGAATGAAATGAACTCTTCTCGTAAGATGATCAACCCAAGTTTTGACTGCATCTTTTCCATTCTTAATCATTGGAAGTTGTACAATAAAGTCAGTAGCCAGAGATTCTCATCTTCTCTCAGGCATCTCTAATGAAGTTGGAACTGTCATTTTCTTTTGATTCGACTCTTTTGCTTGCTGACATCGAAGGCATACTTTGCACATAATTTCGAACATCACGTGTCTTATGCATGCAATGATAGTTTGAAAGCCGCGATAAAGTCTCCGCAAAAGCAAAATGTCCACTTATTTTCGAATCATGCGCTAGCTGCAGAATATCCGAAACACTCTTCCCTAGAAAATACAGTTTCTTACCGTACATCAGTCATTTTCCTTCTCGCCTAAACATATGAATTATCTTTTCGAGCTGTAACCTCTGAATCTCATCAGAAGGCCAGTTTCCATCTAAGGCTTTTACAATAAGTCCGAAGAACTGATCATCGGCATAACTGCTAAGAATATCATCAAGATCAAAAGATAACACTTCCACATCGTTAACTGCAGGGTTATCCATATCCTTAGAGTTGGTCAGATGGGGAGCTCTTGACAAAGCATCACCAAGTACATGAGTCTCTCCATCCTTCAAGGAAATTGGAAATATGCCAAAATTACCGAGCGTGTCAATGTATCGTGCCACTTTTTGCCTTAACCTAGGATTGGTGAATAAATGCTTCAGGACTTGATTGTCAGTTATAATCTCAAATGATAAACCTTCCAAATAACATCTGAACTTCTGAAGAAAAGATATCAAACCAAGAAGCTCCCTCTCATTTGCGGAACAATCTCGCTCAGTAGGAGACAGCTTTTTAGAATAGAAGGCAACAACACAATCCTTTCCATTCTTATATAATTGTGTTAATGTTCCTCCAACCGCATATTGCGAGGCATCAACATGGCCTCGAAAACTGTTGTTTCAGTCTGGGGCAAGAAGAATAGGGGCTTGGATGATGGCTTCTTTCAACTTTTGAAATGCTTCATCACACTTCTCATTTCATTTGCCAATACCTATATCTTTCTTTCTCAAATCCATTAATGGGGCTGCAATTTCCGAGAACTTGGGAATAGACCTGTGGGAGAATTGAAGTAAGCCAATAAAACTTCTAATGTCTAAAACAGTTTTCGGCTTCGGCCATGTTTTTAAAACCTCGAATTTTTCTGGGTTGACGCGAAGACCATCTTTGCCGACTATGAAGCCCAAAAACTCTATCTCTGTTTTCAGAAGATCACACTTATTCGAAGAAACATAAAGCTCATGTTCTTTCAGGCGAGTTAGTACGATTTCCAGATGCTTGAGATGGCTTTTTTCATCCTTGGTAAATACTAGAAGATCATCAATGTACGAAACCATAAATACATCAATACAATCATAGAAGATACGGTTTATCAACGACTGGAAAGTAGCCGGGGCATTACATAAACCCATCGGCATGACAAGATACTCAAAATGTCCGTACTTCGTATTGAACGCGGTCTTTTCAACATCCTCAGGCTTCACCCGTATCTGATGGAAACCAGTTTTCAAGTCCATCTTTGAGAAGACTCTTGCGTCACCAAGCCTATCAAACATCTCATCTGATCTAGGCAATGGCGCATTGTTCCTTTTTGTGATTCGATTAAGAGCTTGATAGGCGACCACTCCTCTCAATTTGTCTTTCTCTTGGACAAAGAATAACGGCGATCCATACGGTGACTTACTAGGCCTAATCTTCTTTTTTCTCAGCAAGTCTTCCACATATTTTTTTGCAGCTTTCAACTCCGCGGGGGACAACTGAAACAGTGCACGATGAGGTGGCTTAGAACCTTTCTCAACCTCAATCTCATGATCCACACTTCTCTTTGATGGTAATCCAGCAGGTAGTTCCCCTTTGAAGACATCTTTAAATCGAGACAACAGCCTTTCCAATTTAACATGCATTTCACCTTCGACTGCTGAGGGTTTAGTCAATTTCAACTCATTCACATCAACGAGTTGATATACATTGAACTCTCTCGCATTATTCTTTTTCCTTATCATGTTCCGGAGCTTCCTAACTCCAATGCTCATGACTTTTACTTCCTCGCTCGAATTATCCTCAGTCATTGGAACCACGTCTTTGCCAACCATAGCAACCCGTTCTTGATAATCTATATCGGGACTGCTGGCAACGCGCTATGGCATTCCAAGAAGCACATTATATCTACAACCTGCAACAACCCAATTGTATTTGTACAGATAGGAACCAATCTTCAATGTTGCTTCTAGAATGACTTCCGACTCTTTTTCCTTTGACTTCTTGCTAGAATGATTGACAGTAACATTGAATCTCTTAAATCGAAACTTTTCCTTGTTTCGAGCTGCAAAGTCCCTTGATACTACGTTTATATGACATCCGTCATCTTTGAGGATGGACAATTTTACATCATTCAATGTCCCGTTGAGTATGATCAATTTTTCAGTTGTAATTGAATCTTCATTGACTTGGATATTGTCATAACGACACTTAACGATAGTATTGGACTCCAAACTAGTCTTCGGAACTCTTATAACATGATTTCTTTGACTCTTCTCCACTTCAGAGCAGTCACTCGTGTGAATCTCTTCTTCCAACACAAGAATTTGTATACTTTGCCTTAGTTGCCTAACCTCTGCAACGAGACGCTTAAAGTCACTCATACTTCGTCCAACTGGAGCGTTCTTTTCTTTTGGCGGACCTTTTAGTTTTCCGAGTCAGTGTCTATAACTTGAACATTATTCGATGCAATCTTATTCTTACGGTCATCATGTTTCCATGGCCTACAGGCTACTCTGTGACATGTGAAGCAGCGGTTCTCTTTGTACAACTTCTTTTTTTTCGGATCAAATCGACTATTCCTGCAGTGACTTTGACCATTGTTGTACCTTCTCTGCACGTTATCTATCTCCATTGCAACGGCAGCCTGATTTGGAACACAAACCGACTGTTCACCAAACCTTTAGAACATGCCAGATCCACGTAAAGTGCTCTCAACATTTAGAGCAATTCGGGCGGCTTCTTCGACGTTCGTAAAATTACCTTAAAGGACTTCTAGCCTAATTTGCGGCTTCAATACAGAGACAAACTCATCTAACGTTTCATCCATTGAAATTCCTGGGATGCTTACAGCCCTATTTCAAAACTCTGAAAGATAAACTGCAACAGAATACTTCTGATGCAAAAGACCTTAACTTGTCTCTTGCACGTCGAACACTATCAGCGTGAATGAACTCAGCTCTTTCCAGATTCTTGAACTCTTGAAAGGAATCTGTGACTACATTATCGGCAACCTTCATGAACCACCAACGTGCAGCTGTGCCCGTAAACAAGGTTATAGCTACATAATCTTGGCTCCATCATTTAACACCAACTTCGTGTTTTGCATTTGAACTATGGGTAAGTATTGTTCGAGCTGGTACAACCAAGTTTCCACGATGAGTCTATCCCGAGTGCCCTTGAACTGCTCCGGCTTGTTAGGCTTTAAAAACGACATCTTAAACCAACTCTTTTTCTTCTCTTGCAACCTGATCTCTTGAATTAATATCCACTTGATACTTTTAGGGAGCCGTTCCACGGCGACGGGTCCTCTTCCCGCAAGAGAGTGCTAATAAAGCTTCTTCGCAACCCGCACTCAAGAGTTACGGCGATCAATATCTGTTCGGGATATCCCCACCAGTCTTTTGTCAAAGACCTTTCGGTGTCTCTACCATATACGAAATGATCTCGAGCCGACCGAAATATAAATCGCAATGACTGCACTACCTGACTATGGTGCTCCTACCTGATCAAACCTATAGCGCGTTACTCGAACCCTTGTCCCAGTCGGTCGACCTGGCTAGCAGCCAATCATCTAGAGGGTTGTTTGAGGATACGTTAGGCGACTCGGCGCAAAACAACCACAACCGAAGTAGGCAAAGATATTAAAGATACCTTCCTGCCTATCTAGTTCGCCCTGCAGAACTAGAATACTTTCACACACCTGGCACTCCAGCCCACAGGTGGTGACTTACCAACGACTGGCACTCCAGCCCACAGTAGTGGAACAACCTGACTACCTTTGGCCAACTGAGCGATGCTTCCAGTGAAACGAAAGACCAGTTCGGGCATAGGATGATAGGTGGAATAAACTCAAATGATGACTTTTCTTGATGAATATTCGTTGGCTGGGTTTTGGCGCAGCTACTTGGCATCTACGACCTCTTATATAGAGAATTATACCCCCCCTAAAAGGTGGCATAATCACAGATATCAAATGTACTAGCTAGATGCTTCTCAATTGCTCTAAACTCTTCTAGAACAATAATTAGAAACCTCTAGATGAGTTACAGCAATGCAACATAAAATTCTACACGCAAAATAAAAACTAGAAACACAAATCCCACGCTAAATATACCTTACTGGCATGCGTCTAGAACAGCTTATAATAACGTGGACTGATCTAGATTGTTACGTGATGCACCAGAATCTGAGTACCATGTTTCTAGTATTTCTGTCGGATCATTATTCGCCATTAAAAAGGTCTCACTGTTTCCCTCTGTGACTTTTTGGGTGGACGGATTATTTTGATCGGTTTTGTGTTTCCAACAAGTGGCAATTTTATGACCTTTTTCCTTGCAACAACGGCATTTGAAATTGAAGCTGTGTCTTTGTTTGTTAGGAGACATTCCTTGTAGAAATGCGCCATAACTTTCATTTGAGCCATTATTCATTTTCCTTGATTCTTCACATAGTACTCTAGCGTGTATTTCTTAAACACTTAAGTTTTATGTGATGTTCTCCAATGTCACATCAAGGCTTTCATAGTTTTTCGGGAAACTTCTTAAAAGTCTCATTGTGTAATCTTCTTTAAACTTTTGTATTCCAAGCTGTTATAGTTTTGTCTTTAAACGTTTCAGCTCTTCATTATGTTCTTTTGTAGATTCTCTTTTTAAAAGATTCTTAGACTGATATTGTTCTTCATTATCCATTTTGTTTGCCACACCTTTATTTTCGTAAACTTCTGATAGTATTTCCCCCGCTTTTGATCCTGTATCACAGTATTCAACATATACTATTTGATTATCGTCAACTGATAAACAAATATGAATTAATGCATTTTCATTTAGAACAGCATTATTTTCTTCTACATTTACTGTTTTCCAATTGCCCTTTTTTTTTAGAAAATTTATCATGCAAAACTTCCAGGAGAAATTATTTTCTCCACTTAGTTTCTTGATTATGAACGTGCTTCTATGCTCACTTTCCATGGTTGCCCTAATAAGTTTTCGAGTTGTTTTAATGAATAGATTTATCTGTCCCTTGTACAGTTATTGACAAAAGCGATATTCTTTGAGTTCTGTTCGAAACGAATTTCAACGTTTTTTCAATGTCCAATACAGGAATTTTCAAAACATTCTGGTTTTTGTTATTCCTGTTTTTTCAGTTTTGAACGATATTGGACGATTTACTGATGTACAGGACAAGAGTTTTCGAAAAATTCTGAATCCTTACGATTCTGCGAAATTCTGGTTTCCGAGCGATTTTCTCTTTTTTGCGCAGTACAGTGCAGTAATTTTCAAAATTTTCTAAATTATTCTAATGGCCGAGTTGATAGATTTTTCGATGTTTTACTTTGATGACCTTCCACGACCTTTTTCAGCGCTTCACCGGATAGCCTGTCTTTCAAACAGTTGTACAAGCGACGAAAAATAGCTCATGCGTGGGCTGGGCCCATAACACAATATAGGTTGTACATTATAATGCTTTGATAGACTTAAATCAATGCAATCTTCGCTTTATCAAGAACACTCGGCTTGACTTCTTTCTTCCGTCAAGCGTTGTGCTAAAACCTTTCTTATATAGTGTCATACATCATATCGTACAATACAGTATAGTTCTATATCTTTTCTATTATAACCAACAAAAATGCAGAGTGTGTTCTTCTATAGAATCTTCTAGAAACTTTCAGACCGTTCTAGTTGTATACTTTGTTGAAGAAGCTTATACTTGCTTCTACAATATTTGTGATACACGAGGACTTCAACCGAGAGGTAGTAAATACATTCCCATGCCAGGAAACAGTAGCGAACAGTGTTTCGGCAAAACTACAGCTCGTTCTACGGTGCCCGTTTGTGGGAATTCAGTACTGTTACGTAGGTTTTTTGCATGACGGCAGTGGTATTGTATGTCTGCACCAGATGGTTTACCAATTGGTTATAGGTGTAAAGCATCTTCGTAGCATACTCGTTGAACACCATGGGGTTTCCTTGAATTCTGCTACGGATCAATGAAGCAGCTGGCCGCTAATTATAGGATTGGCACAACGTCATTGACGCGCCTTCCAAAAAGTCATTTTTGTCATATGCCAATTAAACCCTTTGGTTGATATCAATTCTTGCGATGGGGACATCACCATTAAAGATCTTATTTATCATTTAAAAATTAAGACAAAAATGCTACTTAGATATGTTCCGTACATTATCTTCGGTAAATGAAGTGTCGTGATTGGTCAACCTGTGGGTGCTCTAATTGACAATCTTTGTGAATACTTCATTCAACGGCTGCATATCTATGAATCTCGGTATTCATGTTGACTGTTTATAAGTCAACCGTTAATGTTTGTATTTGAATTTATAGCGACCGTTTATTGTATACCCTGTTAGTCTATTTAAGCCGTGAATTCTATCTGTTGGTACTGTGGTACGAGAGGTACCCGCGATTGTTGTTGTGCGACTGATACTAAAACAGATTGTACTGTACTGATTCACAGTAATGGGCCAAGCCCCTAATTCAACTAGTTTGGACTTGCCCAGTCGTCTGCGTTTCTCATGGGACTTAATGCAAGCTCCTTGGACGGACGGAAAAGGTGATCAAATTCAATATGCTCGTTCAGTTAAGTTATGGCAAGCATTCCATGACGAACTCTCCGCCAATAACAGTAACAAAATTGCTGTTAACCTTCGTGGTATCATGTTGCTTTCACAATTGTATGGAAGGGCAAAACTTTTTTGCTCAGGCATTTTTGATGAAGTTCTGAAGAGCGATGATGGTGTAATGGCAATTGTGAATGCGATCTACAAACGCGATGCTTTGGCAGTTGTGAGTGAAGTCTATTCAGATTTCTTAGATCTTTTGACCACAAAGCGTAACAATACTGAGTCGTTTCGTAACTTCGAGCAAAGGTTTGAAGCTCAGGTGGCTAAGTTCAATGGACATTCCTCCGCAGATTCTATGTTACCTGATTCTTCAGTGGCGTTTATGTTGATTGCCAATGCAAGCGTCGACGGTAATCAAAGAATTTCTATTCTTGCCGCTGCCACTCCGAAAGATTCTAATCTTAATTCATCGTCTGCTACCTCTGATTTCTTGAAATCCCTAACCTACGAAGCAGTGTCTTCTGTCGTAAGACAGTGCGACAAGCCGAAGGATGTCAAAGAAACTAATACACATTCTTTTATTCAAGCTAGTTCCGGGAGGACGTACGGTGCTCGGAGGTCACATGGTAAGCAAACTTTATCAAAAGAACAGCTTGCAGATCTGAAGTCCAAGTCCCAGTGTCGCAAGTGCAAGAAGATTGGTCATTGGGCAAAAGAATGTCCTGAAAATGGTCCTTCTGATTCTTCATCAGATTTTGTATCGAAAGGTAAGAAAAACACATTATCGTTCAGCATGGCTCACGTTTCTGGTGCTGGTGAAAGCTCATTTAAATGTATTGGGCCTCTTCTGGATGACGGATCTCCATACAGTGGTATGGGTTTAGACGAGTTCATATTGATCCAACCCCACATTTTACCAAACTGAGACGGTAAGCTCGATCCCTTCCCTGAAGTTATTAAGGACCGTCCCTACTGGCAATATGGAGCTGGAAATCATTGTAGTTCTTCCAGAAAGATTCTTGGTTCTATTAATCTCGACGTTGTGTCAGACAATGGTGTCATCGTGAAAATATGCCATCTTCTCATCAGCGGGTCGTCCCAATGAGTAGTTGGTCGGAATGTTACTCGATTCTGTAATATCATTCACATGGGAGGCAATTCTTTGCAAATCGATTTAGGCGATGGTTGGTTCGAGACTGTTTCTCCCGTGGACCATGATTTTCATTGCTTTGTTCCTTATGAACAGTTCTTGGGGGACATTTCTGCTTCAAGTTTAATTACCAGTTCTGTGTTTTTTTGTGCTACTGCACAAATACGTGATGAAGCTGAAACTCTTTCATGGCCTCGACGAAAAGCCATTGTGGATAAGGTTCATCAGCATGTGTGTTGTCGTTCGTCGTTCACTGATATCAAGCTCCTACTCGAAAGGAACAACATATGGAATAATGACGTTGAAAAGTATCTTGGTTCAGTCATTGACA
>JAHNZQ020000181.1:625744-646761 GCA_019155205.2 Gracilaria vermiculophylla | reverse complement strand
CTTCGACAAGCACCACAAGAAAAAGGATACCAAACGAGCGAAACAGGAAACAACCACTCAACGGGGGGGGGGCGCGACGGCTGCTGATCGGCAGCGGCGGTGGCGGAGAGGGGCTGCGGCGGTAGATATGCGGCGGCGGGGGAGGGAGGCTGGCGCGAATGCGCGGTGCGGCGGAGGGCAGCGGGCGCATGGCAAGGTGGCGGAGCGGTGGGTGCGGGCGGAGACAGAGAGCGAGGGGAGCGGAGGCGCGGCGGTGGCGCTTTTATTGGCGGCGGCCGCGCCCCAGCGGCGGGCGCGAGCGGCGAGCGGCGAGCGGCGGCGCCGTCGGAAAGCCAAAAAGCATTGAAAAATCAATACGCCGTGTGCGTCGCGGTGATCTGTCCACGCAGGGGAAACGGCGATCTCAGCTTAATTCCGTTACTTCCTGAAGGGCTCATTGCCTGAGTACACCATATAAAAGAAACCCCGTGCGCGCCACGAACAAACGCTGCAGGACAGTGGACGCCAGGAATGTACCCGTTGTCTCGCTACTGTGTGCGCGCTCTACCACTCTCTTGCATTTCGCAATCGTCTCACACGCTCGAGCACGTTTACCCCAACACTCGTCATGAACTGCTCCGAGCACTTACCAAAATATTGGGACACATACAGCGAGCCAGCCAAGGAGCGCCGGAGTTGCTTGACTGTTTTTTTGTTGGCTATTGGCCCAGATACAGTGGTCGCGGGTTCCTGCCACGCCGTTGTCCGAATAAGATTTCTGTACCCTGCGACTGAGAGCACGATACCCTGTAAGACAAACTTTTCCCGACTGATAACAGCTGGAGATGGGCGGACGTGCTCAAAAAAAGGGGAGGCGTACACGGAAGTAGTATGACACGTAAAGCGAATCTGCGCAGAACCACTGGAGTTACTCAAGTGCTTATTCCCAGGCAGGCGATGCCGAAGCGGCACGAAGCAGCGAAGGCGCGCGTACTCGCACAAGACGCGGGGTGCGACGGAGAAGTGGTGTTGTAGAAATGAGCACAGTTCTACTACTAAATTTTAAGGAAGAAAGACATGAAGCCAAGACGCTGAGATAAAATGATGCTGTGTTAATTCAAAGCTTTGTACTGCTTTACCTTCATTTGCGCGTACTGAAGACGGCGTGTGATGGCAACGAAATGTAGTGGGGACAATGTGGAGCGGTTAGTGGCGAAGGTGCGTAGGGGCGACGGCGAGAAACGGTGTGTAGCGGAGATGGTACGGAGTGGTGTCCGCAAGCTGCGGCTTGTGACAGCATAAAAGGCATGTTTTATACGGTCTAGGTCGCGCAAAGAGCCAGTTAACAACAATGTGGCCCTGGAAGGCAATTCAAAACAGAATGTCGGACATTGGTATCTTTTGGATAAGTCAGGACTGAAGCAGTTTTCAAGAACAACGTAGATTAGTTCTAATAATCGTGATAGACAGTAAGTACTGCTGTAGAACAATTTATCGCTTCGTGAGCACCGTATGTAACAATAATTGGAAGCTTGTGCACAACAAAAGGGAAACGTCAATTCAAGTGCATGTGACGACAACCACATGTTCTGGATTACACGATTCGCGTTAGATCTGCAACAAAAAGCAAGTACCGTGACCTTCCCAGGCGTTTACTAAATGATTGCCATCAAAACCTTCATTCAAGACCTCGCAGCTCCCGAAATCATTCGGAAAACGTTTAAGAGAAACACCGAAGAACTTCAATCTAACCTGAAATGAATCTTTGGCAGGGCCAATGCAATCAGCTTGAGCTGAATCTATACCAAAATCAACATTGTCAGCCTGCAGAAAACCCATAGCAGAGCAGTCGGCCTTATTACGGGCTGAAGTAAAGACCAATTGGTGCGCAGCCTGGTAAAAAACAAAAGAGGAGGCTGCAGGAAAATGTTTAGATGAGACGGTTTCACGACGCTAATTTGAATTTTCAAAGAAGCACAACAATAATTTCCTTTGATCACGGGGGGGCCGTCAATGGCTTCATCAGACACTACCTGTTGTAGAAGCAAGTAAAAGCTTCTTGAACAAAGTATACAGCTAGAACTATCTAGAAGTTTTTAGAAGATTCTATAGAAGAACACACTATACATTTTTATTGAATATAATAGAAAAGATATAGAACTATGCTATTTAGAAGAAATAATTCAGGAAACTATATAAGAACGGTCCTAGCACTATATTTGACGAAAGAAATAAGTCAAGCCGAGTGTTCAAAATAAAGGAATATTGCATTGATTTAAGTCTGTCAAAACACTCTACTGCACAACCTACATTACTACCAACCATGGATTAGTCTTCCCACTCGCTGTCCAGCACGCCCACCAATGAATCGAGCTTCACCATCCATTTTCGTTCCTCCTATTTCTCTGACACTCGGTCGAAAACGGATAGAATACAGACGATATCATTCAAGCAACTCCGCCGATTGGCCAAGAGACGATCCAACGAACTGTACCCTATTCGCCTCATCCTGGCCTCTATCGTCAACTGCTACCCCGATCTAACGGAAATTGTTGACGAGAGTCAAGATGTATTACGGAAAGAGCTCCCCGACTCTCTGCTGCCATCTCCCTAGTTTGATTTTGAAATCAAATTCAGACGCGATGAACCGGTCCGTGCGCAACCATCTATGCGGCTCTCTGCACAAAACCTTCTCGTTCTCGGCAACATATTGGATGCACGACTTCGAAAATGCCTCCTTCTTCCTTCTGGCTCTCCTCATGGAGCACCTGTGTTTTTCGTAAAAACGAAATCCGGCGAGGTCCGTGTGGTCTGCAACTATCGTGGTCTCAACTGTCTAACCATTGCGAACTCCACGCCTCTCTTCTTTATCGATGAAGCGTTGGATCAGGTGGTGCGCTCAAAGGTCATCTCGCAGATCGCCTTAGTGTACGCCTACAACAAGATGCGCATCAAGGAGAGTGACTGCCATAAAATAGAATTAAAGACCCCATTTGGATCTTTCGAGTGGCGCTACCTGTGCTTTGTACTCTCGAACGCACCCGCCGCCTTTTCATGAGTCATTGCCCCCGTCGTTTGCGGCTTTAACCCACAATATCTCCTACTGTATTTGGACGGACTCTTTGTCTGCAGTCGTTTACTGGAAGAGCACGAACTGCATTGCGTGCCGTCTTTGAGGCACTTGACAAATCTCAGCTGTTCACCAAATAGACGAACTGTGCCTTTGGGGTCAGCGAAGTGGACCTCCATGGCTTTCGCTTATCTGCCCGGAGCATCGCCACACAGGACCATCTTGTCACTGCGATTCGCGACTGGCATAGCCGCCACTACAACTCTTATCGGCGTCTTGTGAAAGGCTATGCACACATTTTCCGCCCAATTTCGGAGCCATTGCGCTCCCCCGTTTTCCAATGCGGCTCAGAGCATGAAAATGACTTCAACACCATTAAGGCCGCTTTTACCTCTGCCCCGGATCTGGCACTTGCGGACGCCTCGAAAGAGTTTCTTTTGATTTTCGACGATTCCCCACTCGCCGTGGATTCCACGCTGTGGCAGGCAGGGTAGCTCCCAGCATTTTTTATCGCACCGACTCCCACCCGCTGAGGCCCTATGATATACCTGGGATCAGGAACTACTCGCTGCAATGAGTATACTAAGCACGTGGAGCCCTTCCCTACGCGGACGGCTTTTCAGGCTCTTGAGAGATTATGACCCGTAAACGTATTTACAGACAAAACACAAACTGTCTGGTCGCCAGTGTCGCTGGTTGGATGAAATCGAGAAATTTTCCTTCGACATTACCCATGTCGCTAGGACAAAGAATATCGCCCCCGATGCCCTCAGCAGCCGTCCCGATCACGAATCCCCACGTCTGTGCGCTTTCTAAACACATTTTGAATTCATCCAGAACCATGCACAGATTTCTTGTCCTGCGGACGCCCCTGCCACAAAACTTTGCATGTGCGACACGCCTTCCGACAGATCCACCGCACACCTACCAACCAACTTCAGCTTCATCGACAGGGTCATCTATTGGACTGGCAATGGCTAGGAATGCATGTACATCCCCGAAAAAGAATTTAAAACTGAGCTCAGGCAACACATTCATGGACTCCAGCATCTTGGCGCCAATACGTCGTACTGCACAGATATAAGTCATGCGTATTGGCCGCAGATGAACTCGGACTCCTTCAGTTTCATGCGTAAATTTCGATCGTTCCAGGTGAACAAAACACCCAACGTGGCTCCGCCAGAACATGTACAGCCACTATCTATCTCTCAACGGTGTTGGGAAATCATCTCTTTCGACTTTCTCCGCGAGCCTCTCAGAAACAGAAACGATCAAGACGCCGTTTTTATGATAGTGAAGAAAGAGTCTAAGGGCGCCCTCTTTATTCCAGTGTACAAGGCTGCATCGGCGTAGAAGACGTTTTGGCTCTTCGTCACGCACTTGCTTTTCAAGTATCGACCACCACCTAAAATGATCTCTAACCGCGAATCCAAGGTTCCTTTCCACGTTTGGTGATTACTCACGTGGTATCTATGCATTCGGAACAATACTTCAACCGCTGATTACCCTCGGACAGATATGCATTCCCAAACTCTCATCCAGACCCTCCCGTCTATGCTACATTCCCAAAACAGGAAACGCCACCGGAATGGCACCTCGCACTTCCATCACTGGAGTTTAAATACATCTCCTTCCGTCATGGCAGCACCTTTCTTTCCCATTTCAAATTCATTCTTGGCTTCTTCTCGCACTCGCCGGCAACCCTTGCCCTGGACAACATCGTAGCACAGGCTTTAATCGACTACTATTTCCGGCGCCGGGCTCCCACGGCTCTAGATCGCGACGACTTGGTCACCGCTGTCGCTGTTCAGAAGCATTAGGTTGACCATTACCGCTTTGTACTACACCTGGAACAGGAAGACCTCTTCCTTCAATTCTCCAACCGCCACAAGTCAGCGCGTTGCGCCGCAGTCCCTGTAAAGTGGCAGCAACGTTACATGAAACTCTTTCGCGTCCTTGAAAAACTCGGGCGGCTACTGTTTCGCCCTGAGCTCCCACAAACAATGCACCACGCTCACGAAGTCTACCACATATCAAAGCTGATCCGCTTTTACGGAGAGCTTTGAGGACCTTTGGACATCGTTATCAACAATGTTGGCGTCGCGGAACAGGAACTGGAAGGCATTCTTGACAAATGGTGTGCCGGTCGGCGCGTTTCCTACCTCACGCAGTTCTGCGACGATTTCGAATCCGATGCCGTTCGGCTACCGCCCGCCGTGCTCAAGAACTGTTGCGCGAAAGTTGTTACATTCAACTTGCAGCATAACCCCCACTGAGGACAGTTTCGTCCGAAGCGGAGACAGGTGTAACTAATATAAGCAAAAGATTGTGGTGGCTAGCGGTTTCAGCGCTCGCGCTACGTACTGCAACCACTGTCACCGCATATTGCAACACGACGCACGAGAACATTGCAATTTGTAAGTACGACGCCTCTTTCGAGCTAAGTCAAAATAGTGCATCGTGTACTTCAAACGCTGCAAGTACGCTTCGCATAGTTCAAGCGCACGTCGACATAGCGTCATGTAATGCATACTTTGATGCAGATGAACAAGAAGTGAAGACGTTTAACCTCTAGTTTATTTCGACACAATGAAACGTAGCCAGACCCACCTTTTGAGGAGAGCGTGTTCCTGGGCAGACTTCTTACAGACGTCCTGTGCTACACTGTGCCTCTAGCCGTTCCCTCGTATCGCGACCATACGTCAGACCTTGACTCGCTTCCTCAGTAGTTGTCGTACAGTGGCTCCTATTGGGATATTGTCTTGTGGTTATTCAACGAGGTATTTCTGAGTAGTTTTCGTATTTTATTAACAGAGCAGCGTTGTGCATTACTAGGCACACGTGGGCTACAGTATCTCTGAGTACTTATGGAATTTAGATTTATTTCCTTTAATTGATATAGGTAATTAGAGTAGTGTGCAGAAGTGAGACCTATTGGAGGGGTATCCCGGCCCTATGCGTAATCTGCCGGTTGATCCTCATGCGTGGGAAAAGCACACTGAACACACTTCAGTTTTTGTATATTTTTTCCGGTTGGAGACTCTTGTCTATCTTCTTCATGTTTCAAAGCTGCAGGTTCCCAGATTGCCTCATAGCAGCGCCCATAGGAGCGTTTCCCACCCAGTGAACCATTCTTCTCCGCTTCGTGCTTTCACACCCACTTTCAAAATTTCCCCGGCTCTTAACCGTGATTGTGGGAGACCACGTTTAGGAACTAGCGCCATTAGAGTCACGAAAAAACTCCCAACGGGCATTGTGCGCTATCACCTTGAAAGAAGAGCTGCCCATACCACAACCTGTATCTCAAGTTAGAAGATCATTTTTGTAAAGGAGTAACAAGAGTCGCGAGAGAAAAGTGTTTCTAGCTTCCACCGATTGGAACCCAACAGTGAAATACATTTTTTACGTGATTCGGAAGTGGAAGTAAATCACAACCGACCTACTCGTATAAGGACCCCTTCGAACCTTCAATGAAAACAACCTTTCAGAACCCTCAAGAAATAGACTCCATTGGGAGGCACAGCACGCGCAGCACTCCCCAGCGGATGGCCATCAGACGGGAGGATCCTGAAAGTATCTTTCGGCATCCCAGCTTCTCGGTGGAGCGTTTCAAGAATCGCTTTAGGAGCATGGACGACTGGAGGCAAGCGGAACAACCCGCGACATCTCTGGAGAACGCCAATATGGAGGTTGAAGAAACACACACGACATCGCAGCATCCATCTCAGGAGCTACTGGGACTGGAATACCAGGACGCTAACTTCCTCCTGGAGCCGGTGGCTCCACGCCTTACTGATTGGCTCACACATGAGCTGGTCGACAGAATTTCAGCAGGTGTTGAGGCACGATTCGGGGCGCGCCGCCACGCTTTTGTGGAGTAGATTGCAACGGAGAATGTTAACTGTGCCGTGGATGCCTTGATAGATTCGGACCCCTTCCGAGCGGTCATTTTATATGCTTTCCTCGTTAAATTTAGTTTCCAAACCGCGCTGCTGTTCCCCACAGCGACATTTAAAAGTCATTCTTACGTACAGGAGAGGTTCCCTCTATGAATACCTAACGTGACCCCGGGCAGAGAAGTACAGGTTACTGCCGCCCCTTACGTCAGAGGAGGAAAGGATACTGCCGTAGGGAAATAGTAACACCTCAGGAATATTGTCATGTAGATATGTCGCTTTACGAAGAAGGACCGGATACCGGTCGCGAACTACTTAAACCATGGAGAGAAGGAGGGGTTCCTCCTCAGGTAAATCGAGATATCGGAGATATCTTCAGGCACCCAGATCACCTACAGAAGAGAGGCTGTAAAAAACGGAGGAAAAGACGCAGAAAGAAAGACACCGATTCGTAGAGAAGCTCAGATTCTGAATCCATGTACAGCTTGAGCTCTGAGGACAGTGAACGTACCAAGGAGAAAAGCAAAAGTGTCAAGAAGGTCGTCCCACTTAACGGCCTCTTCGTCAGAGTGGTGGATTGTTACACCTATTGCTTTAATGATCACTCCACTCTCTAGGATGCGTCAGTCGCTAAACGACTTACAACGATCCAGCGCCGGATAGATATCCAGATAAAGAAGCACTCCTTCTCAGGTGAAGACCTCATCTCGGTGTTGAAATTTCTAACACGATTCCGTGTGGTGTGTAATACAAATGGTGTCCATGAAAGTGCCGCTGTCGGGTTCTTTCAGTTCTACCTCACAGATCAAGCGAACTTGCTGGTACAGCCGCGCCTCAAGGGGGAGGGCACCATTGTGTATGATCGTGGAACAGAGATTTGATGACGTACCTCGGGGTGGTAATTTTACTCCATAAAAGGTAGGCAATGGATAAAGTGTAAACCAATGAGAATGTTAAAGTTAACTTCTTGAGGCAGAATATAGGAACGACCGAAACGGAGTTCTCACAGAAGTCAAGGACAAAGACCTTAAGGTGAGGAATGTATACTCTGAACGGCGGTTAAAGTCGTTGTCTTCGAGGGATTCATTCCCTCGATCCGCACCGGGGGGCGTGTTCACTTGACGACACACCCTGAAACCACCTATACGGAGCTAGCACGTTTCTTGGAGTCCTATGGTGATACACATCGGGCTGCGTGCCGCAGCCACGCTTAACTCTCGGACAACGTAACGGCCTTACAGAATCGTCAGGCACCCGCACGGAAGTTGGAATCCAGCACCTCAAGGGAGGGTGACAAGCTTACACTCCATGGAGAACAAGAGGTTCTTGATATCAAATATGATTTATTTTAGGTAGCGCCATCTAGGACGGCAACACCCTCGTCCCCTATCTCGTACGCTTCGAAAAAATCCTGTATGACTCTTTTATTTGCGAATCCTCGGGGCTACCCACCATCTTGCAATATTTGCTTGTCTCGACAGACATTAAACTGTACTACTCATACTCTGCCAATAAGGGACGCCATCTTGCAGTAACGGGAGAAGGCTTTCCAGAACCTGAAAAAAACACCAATGGAGAGTGGAAGTTGTCGAACCGCGTATCACGATATCCACTCCCCACATGGAAAGTACGGGTACCGCGTTCTAGTTGGAAAACAGCCTGTACCACTCGCATGTGCGCCACCAGTGCATGGGCCAGTACCGAGCCGGTTGCACCCCCGGGGAACACGGTGCATCCCGATGCGCAACCGTAGCAGCCGTTCCGCACTGGAACCGAGATCCCATCCAACCAGGAAAACCCTCATGGTCACGGGTATAGGCTCTGCGTGGTTCCTTCCAACAGAGCCTCAGCCCAACGGAGGTAGCCTCTAGGAAAGGGGGAGGAGCTATCTGCACGGTCGAAGCAGAATCAGCGGATTGTACAATCGATGTGGACCCATTCGACACCTTTAAGCACTCTGTATGCACGCTCTCCCATGAGAATTACAATGTGGTTGTCTCTACAGGGTGTTACACACTCGCCTCTACAACGCCGCACATTATCCTCGATACCAGAGTTGGCCCCAACCTAGTGCATGCTGACGTGCTCCAGAGGGCTGCTCTTGGATCTTTGAAAACTGGCAAGCTCCCTACCGTGAGAGATTAATCACGTGAAGCATTGAAATTACACGGAGAAAAACGTTTTTATCTCCAGTTAGGCTCCCTAACGGTGAAGTTGTGGTTCCTCGTGGCGTCCAACTTGGCAGTACAGTGCATATTGGGCACTTTCTTTGTGGATCGGTGTGCACGTGCAATACGCCCACTCCTGCATAACGTGACATTTCATGACGCCGCTCCTGTAGGTATTGTGTCCATATCTCCGGGACAGGACGCCAATGCGCGTCAAGTGAGTAATATTCCTAAGAAGAAGCAGTCAAATACGCTCCTGGTGGTGAAGAGTATCGCAATACCAGCGGAAAGCCAGGCCGAAGTTTGGCCGCAGACCTCTGCATCCGGCCTCTTATTCCTAGAGAAGAGTCGTCATCTGACGATTAAGCGGCACTCCATGATGACGAATGGCATTATGGAAATAGTGCAGAACATCCACTTCAGGCTCGCCCTTGGTAATCTGAAGGAGTCGCCTATGCGGCTTCAAAAAGGACCTGTCGTCAGATTGGTACTACTCGCCGCTGCAGGACTGGCTCAACGTCCTCGTATGAATGACCTTGCTGAACAGGATACAATCGCCACCATGGAAGCCGACGTGGCATCCACGACTCCAGAGGAAGAGATGCCTGCGCCTCGGCAGCAGAAGCTCCAAATGGGCGAACATTGTAAAGAGTATCGCCATAAGACAGTGGAGATGCTATTCGCCTCCCCGAAAATGTGGTCTAGTCTCAATGGACAGGTAAGTCTGGCTTAGCACCAGATCTAGCTCACACCTGAGATGAAAGTGCTACAAAACTCCCGAGGACGTTCGGGCTTCATGCGCGTGATTTCGAATGCGAAATGGTCAAATGGATGCTAGAAAAAGACTATATTGAGCCTTTCCACTCCGAATGGGCCTTCTCCGTAGTGTTTGAGAAGAAGAAAGATGGCTCCTGGATGTTCTGTTATGAATGCAGATGCCTCAACGAGGGAACGGTACGCAACTCGTATCGGATACCCCGTATGGATGGTTGTATCAACTCCATAGGTGGTGCGTCCGTTTTTTCGATACTGGACGCCAATGGGGGCTTCTGGCAAATTGCGATGGATGAATCCGATAAGGATAAGACATTATTAACCCCCCACAGTGGAATTTCAGATTCTTAAGGATCCCATTTGCGTAAAGAATGCACCTGTTGCGTTTGCACGTGCCCTGGAAATACTCCTATCTAAGGTAATGTGGCAGTACGCCCTGGTTTATGTTAAAGATGTCGTTATATTCTATCACAGGGTAGAGGAGCTTTTTTTTGCATAAGAAGCACGAGTTCCAACTCCTGAAGGATGCTGGGCTCACCTTAAAACTAGAGAAGTGTTTCTTTTTAAAGCCCTTGGTGGAGTACCGGGAGTGCCTTGTGCTCTCGGGCCGCCTACAGGTTTCCACAAGACTCAGAATGCCATCAAGAAATTTTACGCTGCCGCAATCCAGACGGAGAACTGCTCCTTCCTGGGATAAGGTAATGTCTTTCGGAGGTTTGTTCCGAATCCTCCCTTATTATGACGCCGTAAAATCGCCTCTGGGAGAAGTAAAAACCGACGCATTTGGCACCCTTGACGTATGAAAAGTGCGAAGCCTTTCACAGCTTGAAGAGGAGACTAATAGAACCCCCTGAATTTGGGTTCCCCGAAGCGGAACGGCCGAATGGTGCTGAACACAGACGGCTCGAGATATCAGATTAGATGGGCGCTTATAAAGGCACAAACTCAATGTGATCTTCAGATTATAGGATACTGGAGTGGCAGTCTTTTCCCCGATGGAGCGGGCTTGTTCCACTTTGGAGCGCAAATGTCTCGCCGTTGCATGGGCGGGGTTGCTTTAACGTCAATACCTGGAAACTGGATGTTTCATATTGAAAACGGACCATGCCCCGCTAAAGTGGATACTGTTCTTGACGAATGCTTCCAGCCACCTGGATTATAAATCGGCACGGGTTCGAACCAGAGGCAAGGCTGCGCGGTAGTTCCGACTACGTCGCGAAGGTCCGTATGGACGAGCGAACGCTTGGAAGCACGGCAGTCGCAGAGAGCGCGGACGTACAAGATATAGGAACGAGGTTGAAATACTTGATGATTGCTTTCGTCGGTTTATTGGGCTTGTGTAGTTCAGCATCTAACTTAAAATGTCATATCATGAGCATTGATTGAAGATCAATACAGTCTGGTAACTATGTCACGCTAATTAACTAGTTGCAGATCAAACAGATATGATCACATCAACATGATTCCAGCACGTGTGGCGCCATATTTCACATGGATAAATAGAGACTATGCCTACTGGAGAACGAGTTTGACCTCATCTACCGCCCTGGCATAAAATACCATACTGCGGACGCGCTTTCCAGTATAATTTCAAACAAAGAAGGCAAAACACTTTTGGAGGACATTATAATGTATATAGTCATCAATAGCGCCGAAAAGAAAGAAGAATCCGAATGAGAATGCGTGAAATGCTGTGAAACTGGAGGCAAGAGTTCAGGACTCCCTGAAGTTATGCCCCTCGCCGAGGAGCAGGAAATAGTTCTCCTCATTACTATAGCTGATTTCGCAAATGAGCACAGTTGGGATACGTACTGCAAGGAGTTCCTCGCCACTGTCACGAGTCCAACATTTTCATTTGATTTTAACCGCGACGGAGTACTTTTACGCCACGCTCTCCTGTACTGTGCTCTCCAAAAGGTGTCCCCGGAAAGACTATGGGCAAAAGTGCTGTATCGCTCACACTATTTTTGCCCTGGAGGCCACCTCGGTGGATTGCGCATGTATTTCACCATTACAAGGGTGTTTCGCTGGCCGCACGTGGCTAACAAGGCTTTCCAAATGAAGGCGGATTGTCACTCGTGCGCCTCCACTCGGTGAAACATTCGCAAACACCGGACGCCAGTCACCCTGTTTCGGCCTTCAGGACCTTTGGAGCTCGCGGCCATGGTCATTTTTGTGGTACTGTCAGCCCTTCTCTCGAGGTCGTAAAGCACAATGTCCGTTAGGAGTTTTTGGTGACTCCAAAAGGCGCGTATTCCTAAAAGTGGTCTCCGGTATCCGCTGTCGCGAGCTGGGGGAATTCTGAAAAGGATCCGGAAACACCAAGCGGAGGGGGTGGTTCACTGGGCGGACAATGCTCTTACAGGCGCTGCTATGATGCGACCTGGGGATGGGCGGCTTAGAAACCTGCGTGAATAGACAAGAGACTCCAACCGAAAAATGTAGAAGAAGACCCAAAGGTGCTTGTATTTACTTCCCCAGAGGTGGAGCTCAACCGGCAGATTAAATATCAAGCCGGGAGCCCGCCTCGGCAGGTCTCACTACTGTGCTAATTACCTGCATAAAATATCTAAAATAAATAATAAATTCTACCGTACCTCAAGGATACTGTAGCGCACGCGGGCGAGATTATGCACCACGTGGCCCAGCCAATAAATTACGAACCCTCCTTAAGAATATTATACCTTAAGGCCAAACCACCATATTTGCGTCGGAAACACTGTACTACAATTTTGACCCCTCTCTCGAAGTCGGAGTAAGGATAACGATGCATTCTGGTAATTACCGATAGGTTCTCGAAGATCACGCGCGCCACATCTCTCAGGTGCATCGCAACAGCAGTAGTCGCCGCCACGTTTCTGGAGAGTAGGGTTTACCCAAACGGGAACGCAGTGTACCTCCTTACGCAGAATGGATCCCAGTTTTGCGTCGAAGCTATTCAGCGCCGTCTCAGGAATGCTGGAGATGAAGCAGTTGTGTATTACTGCATACCAGCACCAGACCTACGGAAAGATGGATAGAGCTAACAAAACCATCGCCTCAAGTCTGAAACACTACGTCGCAGATCACCAGAACGATTGGGACGCGTGTATAGGACCGCTCACATACGCATACAACCTGCAAATGCAAAGCTGTACTGGACTCACTCCTTTCAATTTGGGATCCTCGCGCATCCTGTACAGTGGCATTATAGCGGCACGCCTCACGGCACCCCCGGCGGATGGGCCACCGGCACCAACAGCGACTCAAACAAAGCGCTCACCCTTGAGGCGCTCTGAGGACGCCCTCCCCTTCGCAAAAGAGAGCCTTAACGCCTCGCAAAGGTGATATAAACGAGATTTTGATCTGCATACGAAAGAAGGCCCTCACCTGAAAGACGGCAACGAGATTTTCTCCGAAAAACCTGTGGAGATGTCTGAAGAACCATCGGACGTCACGCGCAAGATATCGCGAGGCACCGGAGGGCCTTACAGAACCTTGCAAACATACAGGGCTGGTGTCGCCACCGAAATAGACCGGCTCCAAGAGATCGTTTCTCGTGATCGGGGGATTAAAGTCCTGACGCCCTGCATTTAAAGAACCCTTGTCACCCTGTTCTGGGCACCTCACGCAGAAATTTCGACTCCGACTACCTCAGGAGCAACAACAAGGATTGATATTGGAAATTAATTCACACTTCTCTGTAAACTATTTGTAGAAGATCCAGACGCCATCACGACCCCTCAAGGTGATATCCTTTACGCGGTGGATCATAATGTCTCTCACTGACAGACCCCTGCAGGAGTTCTGTATCGCGTACGATTATCAATCGGCAAGGGGTGGAACTACAGGAGCGGCTGCACGGTAGTTCAGACTACGTCGCCAAGGACCGTATGGACGAGCGAACGCTTGGAAGCACGGCAGGCGAAAAGAGCGCGGACGTACAAGATGTATGAACGAGGTTGAATTACTTGATGCTTGCTTTCGTCGGTTTATTGGACTTGTGTAGTTCAGCATTTAATTTATAGTGTCATATCAGGAGCATTGATAGAAGATCATTACAGCCGGGTAACTATGTCACTAAAATTAACTAGCTGCAGATCAAGCAATTATGATCACATCAAAATGATTACAGCAAGTGTGGCGCCATATTTCACAACGATGGTCCAGTTCACCTCAAAGGATGACATGGAGGAACCCCCTGGACATATTCTGAAGAATCTACTCAGGAGGTACCACGCCAGTCTGGAGCGGAAACGCATTTCCGCATGGGGGTTCTATTTAGGAAAAGGTAAGTGGCCTCAAGACGTAGTTGATTTTCGTTCTCCGCTATATACCTCTCACCTGGAGTTTTGTTTTTCGGCCTCCAGATCACTGTTGCCCGTCTTTCATATGCTCTGGCAGGGCACTTCTCGTCATTGCGCGCTTGGGCACAGCCAATTAGTACTGCAATCACCTGTCGGGGAGCCGCTGCACCACCATAACGGTACCGTATTCAGTCACCATGTAGGATAACTACTGTCGACGAGTTCTTTACGATTACAGGCTACGAAACCACGCCGCATACTACGCATCCAGAAGAGCTTTTGCTTATAGATCTCTGCTTGTAAAACACTCCGTCAGACTCCCCTTTATGGCAGCCATCGAGGCTTGGTCCGACCGGGTCTTTTGAAGCTCTAATACCCAGGTAAGAGCCTCGCGCAGGGCCTCTACAGGAGGAGCGGTAGCAGGTCTACTCGTCTCCAGACATGCCTTCACTAACTCTGAAAAGGCAGTACCAAAATCCCCAGAGGACGTACCACACGAGGATGCACCAGAGGCGGCAATCCCTGCAGGCAGAATAATAGAAGCCACAGAAGGACTCACTGACGGTGGAACAGCCGAGACGGTGGGCTCCCCTGCGGATGCTGCAGGCACTGCTGCAGAGGTAGTCAGAGCCAAAGGCGAAGCAGCCGGCACCAGAGTTGACGTCGGCACAGTAGCCGGGACGCTTCCCAAGCACCCCTGAAAGAAGTGTTTCTTGTTGCGCATTACTCCCCTTTGCTCTGATTTAGGCTACTTAATCTGTGCGGTCATAATCTCGTTAATAATGCTGCAGATGAACATGCAGTAGTCTCGAAGAAAGATTCTGATGTGATTCCAGCAGGATGCCTTGGTGCGAATACTGATCCAACCACGAAGGCGAAAAACGGTCGCCAAAGTTCTCTCTCGTAAAATAGGGTTGCATTTTCTTCCAGCAGAACTAGCACGCACCTCATATGTATGGCGGCTACGCGAAGCAATAATGGGACAAAGAACGTGACATAAGATCTCCATTTTCCGCGGGACGAATAATGTATTGACCTTGATGAGCGATACGTGTGCATTGATAAGATTATCCTTACGTCTTATCTTTGAGACCTACGGATTTACGGAGTGGTCTCTGCTGTATTCTTTCTGCAGATCTTCCATCAATATCAAAAATAGCTCCATAACTGAGCTACATGTCGTAAAGAGAGTCACAGCGTGCGAAATAATTGCTTTCCATGTGGTTTCAGAATGCGACAAGTCCCCATCCTTATTCATACGGAAGCCGCAGGCCGGTATAGAATGCCGGGAACAGAGTGAAAACTGGTGAGCAATCGGGGAACTGAGACGGAAGAGTAGAGAAGAAGCGGTGGAGTTCGTCGAACGGCGGAGCTGAGATTGCCAGGAGATGAGGCTGGAGTGAGAGCAGATTAAACTCAGCGGGAGGTGGTCACAGAGCAGAAAGATCGGGGTATGAGAGATTGATCGCATGGGACGAAATCGCTGGGAGGCGCGTGATGTACCGGTTGGAGGTGGCCATCAGCGTTCTGCCGAAGCTGGAGTGGCAAAACTCCCCAGTAAACTTGCAAGACCTCCCGTTTGGAGATGTTTGCGAGTTTGTCCAAAGTGGCGATGTAGAACAATTGATGCAAGAAAACTAGCGGAATTGATAACCTATTAGTGTGCAGTACAAAAAATTTCAGAAATATCTAAATTTTTCTGATTTGTGCAGCGGTCAGTTTCGAAAGGTTTCGAACGATTTGCAGCAGAACAGTAGAGCAACTCTCACAAATATGTGGCAGTTTCTGGTTTGGCCACATTTCAGTTCAGAACCGATCACAACGATTTGCAACAGGGCAGTACAGGAGTCATTGGAACGTTCTAATTTCTTTTCCCATTCCTCAAAATTTCCAATGCTTTGACGCTGGTAATTCAACCAAATATTACGCCGTTTTTCAGAGTACGGCTTTCCAGCGCTGGGTTGTAAGCATGTGTACACTCGGCTGGGCTATCTTTGCAGTGTGCACGACCCATAATGTAATGCACGATAGGAAAGCACGGTGTGTTGTAAAATCAAGTAGATACTTCTTGAATAAAGTACACAGCTAGAACGATCTGGAAGTTTCTACGAGATTCTATAGAAGAACACAATCCGCATTTTTATTGGTTATAATAGAAATGATTAAGAACCATAGTATATAGGAGAAATGATATAGGACACTGCATAAGCATGGTCCTAGCACTGCGTTGGACGGAAGAAAGAAGTCAAGCCAAATGTTCAAGATTAATAAGAAGACTGCATTTATTCAAGTCTGTTAAAGTATTGTACTGCACAACCTACATTAGGTTATGGACCCAGCCCACGCATGAGCTATTTGTCGTCGCTAGTACAACTGCTTTAAAGAAAGGCTATCCGGTGAAGCGATGAACAACGTTGTGGAAGTTCAGCGAAGTTATAACATCGAAGAATCTATCAACTCGGCCATCAGAAATATTTAGGAATTTTTGAAAATTACTGCACTGTACTGCGCAGAGAAGAGAAAATCACTCAGAAACCAGAACTTGGCAGAATCCGAAGGAATCAGAGCTTTTCGAACACTCTTGTCCTGTACAACAGAAAATCGATCAATATCGTCCAAAACTGAAATAACAGGAATCAGAAAAACCAGAATTTTTTGAAAATTCCCGTACTGGACGGTGAACAAATGTTGAAATTCGTGTGGAACAAAACTCAAAGCAAATTTCTTTTGTTCATAACTGTACAAGGGACAGATAAATCCATGCATTGAAACAACTTGAACACTTATTAGTGCAACAACGGAAACAGAGGATAGAAGCACGTTCAAAATCGAGAAACTAAATCAAAAAGTATATGTTGAATCTTGTGAAACTGAATCAAAAGCCTGGGAAATATTATCAGAAGTTTACGAAAATAAAGGTATGGCAATCAAAACGGATATCGAAGAGTAATATCAGTCTAAAAAGCTTTCAGAAGGAGAATCTTCAAAAGCACATAATGAAGAACTGAAACGTTTAAAGACAAAGCTACAACAGCTTGGAATACAAAAGTCTAAAGAGGAATACATAATGAGACTTTTAAGAAGTTTATCGAAAAGCTATAAAAGCCTGGTAATGACATTGAAAAATATCGCAGAAAGTTTAGGTGTTAAAGAAATAAACGCTAAAACACTACGTGTAGAATCAAGGAAAAAGAAAAATGACTCAAATGAAAGTTATGGCATATTTTTCAAGGAAAGTCTCCTCAAAAACAAAGATAGAGCTCCAACTTCAAATGCCATTACTGCAATAAAAAAGGTCACAAAACTGCCAATGGTTGGAAACTCTAAACCTATGAAAACAAACCACCCACCTAGAACGTCGCAGATAAAAACAGTGGAACATTTGTAATGGATAATAATGATCCGGCAAAATTATTAGGAACATGGTACTCAGATTCTGGTGCATCATTTCAAGTGACAAATGACAAAAATTGGTTCACAGAAAACAGTATTCAAAATATTGGTCCTATTGCAGTAAGGCTTGGAGGGGGAACAACAATGTACTCTACCAAGAAAGAAAATGTTGATATGGAAATATTGCTAAATGGAAAACTGTTACCGATACCAGTCCAAGATGTAATGAATGTGCCAAAAACTGCAAAAAAATATATCACCTATTGGGCAGATAGATGAAAGAGACACAAAACCTATTTCAAGAATGAATTATGTTCCGTAACATTGAAACATTCGAAGGAATCGCTATTTAACATTACAAAAGACAATGAAACGTATAAATTTAAAAGCGTCAAGGTTATCACAGAGTTAAATTCAGCATATGCAGCCACATTTTACGGAAATGAATCTATGGCACGCAAGACTTGGAAATCTCGGAAAACCTGATTTAGAATAAATGAGATCTAATAAAACGGCCGATGGTCTACCAGGAAATTTTGAAAAGGAAAACATAAGTTCATGCATAGGATGCGCTCTAGGAAAAAAGAATTCATAATCATATTACGTCTCAGAAACTTTTCGTTCCAATGAAAAACTAGAACTCATACATACAGAAATACGTGGCCCTATGACTACTACATCAAAAAGAGGTAAATTGTATTTCATTACTTTTATTGACGACTTCACAAGAAAATCAGTTGTATATTTTCTAAAATCCGAATCGGAAGCTTTGAAAACGACAAATATTTCTGTCAAGATGATTGAAAACCATGAACGAAGAACTGTGAAAAGAATCAAAAGTGACCGTGGAGGAAAGTACATGTCTAAAACGTTTCAAGATTTTTTAAGTGAAAAAGAAATAATCTATGAAGCAACAGGATCTTACCAGCCGCATGAGAGCGGAATTGTAGAAAAACGAAATAGAACTCTTTGCGAAAAAACAAGTTGTATGCTGTATTTCAAAAGTATTTCCATATCGTTTTGGGCAGAAGCAATTCAAACAGCAAATGGAATAAGAAGTACTCTACCGATAACAATTATCGGAAATTGTAGTTCTTATCAAAAATGGTTTGGAAGAAAACCTGATGTCTCTAATTTACATGTGTTTGGCTGCAAAGCTTATGTTTTTATTCCAAATAGTCAAAGGAGCAAATGGGATGCAAAATCGAGAGTCTGCACATTCCTTGGATATGACAACAAAAATTATCGTTTTATGAACAATGCGACAAAGCAGTTGATTATAAACGGAAAAGCAAAACTTATTGAAGATGAAATTGTGGACTCAAAAATCGTAGAAACAAATCTTGATGAAAACGAAGACACTGAAGAACAAACTTTACAAGAATCAGAAAGTTTGAACACTTCAAATGGTAAAGAAATGATACACAATGAATCAGAACTAGAAGAAAATATGCATCATGAACAAAAACATTTAAGAAGAAGCACAAGACTAAGAAATTCGCCCACATGGCTCATATACGAACATGCAGAAGCTCAAGAAAATATAAATTCGGGGGCGACTACGATGCTTTCAGATCAAACGGAACCTAAAACGTTTAAGGAAGCTTATTTAGAAAACAATTCTATATTCTGGATTGAAGCTATGGAGAAAAAAACGGAATCTCATTATAAAAATGAAACTTGGATCTTGGTTTCTAAAACGTCTAACAATCATATTCTACAACCTCAGGGGGTTTTAAAAATAAAACCAAAAACCAAAAATCAAGAACAAATACTTAAAGCCAGACTGTTGTGTAAAGGATATCAACAAAAATATGGAATCAAATATTTCAAAACATATGTATCTGTGGTAAGAATGGCTTCATTAAAAACACTACTTGTTGTAGCTTTGGAAGAAAAAATGTTTAACAGGCATCTGGATGTTCAAACGGCATTTGTAAATGGAGAACTTCTTGAAGAAATAAATATGGAATAAAAGCAAGGACGTAGTCATACAAATAATCCTAAGCATGTTTACAAACTTCAAAAGTCAATTTATGGCTCAAAAAAAGCATCGAGAGCATGGTACAAATCATTTACTATTGTACTGCAAAGAATGAATTTTAAATCATCTTTCGCAGATAATGGAATCGTTTTTGGAATTCTGGAAGAAACGAAAATTTTTATCGCTCTTTTTGTTCATGGTATTGTCATTGCCAGTGAATCAGAAGCAGCAAACTCTATAGTGAGGCAAAAATTATCTTCTGCGTATAAAATGAAAAATCTTGGAGACCTTTGACATCTCCTTGGCATAGAAATTTATTAACATCGAGAAAAAGAAATAATGAAATTAGGTCAACAGACCTATGCATCTCAGATTTTAAAAAGATTTAATATAGACTTTTGCAAAGGTATCAATACTCCAATAGAAGCAAACATATTTTTAAAACCTGCAGAAGAAAAGTTCACAAAAATGAATAGTCCTTATCAAGAACTCACCGGATCTAATATGTATCTGATGCTGAGACGGCTAACCTCGCTCCGAGACGCGACACCATTCCTTGAGACGCGTTACCTCGCTCTGAGATACGTCACCTTGATGGGAGACGCGTCACATTGCTCTCAGAAGCGTCACATTATCCCATCATTTCATCCGCATATGTGCTTTACGACATCGCGGCACCCAGTCTAAAAATATTTTGCTTATATCAGAAGTATATATATTTTGAAACCAAGTCGCATTGCGCAAAACAGCCTCCTGCTGTGAAGCAGAAAAAAAGGCACCGTGAACTCTACCACAAGCGCTCCTGTAACAAAGGAGAGTTAGAATCTGCCAGGCCCACGCTCTTCCTGAAGGTGGGTCTGGCTGTGTTTTATAGTGATTCTTAAAACTCGACGTTAAGCGTCTTAACATATACTTTATCTACTTGTACGTTTGTAGCGCACGGCGCTATGTCATGGTGCGCTTGAACTATTCGACGCGTGCTTGAAGTGCTTGAAGCAAAAGACGCACTGTTGCAAAGTGTCTTGAACCAAGCGTCTGGCTGACAAAATGCAATGTTCTTGTGCGTCACGTTACGACGTACAGGGACAAGGCTTGCAGTATGAAGCGCGACTCGCTTGAATCGTTACGGTCTATGGCTGGGTTCGTAACACTCGCCTCCCTTTTGGAAGAAAGTGTCGTCAGTGAGGCAGGTTGAATTCGTTGACTTTCGCGCAACAGTTCCTAAGCGCCGCGCATGGTAGCCAAATTGAATTGGATTCGCGATCGCCGCAGAACTGCGTGACGTGGTAAACGTGCCGATTGGCGCGTTGCTTGTCCAAAGTGCGTTCCACTTCCTGTTCGTGGACTCACCAATTGGTTTGCAGAAGAAGTAAGGAAGGAAGTGGATTTGGACACCGTTTGGTTTGCGAGGATCACTGTGAAGCGATTCAGCCTATCATCAATTTACCTACTAGGACATGTCTAACC
>JAHNZQ020000181.1:594628-621165 GCA_019155205.2 Gracilaria vermiculophylla | reverse complement strand
TTTCTTTTGTTTTCCTTCCCTGCACGCGCGCTACTCATCAGAATTTCGAAAACGTAGCCGCCTTGTGCGGCGCCGTGTATACTGTTTTACAAACTCTTGCACGTAGCGAAATACTTCTAGCCGACAGAAGTCTACCAGTCTACCAGACGTGTGCTATATATTCTCCGGGCACGACAACGAGTGCAAGCCTCCTCGACCAATTCCGTCAATTGAAGTTTGCGTGATCGCTTGGACTTCACCTGATTGTTCTTTGCCAACCGCCCAGGTAAAGTCTTTTACTGCTATGTCGACCCAACGTAGCGACCAAATAAATCCATACATGCAAACTGGCACAGAGGGAGTTGCTGCGGTTCTATGAACAGTATCAGTTATTCACAAACAAACCCCATTGATAGAGAGCAATAGAATACGTGGTTCCTCAAACATTGAACATGAACACAGCACTTAAAGTACGGACTACTTAATTTTAGCCATATGTAGTCTTTACATTCCCTAGACGACCTTTTTGAATTGCAGGAAATGTGTTTTTGTAGCTTGAAGAAGATTTATTTTTACAGATACGGAATAACATGCAAGCAGCTGGAAGAGACATAAATCTTCCTGAATAATTATAAAGTAGCATATCTACAGTGAAGTCCAACGCTCTCTATGGAACTGTTTTTAGCAACTCAGTCTCATAAAATCATCATAGAGCATTAAGGACAAATGGTTCTGGGTGTGCATCAAGTACGATGGAGAAAACTATTTGCAGCCAAATATATCACGAATGAGGCTCATAAATATATTTTACATCGTTTGCCAAACATATTTTAGCACCAATCTTTATCAAGGGAATTCAGCATTTATAAGATACTTTTCCCTGCATTCAGAATTCCTTGCAAGGAAAGCCATACCACCTTTGACAATGGATGAATACCAGCCTTAAACAAAGTAAACAAAAAGATAATGTAATTTTTGAGGACAATGAACTGTTCTTGTACAGACCCAAGAAACGTTATAAAACTCCAGCACAATACCTATAAGCTAAAAAAGTAATGGTTGAAAGGGCTGTAATTCGAGCAGCATTGTTTACATTTAAATCAGTGAGAGTAATATTTCACCAGTTACAACTGCATGTTAAAGTTCGAAAATCCTGCAACTACTGCCTGAGACCCCAACTCTTATGTACTAAAAGATATCAACTAGTCATCTGTTAACATTGAAATATGAAATTCCAAAAGTTTCATTTTCAAAAGTATTTTCAAAATGTACTGCCCTAATTTAGAAGAATGTGATATTTAGAGAATAAAAAACATTAATTTAAATAAAGTGCATGATTGAAAGCATTCTTGGCATGACCATAGAACGGAAGCATTTTATTTCTCAAAGAGGTAAAATGGTGGTGCTTCTGTTCTGTGTTATGTGTTTGTTTTATTCCACGGTTTGCTAAAACTGTAGGATAAATAGACATAAAACATGTGTATGGTATAGTGAATGATTTCAGATTTTACAGTAAGGTGCCGGAGGTGCATTTGGAGTGCGCCTCCCGGTGGTCACTTGGCTTGGCCGGCTACGGCGTCCCGGGGGCATCGCACAGTGATTACACTCCCCGTGCGAGCCACCACCGTCACAAGAAGTAAAGGAAAGCACCTCCTGGACAAATCTAACCCCCTTTTGGTTTTTTTGCAGTCGACTATTACGCTTCGTTCATTACCCTGCGGTTCTATTAGAGCCCGTGCGTTGCATTCTATCAATGCCAATTTAGGTGCATTCTGCGCGCCCACTATCTCGCAACCCCAGTGGTAGTGCTACAGCGTAACTCTCCGGTTTCCTTTCCCCACCTTCTAGGGTGAGCCCACCTCGCACTCCCTTGCCACGCGTTCACACAAACTGTTGGAAAACAGATGAGCTATTTGCGCAATACTCTCTTGTGACACAGGGCGCACAGTTCACCATTTGAACTATCAACAAGTTTGTCCGAAAGTGGAAAGTGGCCGCTATGAGCCGCACGGTGGGAATCCCCACAGGATTTTGCGACTCGTGCTAGCTCCGTATATTTGGTATTTGGTTGCGTTTTCAAGTGATTATGCACCACGGCTTGGATATAGGGAAGGAGTCCCTTGACAAAAAACGACTTCGAAAGCCGTTCGGAGTACACACTTACACACTGTAGGGCCTTCGTCCACAGCTTTTGCAAGAAACCCGTCTCGGTTATTGCCGTATTCAGCCAATAGCATGTGATTCCGGCGTCGGCATCAGCTCTCACCTCGTTGGTTGCGTACCTTATGAGGAAGAAACTCACTACCTCCGGTACGTCGTCACGAACTCCGTTCCAGAGTCATGCACAAAGGGTGCTCTCCCCCATGAGGCGCAGCTCCACCAGGGAGTGCGCCTGGCCGATGATGTAAAACAGAAAGTACCATATGGGGGCACCTTCATGGACGCCATTGGTGTTACACGCTGAACCGAAACGTGTGAGAAACTCCAACACCGAGATGGGCTCTTCTCTTGGGAAGGAGTGCTTCTTCATCTAGATGTTCATTCGGCGCTGGATCTTCCTGAGTCATATAGTCATCGATGCGTCGTTAAGAGTGGAGCTATCCTTGAACCTGTAGGTGTCCCAGTCCATTACCTTGGCGAAGAGGTCGTTAAATGGGACGACCTTCATGACCCTCTTGCTTGTCTTCTCGGGAGCTATACTTTTCTCGGAGCCGGGGATCTTTACGGATTCAGAGTCTTGTGGTACTGTCAGCCCTCCGGTCGAGGTAGTAAAGGACAACGTCCGTAAGGAGTTTTTGGTGACTCCAAAGGCGCGTATTCCTAAAGGTGGTCTCTGGTATCCGCTGCCGCGAGCCGGGGGAATTCTGAAAGGGATCCGCAAACACCAAGCGGAGGGGGAGGTTCACTGGGCGGACAATGCTCCTACAGGCGCTGCTATGATGCGCCCTGGGGATCGGCGGCTTAGAAACCTGCGTGAATAGACAAGAGACTCCAGACGGAAAATGTAGAAGAAGACTCAAGGGTGCTTGTCTTTACTTCGCCACAGGTGGAGCTCAACCAGCAGCTGAAATATCTAGCCGGGAGCCCGCCTCGGCAGGTCGCCCTACTGTGCTAATTACCTGCATAAAATATCTAAAATAAATAATAAATTCTACCATACCTTAAGGATACTGTAGCGCACGCGGGCAAGATTGTGCACCCCGTGGCCCAGCTAACGAATTACGAACCCTCCTTAGGAATATTATACCTTAAGGCCAAACCACCATATTTCCGTAGGAGTTACTGTACTACAAGTCTGAGCTTCTCTTCAAATCGTTGTCTCGCTTTCTACTTTTCTTCCTCCGTTTCTTTCGGCGTCTGTCCTTTAGATGATCTGGGTGCTAGACGAAACCTCCGTTGTCGCGATTCACCCGAAGAATATCATGTCCTTCTCTCTATGGGTGAATTCCTTTGTGACCGGTATCGTGTCCTCCCCCGCGAGACGTCAGATCCAGACGGTGCAGAGCAATAATCCTGAGGTGGTCCCGTTTCCCTACGGCATTATCTTTTCTCCTCTGACGTAGGGGGTTGCATTATCCTGTCCTTCTTTGCCCGAGATTATCTTAAGTGTTGATAGAGGGAACCTCTCCTACACAAAAAAATTACTTTGAGACGCCGCTGCAGGGAGCAGCTGCGTGGTTTCGCAGCGAACCTCTGCAAGGATACCATCTGAGATTGCCTTGAGGAAGGGATCAAAATCCGGCAAAGCATCCACAGCACGATGAGGGCTCTCCGTCGCAATTTCCTGTACGAAACAGTGACGGCGCGCTCCGAAAGGTGCCTCAACACCTGCAGGTTTTCTCTAAACCAGCTTCTTTGAGATCCAATACGTAAGGCACAGAGTCAGAGACATTAGGAGGAAGGTATCCTTCGGATGTTTCCGTCCCTGCAGCTCGTGAGGTGGCGGCTTCGATGCCGTGTACGGTTCTTAAACCTCTACGTCGGCGTTCTCTAAAGGTGTCGCTGGGCTTTCCATTTGCCTCCGATCGTGCACTGCTCCACAGAGGAACCAGGATTCCCAAGGAGACTTTCAGGGTCCTTTAGTTCGACGGGCAACTCCTGGAGATCGCTGTGCATGCGACGCACACCATTGGTGTCAGTTGCATGAGTGCACTGTAAAGGGGTTTCCGTTGGGGATTCTGAGGGGTCCATAGAGGAATAGGTCATGGCTGATTTACTTCCACTTCAGAGTCCTATCAAGGAAGAATTCCACTGTTGGGTTCCCATCGTTTCAAATTAGACTCACTGTCCTGTCGCGACATTTGGGACTCTTTTAGAAACTGACCTTCTAATTCGAGATACCAATTGTGGTACCGTTAGTTTTCTATTCGAGGTGGTGGGGCACAACGTCTATCAGCAGTTTTTGTTGACTCCAAAGGCGCGATTTCCTAAAGGTGGTCTCCTGTAGTCGCTGTCACGAGCCGGGAAAGTTCTGAAAGGGGATCCACAAACACCAGCGGAAGGGGAGGTTCACTGCGTGGGCGATGCTCCTTCAGGCGCTGCTACAGAGCGACCTGGGAATCGGAGTCTGAGAAATCTTAGAAAGTACAACGAGAGTCTCCAGCCGGAAAATAGGTGTAGACTCGAGGGTGCTTGGTTCGGCAAGTCCTGTGCTTTAGGCAGTTTCCATATATACGGTGAGATTTCCCTGAAATTTGTGGGGCTATCTCGGCGCGCCTCGGTAACATATTAGGCTGCGTAACTATCAGGCAAGCCGCGTTAAGCGGGTGGCGGACATAATCCAAAAGGAGTAAACCCGAGATCCGGTGGGGATACCCTCGTACAAGGGCGAAACTTAAATAAGGAGAAAATAGTCCAGACAATGGTTCTCGATACCATGGGCGGTTGGCTTCCATAGTCCACGGCGTATTTCTCCCAGGTAATGAGAGATACCCACATGGGCCACAAGTCAAACCGAAGATTTCGCTTGGTGCGGCCTACTCGGGGCCACGGTCGAAGTGCCGTCGCGCTAATTAATATAGCTCAAGTGCCAAAAAAGCCGGAAGAACTAAAGAAATAATTTAGCAGAAAACTCTAAATTGAACTTGCAAGGCAGGCGCCAGCTGGCGCCTATACTGTAGCCATCCTGCCGCGCGTGCCTGCTGCTTGCGCGCGACGGTTTGCGACACGAGTCGTGTTGGTTATTTTGGAACCCACCGCGTACATGAACTCGAATCGGCCCTGTGACTTTACGGTGGAACCGGAATCCTTTTTTTCGGCAATATACAAAGAGAAACCATCACAAAGGGCGTCGCACTATATATCTTCCTCCCTAAAGACAAGGCGCCTACCTCGACGAGAAAGAGCCATGTGTGAAAGTGGGAAAAAGAGCACGCTCGACTCGTTGGCTTCCAGAATTGCGTCCCGACGGCCTACACGTGCTGCATGTGAATCTTCTCCGACTACTTCGGCTACCGTCTCCAACGAGTGCATCATGTCCGAACGTGCTCCAAAGCACCCCGCAAGGGGCGTGACTGGCATCCGCTCGGTTAAGATCCAGGGGTGTAGCCGCACTCCATATGAAGAGGAAGCACCCAACGTGGGAGTTGAAGATGCCTCACGACCCCCAAGGAAGCCAGCCATATTGTACATCCGGTCTTGGTCTCTGGCGTAACACCGCAGACGCGGGCGACTCCGTGTACTTCGATCTGTGGTGGTAGTACACAAATATCACCGCCGTGGAGGTAGAGACCTATCGCAATGCACCCAGAGTGGATATCTGGACGTCAATGGCTGTTACCGCGCCAGTGCGGAGGGTTATTCCATGGTAGATCACGAACCCAGTACAGCGGTCGACAATATTGTTTCCCAGTCGGTTGAAGCCAGCCACTGGGTAAACATCGGACCTGGTGTGCAGAGGTATCCCTCGATGGAGAAAGATGCCCTGCGTTACGGGAGTACTGACACTCTGGCGGATGACCCTGAAGAACTTACACCGATCGCCTCCTCTCACGGGGCGATCCAGGTCACTCTGCCCTGCACAGCGAGAGGTACCGGTTCATCTGCGTATCCTGCGGGCTCGGTGCCTCAAAAATGTGTCATCGCGAAGTCTCTCGGAAAGATTACAATTCGCTCAAGCGAGGTTTTGGGGGATGGGGGTAACGGCCTAGCTTCATGTAGACTTCCCGGGATAGATAGCAGCGAAAATGTGCGCGACTAGCGTCTTCCATTGAAAAGCCTTTGTTAGAGAAACAGGTGAGCTATTTGCGCTATATTCGCATGTGACACATGGCGCACAGTTCACCATTTTGAACTATTCACACGCCCCGTAGCCCTATACTTCCTTACAGAACGAGACTTCAAGCTTATAGTAGCCACTTTTGACCACTGCTGTACACATGTACAATTTCTGCGGCTCTGGTCACTTCTGGGAACTGAACGCCGGGTTCTAGTGCTTAGCTGGACCCGTAAACTGTTAGAAGAACAGATGGGCTTTTTGCGCTATATTCTCTTGTGACACAGGGCACATAGTTCACCATTTTGAACCATCAACAGCATTCAGGCCTTCTTTGCGTGTACTTGTTTTTTGCTCTTGCGCTAGACGCGCGTCGAGCGACGGTCACCAGCACATGTCGGAAAAGGTGCAATAATAGATGGAGAAACCGTGCCCACGGTGACCCCCATTGCGCAATGAAGCTAGCGAGCAGGGTGAATCCCCCATGATTGTTTAAGCCGCGAAAAAGAGATGGAGATTTGAGGTCCTGTTCAACTGTCAACGTCTGCGCTTGACGGTGGGGTGGAGCAATTTCCATTTTTGCTGCTTCCCATTCCACCTTGGACTGGTCTAGTATCTCTGGCAGTAGGATTCCCGCCTTGCGGTAATACTGTAAAACCGCAAAGTGGGGTAGATGCTCGATCGGATCTAGCGTATCCCTGTTTGGGTCATATACGTACCACACGATTCGGTTCTGGACGATTCGCTGAGGGCCCACTTCGTGTCCAACAACTCGGTCAAGAAAGTACTCTTTAAGGTACACGTCCTGGCCCTGCAGAACTGGAATCAAGCCTGGAGCGTTCTGATTTCCCTCTTGGGGACATATATTCCTCAACAGGGTTTGGCGAAGAAAGCGTTCATCCAGGTTCCTTGTCTTCCTAGTCCTACAAAACAGTCGCAACAGGCTCTGGTGAGATTCAAGGCATACGTTTGGCGGGCCTTCCGGACGGGAATTTTTGCGTTTCGGTTTGCGACTGCTCAGCGGATGGTGCTAATGGGTCATAGAGAGCGCCAAACTGGCTGTGCCTGAACCAGGTCCGTGAGACGGGCTCATTAGCGATCCGCTTCCAGAATTTGCATGTGCATCTGCGAGGGTGTGGCTTCCGACTCCACAGATCCGTCCGTTGGGTTGTCCGCGATTGTGGCCTTAAACGTTTGCTCTTCCGGGTCTCCAGCACTGTTCCCGCCAGCAAGGGGCGGCGCAACAACGGCTTGCCGTCACGACAGTGAGGGACTCTTAACCTCTATTGAGCGCCTGGCGTCTCCCCTCTTTAGACGGAATGGCAGACTGTGGGCGCTCCAGTACAGTAGGGCAAGGATACATGTTCTACAATGAAGGTTGGGGCAGCGTTAGTTGGCAAACCGATAGAAACGGGACGCCCACCAGTGTTTAAAGGTCCGAAAGTCCCTTTGCGGGGTTGCAAAGCACCAGAGATTGGAGGACTGTAGTGTTCTAAATGGCGAATTCCAGGACAGAGGTATTGCCCGTCGATGAGACCTGACATGAAGGCGGAGGCACTTGTACGACACAGTTGCGAGACCGGCGTGTCTGTTTCTCGCCAACGGCGATTACCATCGTGTAGCGGTCGGAGAAAATGACCCTGTAGGGGCCATCCATGATGGGCAAGAGCTTATGGCGACTCCCTTCCGTCACTGAAGTTAAGAACTACTTGCGGAAAATCTAGTAGGTCCCAGGGTTAACACACTCCTGTGGGGGACCGTGCAGACGGTCACCGAAGTTCCGCTTATTTGCGGCTTGAGCGTGCTCCGAAGCCTTCCGAGCAGCCGGCACGAGCTTTCCAAGCCACTCTTTCCACCGCAGGTGGTATTCGTGGACTGAAGGGAAAGGATCCACTCGTGTATGCGGTTCGAACGCCAATGGCGTTGGGATCCGAGACAAGACCAGCTCGGAGGGAGTGAAGCCTGTGGTACTGTCAGCCCTCCTCTCGACATAGTAAAGCTTCACGTCCGTTAGAAGTTTTGTTGACTCCAAAGGTGCGTGTTGTTAGAAAAACAGATGAGCTATTTGCGCTATACTCTCTTGTGACACAGGGCGCACAGTTCACCATTTGAACTATCAACACGACCCCTCGCCCTGTACTTCCTTACAGAACGAGACCTCGAGCTTACAGTAGCCAATCTTTACTACTGCTGTACACCTGTACAATTTCTCAGGCTCAGGTCACTTCTGGGAGTCGAACCCAGGGCCCTAGCGTTTAGCTGGGCCCATAACCTGTTAGAAAAACAGATGAGCTATTTGCGCTATACTCTCTTTGTGACACAGGGCGCACAGTTCACCATTTGAACTATCAACACGTGTCCCTAAAGGTGGTCTCCAATATCCGCGGTCGCGAGCCAGGGGAATTCTTAGTGGGGATCCGCAAACACCAAGCGGAGGGGGAGGTTCATTGGGCGGCCAATGCTCCTACAGGCGCTGCTATGATGCGACTTGGGGATCGGCGGCTTAGAACCTTGAGTTGATCGACAAGAGACTCCAACCGGAAAAGTATATGAAGACTCAAGGTTGCTTGTCTTTACTTCCCCAGAGGTGGAGCTCAACCAGCAGATTAAGTATCAAGCCGGGAGCCCGCCTCGGCAGGTCTCGCTACTATACTAATTACCTGCATAAATTAACTAACATTAATAATAATTTTACCGTCCCGTAGGGATACTGTACCGCAGGCAGGCCGGATTATGCAACACGTAACCCACCTAGTAAAATACGAGCCCTCCTTAGGAATATTATACCATAATGTTAAACCACCCTATTTCCTTAGGAGCCACTGTACTATATATTCCCTTTCCTAAATTGCACCACGTCCTCGGGGTGCATCTTCCGATTTGTCGATCCCCGGGGTGGCTCGTATCGGTTTCGTGGCAGGTGCGGCCTTTGGCGTTGTGCAAGTTCTCTCCTTCAGGCGTTCCTCCCTTTCTCCATACTTCTGCGTGGCGTGTTGCCGCGGCCTCGCGTTTTATCCCTTGCCGCGTTTGTAGACCCTGCTCCTCGATAACCTGGCTTTGTCTGCTCCTTCTTGGTGTCACCCATTGGTGCTGCTGCGTAAGTCGGCAACACGAGTGTCCGCGTCCTACGGCGTACCGTGCGTGGTGCACGCGCGCAACTTCGGTGGACGAAGGGTGGGTCAGTCTCGAGGGGATATCGACCCCCTGGAGGCGCTCGCCACTCCGACCCCTTCGAGACTACTTCTTTTGGCGACACCGTTTCCTCGTTTCCGCTCATTCAATCTCCGTGAAGGTGCCAGACGCATTATTCTCTCGTCCGCACCTCCGTCGTTCTCCGTTGGATATGAGCGCGCGCCTCGCGATGGTGCTTTAAAGCTCGCCTGCTTCCCGTCGCCTGGCTTCCCATTGAATTCCACGATGGCGGCTTGACGCGGCTCTCTCCTCGGTGGTGCATATAACTACGAATCGTTCTCTAAGTGGTGTCTGATCTCTTTTTTCAGGTGCTACCACGCGTTTGGTCGCCATCCACCCGGCTTCGTACACCTTCGGCATGTCTTCTCCGACTCCGGCGCGTACATCTCCTTCAAATCCTGAGGTGTATCACACCTCGATCGGTGCACCGTTCTGTTCAGGGGAGCATTTCGATGATCGCGTCACGCGGGTATTTGTTCCGTTCCATGATAGGCGCGTGACTCTCCCGTGTCCCGTAGAGGATTACGTTCACCATTTCGGCCCATAACTTCAAACGATGTGATTTCGCGCCACACCGGAGATTGCATGGAACGACCCGAAGCGGAACCGCGTGGATGCATATCGCGCTCACTGGCTTCATACTCTGGTACATGTTGACAACGCTCCAACCACGGTGGGACAATGCGATACTCCATACCTGAGGTGCGTTGAGAAACGAGAGGTCCAGGCGCAACTCCAGGTACTGCTTCACAAGGAGAGCTCGCACCAGAGAGCGGGGCGAACCGGAAGCCTTGCCGATGGGCGATCTGCCCTCGTGGTGTTAACCTTCGATTCCCGGTGTGATCGCCTCTACTGGACCAATTGGAATCGATGGGGAACCCACCTGGGGGACGAGACTCGAATACGAACCGCTTTCGGGTACTTCTTTCGCTGGCATAACACGGAATTCCATGATATGCCATCCGGGCAACGTCCGAAGTACTAATTCAAGGTGAATAACTCCTGTAGGAACCACTGGGTATACCTGCACCCCTGCGTGGCGACGGCCATGACCTTCGCGTATCATACCTTCAAGGTCCTGGATCCTAATGACTCCCTAAGGCGGTTTTTCATGTTAGTCGCCTCGACGGAGTTCGCAGTCGGCACCCTAATGGCATATTTCTAAGGAGCGGATGAAGGCGTAACCTTCTATACCCGATGCAGCAACGGCCGCCTCTACTGCGACTCATCATATCAGCCGACCGCCGGGCGTTTGCTCCCCTTGTCGGTGTCCATCATACGGGCCCTGCGCTCCTTTCGGCATTCAAAACCTGGTTACGAGCACCGCATGGAGTGAGTCCCAGGCGGAGACGCTGTTGGATTACAACCTCCAGGTGGCGTGGAATGACACGCCGGGTTTCTGGTACGACTACGGAGAGGACAAGTTCCACCGCATTGGGAGGAGTCCGAATGGAGACGATGACGGACTAACATACCCTGCCTTTCCCCGTCTAGCGCCTTCTCGGGTTCCTCAGGTGTCACGGCTCCGAGTGCCCGATGACGACGCCTTGATGGAGAGCCTTGGGCATGAGGCGTCTCGTCGGTTACTGGCTCCGTCCCAGGATATCGGTGCACCTCCTGGGGTGATACCTCCGCGGCCTGCCGCAGTGCCGAGTGCTCCCGCAGTGGTAGCCGCCTTGTCTCCTATGGAAGAGGACGAGATTGCTCGCGTCCCGGCACTTTCAGCCTCACTGGTGCAACCCCGACTGCGGAGCGTCCCTGCACCTATCCCTCAGCCTCGCCTGCGGAGTGTTCCCGTTCCTACGTCGCCGTCACCTCCGGTGTCACCGTCTCCGTCCTTGGCATTGGCGACCTCCACTGCGGAACCAGCGGAATCCCGTCGGGGAGCCACTGTCTCAGCTGGTCCGCTGTCCGCGGCTGCTTCCGTGGCAGTTGTTGCGCCGTCAACGGAGGTGGCCGCACCGGGTGCACCGTCGGGAGAAGTCTCCTCTGGGGCTCTGGGGGTGGCCTTTCAAGAGTTGGTGCAGGCATGCCTAGTGACAGGCGTCCTGCTCCGGCTTCTCCTGTAGAGGCTCTGCGCGAGGCACGTGCTTGGGTCTTAGAGTTCCACAAGGCCCAGACAGACCGAGCCTCGATGGCAGCTCTGAAGGCATTCCTGTCGGATTTCTTCGATAGCCAAGCGCTCACGGCAAAAGCGCGCCTCGAAGCGTAGTATTCAACACGCTTCAGTGACCAGTAGGTGATAGGAACATGACAAATAAAAGATCCTTCGGGTGGAGCGAAAGCTCCATGACGGTAGGTTCAATATGACTTACGCCGCGCCCGCGTGCTCAACGACACGAAGTGCCGCCGTGGTAGCTGGCGAAAAAGCTAGCACAGCATCCTGGAGGCGAAAAAGATAACTCCAGGTGGGGGATAGACGGCGAAGACGAAAAACATCTCCGTTTAGGGGCCCCCTTCCTCTTTCCTGAACGGAAGCGCCTATGTGGAGAGGCGTTTTCGCACCAGATTGCCGTGGTATTGCCTAAGGAAGTTCTCCGGGATATAATCCGGAGGTTCTTTCTTATCGCCCTTCGAGGTGTACCCATACCAGCGGACGTAGTACAGTATTCCTGCAGGGTTTTGTCGAGGGGGGACAATATGGTCCACCGCGTAGAGGATGTCAACTTCAGGGGTCAGGATGGCATCGGGAGCCTCCAGGATTGGTTCACCGAGAGTAGTGATGCGGTTCCCAGTATCCCGTGGAGTCGTCGCGCCTGAGGTGGTTGAATGAGGAATCTCCACGCGATGTCCCTGAGGTGGGGTGGCGGTCATTCCTGGAAGGCTGGGCGTTGGGATTTTCTTCACCCTATCACGGGAGACCACATCCTTAAGCCCGTTCACCTCAATGGCGATAGTATCCCTGTATGTGGCGAGAACTTTGTAGGGCCCTGCGGTGGTCGACGCTAACTTGCGCGTGACGTCCGGCGGTTCATCGGATGTTTCCCCGGGTTTTTCGAGGAAAACCTGGTCGCCTTCTTTTAGGCGTGGGCCTTCCATAACCTTTCGGTCGAAATCCTGTTTGTATCTCCTCTGCGAGGCTTTTAGTCTCTCCTTCGCGAGGGAGAGTGCGTTCTCATACCGCCTTAGGAGGGAACGTTTGGCTTGCGCCGCTGTTGGCGCCTGTGGCACATACGCCGGGTGCGCCGTGGCGCGTGCCGCGACGACGGCACTTGGCGGGATGCGCGAGAGCACCAGACTGAAAGGCGTGGTCCCCGTGGAGCAGTGCATCTGTAGGTTGTATGCCTACGTGAGAGGACCTACATATGCCTCCCAATTTTTCTGGTGGTCCGCACCGTAGTGTTTTAGCCTCGAGGCGATGGTTTTGTTGAACCCTTCCGCCTGTTCGTTTGTCTGGGGGTGATAGGCAGTTGTAAACAACTGTTTCATCCCCAGCATTCCGGAGACGGTGCTCAAGATTTTCGCCGCGAGCTGGGGGCCATTGTCTGTAAGGAGGTATAACGATATCCTGCAGGGGTAGACCCAATGCTCCAGAAAGGCGTCGGCAACCACTGCTGCAGTAGTGCGCGAGAAGGGGATGGCACGCGTGATCTTGTAAAAACGATCCGTGATTACGAAAATAAATCGATGTCCTCGATCCTTCTTGGGAAGAGGACCCAAGATGTCTATGTTCACAAACGCCAACGGTCCTGAAGGTAGAGACAGCGTAAGCGGCATCCTGTGCTTCCGTATACTCCCCCTAGCGGCGGCACAGAAATAGCAATCCACCACCGTTTGTAAGGCGTCATTAGCCATGTTTGGCCAATAGAACTCCCTCCGCATTGTGAAATACATCCGAGATCTACCGGAGTACCCAGAAAGGCGAGGATAGTGCGAGAGATACAACAATCTCGCCCGTAGCTTCGTCGGCACCACCTTTTGGAGAGCTCCATCCAGGAGGCGCGGCGTACAAGTATGCCGTCTCGTTCGACTTCGAATGACGGTGTCAAACTCCCCACAGTGGTAAGGCACTCCTTGCAGTACGCATCCGTACTCTTTTACTTCAGGAACTCCCGCCAAAGTGATGGGGAGAACTTCTTTCTCCTCCTCAACAAGATCTATCACCTTAGGGAGTCTACTATACTTTCCTCCAGGTTCACAGCAATCCAAACATTCTCCACCGGATGTTTCTTGCCCGTCGGCGTCCTTGATGACCACACACGGGATGTTGTCCTCCAAAGGTGTTTCATCTTCCCCATTCGTGGAGATTCGCAAGAGCGCGTCCGCTGCCTGGTGTTTAATGCCAGGGCGGTGTACGATGTCAATCTCGAACTCCAGGAGGCGTAATCTCCACCTTTCCGGGCGACCCAGAAGCATCCATCAAGGACAGTATCCACTTCAGGGGTGCGGGATCCGTCCTAAAGGTGAAACGCGCGCCTTCCGGGCATGGGCGTAAAAGCAAAACCGCCCATAACATGGCGAGACATTCGCGTTTCGAGGGGAAATAATTCCGTTTCGTCGGCGTTGATGTTCAGACATGGTCAAGTGCCTGTCAGTCGCTCAAGTTGGTCTTGGAACCGGAGATGCAGGGGACGATGGGCACTTTTGGGCACCCCCTTCGAAAAAGGGCAATTGCGCCTCTGCTCGAACCCAACCTGAAACGGAGATATGATTGACTACTGCAAGTGACCTTGTGCAACGTGGTGTTTACGAGTTTTGTGGATTGTAGGGCGAATTAGAGAAGATGAACCCAAGTGGCGCGCTGTGAGTGGATAAGGTCTGAAGTAGTTGACTGACTATGCAGGTAGTGAGGATGCGCGTTTCTAGCCTGGAATGGGCGCTTTGGGTGCAATGTGCGATTGTGGGCTGCGCAGAAAGATTGGGGTGCTGGCACGGAAATTGTTGGTTTTTTAGAGCTGCCTCTGGATCAAGGAAGTGGCAATGGATTTGTTATGTTGATTGCGTTGGATGTTGATTAATTTAGTAATTTGAAATAGTAGTACTCAAGATTGCGCGCGCTTTTCGTGTACAGCTGAACAAACAAAGAACGTGACACGTTATGGCGCAACCGCCGTCGTCGCTTGCTGCGACGACGGCGAAGCGCGCGCGGTGGGGTGTTTGTAGGTTGCGATCGTCGACCGTTGAGTAAACTGGTCGCCTCAAGGCTGACAATCTTCCTTGTTTTACTTTCTTGTTTTCTCCTTTTTTCCTTTGTCTATCTTATTCTTTTACATACCTGCGTACATTGCGTTAGTCGTGGTGAGGCTGCGACTCCAACATCCGATGGGTTGAAGTCCACCTTACGGTTACTCCTGTAGCAGGGCACATCCGACCTAGTATCCACAGGCGTCAGTGTCCAGCACCATTTGGCCGTGCCGCTTAGGGAGTACCAAGATTGGTGGTTCTATTAGTCTCCTCTTCAAGGTGTCGAAGGCTTCAAACTCCTCGTCCGTCAAAATAGCCAGTTACGTCGGCTTGTCCTTCTCCAAGAGGGGATTTAACGGCGCCGCTATACGGGAGAAATTCGGTACAAACCTCCGGAAGATGTTACACCATCCTAGGAAGGAGCGGAGCTCCGTCTGGTTCGTGGGAGGGTGAGCTTCCTTGATGACGTCCTAAGTTTTCCTGGAAACCTGCAGGCGGCCCGGGAGCACAACGTGCCCCAGGTAATCCACCGACGACTTGAAGAAGAAACATTTCTCCAGCTCAGGGTGAGGCCAGCATCCTTTAGGAGTTGGAGCACGTGCTTCACATGGATTAAGTGCTCCTCCACGCTGTGGGCGTATATGATGACGTCATCGATATACACCAAGGCGTACTGCCACTTCACCTTTGACAGGACAGTGTCCACCGCTCGTTGGAACGTAGCGGGTGCATTCTTCAATCCAAATGGCATCCTTAGGAATCTGAAGATCCCACAGTGCGAGAAGAACGTTGTCTTATCCTTATCGGACTCGTCCATCTCTATCTGCCAGTAGCCGCTATTAGCATCCAGAGTGGAGAACACAGACGCATCGTCTAAGCAGTCGATACATTCAACCATCCGGGATATCGGGTACGAATCGCGTACCGTCACCTCTTTAAGGCGCCTGTAGTCAACACAGAACCGTAGGGAGCTATCCTTCTTTTTGACAAAAACTACCGGGGAGGCCTATTCGGAATTGGAAGACTCTATAACGCCCTTCTCCAGCATCCGGTGGATTTCATCGCGTTCAAAGTCACGCGCGTGGGGTCTGGCCCTCCTCGGAGTTGATGTACCGGCCTAGCATCCGGTGTGAGCTGGATCCTGTGCTTGGCAAGGCTGACCTGAACCAGGCGACCAGACCACATATACTCAAAGGCGGATAGCATCTCCACTATCCTGTGGAGATACCCTTCGAAATTAACGCCAATTTGAAGCTTCTCTTGCCAGGTGGCAGGACTCTCTTCCTCTGGAGCCGTTGAAGTCGCTACCGGTTCCATGGTGGCGATTGCATGGCGGTCCGCAAGGTCTTCCGGTCGAGGAAGGTGAGCCAGTTCGGCAGGGGCGGGTAGTGCCAGTCTGACGACAATTCCTTTCTGGAGCCGTAACGGCGACTCCTTGAGGTTGGCGAGCACAACCCTGAACGGGACGTTCGGTATTACTTCCATAACACCGTTCGCCATCATGGAGTGCTGCTTTTTCGTCAGAAGTGGACTCCCCTGTAGGAATGAAAGGCCAGATGCAGAGGCTTGCACCCAGACTTCGGCCTGACTCCTCGCGGGTATTTCGATGCTCTTCACCACTCGGAGATTATTCGACTGGGTATCTTTTGGAAGATTACCTACGTGTCGCGCGTTGGCGTCCGGTCCTGGATATGCGGATATCAATCGGCACTGGTTCGAACCACAGGCGCGGTTGCGCAGTAGTTCAGAGTGCGTCGCTAAGGTCCGTATGGACAAGCGAACGCTTGAAAGCACCACAGGCGCAGAGAGCGCGGACGTACAAGATGTAGGAACGAGGATGAATTATTTGATGCTTGCTTTCGTCTGTTTATTAGACTTGTGTAGTTCAGCATCTAACTTATAGCGACATATCACGAGCATTGATGGAAGATCATTACAGTCGAGTAACTATGTCACGCAAATTAACTAGCTGAATATCAAACAATTATGATCACATCAACATCATTCTAGCACGTATAGCACCATATTTCACAGCGGAAACGATACCTACAAGGGCGGCGTCGTGAAACGTGACCTTTCACAGGCGTGGGTAGATTGCACGTACATATCGATCCACAAAGAAAGTGCCCAATATGCATTGTGCGGCCACGTTGGTCGCCACGAGGAACTACACTTTCACTAGTAAGGAGCCCAACCGGAGGTATAGGAGGAGTGCGCCAAGGACGGTCAATGCGCGTTGCGACGCATCGCGCACCGTATGGAGCTTGTCAGCCCTCAAGGAGCCGAGAGCAGACCTCGGGAGCACGTCGGCGTGCACCAGACTGGGGCCACCTGCGGTATCCAGAATAGCTCATACCATGGTGGAGGCGAGCGGGGAACATCCGATAGAGGTGAATACCTTGTAATTCTCACGGCGGAGCGTGCAGACAGAATGCTCAAAGGTGTTGAATGGGTCCAGCGGGATAGGGGGGCCCGCCGGTTCTGCGTCGACGGAGCAGACGGCCTCTCCCCCTTTCCTAAAGGCGAGACCTCTGTGGAGCTGACGGTTGATGTTAGAGAGCCACGCGGAGCCTTTAAGCGTGGCTCTGAGGGTTTTCCTGGTTGGAGAGGGGTCGGGTTCCGGGCGGGGATGGCTTCTGCGAATGTGCATCGCGATGCAACGTTTTTCCTTGAGGTAGAACCGCCTGGGACCCCGGCACCTGCGTTATGGATGCCATTGACAGTGGGAAAGGCTGAATTCCCGGTGGAGTACGGTAACCGTAGTTTCCTTGAGGGGAGCGGATGTCGCAATACGCGGTTCGATAACTTCTGCTCTCCGTTGGTTTGTCATTCAAGTCCTAGAAGTTTTTCTCTCTTTCCTGAAGTATGGCGGCCATCACTGCTGGGGTGAGAGTCGTACAGTGTACGGGCTCACGTGAAAAGCAAATCCTGCAAGGCGGTGGGTAGCCTCGAGGGTTCGCAAATCAGACGCTCCTATAGAATCCTGCTGAGGCGTTAGAAGTGGGAGACGAGGGTATCCTCATCCTAGACGGGGTTCCTGGAGAGGAGGCGAATGTGAGGGCAAGGGCATCTTGCTCTCTTTCGAGCATGAGCTCGTCGACCTCCTGCGAGGTGCTGGAGTCCAACGTTAGGGCGGATGCCCGACGGGTCCTTGAGGCCGCCGGTTTGTCCGAAAGTGGATTATCGCTGCGGCGTGCGGCACGATAGGTATCCCCATAAGATTCCGCAAAACGCACTAGCTCTACGTAAATGGTCTTTGGGTGCGTTGTCAGGTGATTTTGCACCCTCGCACGTATCGAGGGAAGGAGTCCCTCGACAAACAACGACTTCAACCGCCGTTTGGAGTACACGTTCCCACACCGTAGGGCCTTCGTTTATAGCTTCTGTGAAAACTCCGTCTCGGTCATTCCGGTGTTCTGCCTATAAGAGGTGACTTCCGCATCAGCATTGGCTTTCACTTCGTCCGTGGTGTAGCTTTTAAGGAGGAAATTGACTACCTCCGGGTACGTCGTCAAGATCTCCGTTCCAGGATCATCCACAATGGTGCTCTCCCCCATAAGGCGTGGCTGCTCCAACGAGTGAGCTTGGCCTGTGAGGTAGAACTGAAAGCAACACACGGTGGCAACTTCATGGACGCCATTGGTGTTACTCGCTAAACGGATGTGAGTACGAAATTTCAACACCGAGTTGGGGTCTTCGCCTGAGAAGGAGTGCTTCTTCATTTGAATATCCATGTGGCACTGCATCTTTGTGATTCGTTTCGCGACCGACGCGTCGTAGAGTGAGGAGTGATCATTCAACCTGTAGGAGGCATAATCCACCACTTTGGCGAAGAGGTCATTACGCGGGAACCTTCCTGACCCTTCTGCGTCTCTCCTTAGGAGGTATACTGTCCTCCCAGCTGGAGCTGTTCACGGATTCGGAGTCTGAGCTTCTCATTGAATCGGTGTCTCGCTTTCTTCTTTTCTCCCTTCGTTTCTTTCGGCGTCTTTCCTTAAGGTGGTCTGGGTGCCTGACGATACCCCCGTTATCACGATCCACCCGAAGAGTATCCTGTCCTTCTTTTCTTAGGTGGACTTCGTCGCGACCGGTATCCTGTCCTCCTCCGCGGGGCGTCAGGTCCAGGCGGTGCATGGCCAGATTCTTCAGGTGGTCCCGTTTCCTTACGGCAGTATCCTGTCCTTCTCTGCACGGGGTCACCTTGGGTGTTGATAGAGGGAACCTCTCCTGTACGAAAGAATGACTTTGAAACACCGCTGGGGGGAGCTGTTGCGCGGTTTGGGAGCGAACCTCCGCACAAATAACATCTGGGATCTCCTCAAGGAAGGGATCGGAATCCAGCAAAGCATCCACCGCACGGTGAGCGCTCTCCGTTGCAATTTCCTCCACAAGGGTGTGACGGCACGCTTCGAAGTGTGCCTCAACACATGGAGGTATTCTTTCGACCAGCTCTTGTGATAGCGAATCCGTAATTCGTGGGACCAGCGACTCCAGGAGGGAATTAGCCTCCGGGTGTTTTCGTCCCTGCAGCTCCTGAGGTGGCGGCTGCGATGCCGTGTGCGGTTCTTCAACCTCCAAATCGGCGTTCTCCAGAGGTATCGCGGGGGATCCGCTTGCCTCCGACCATGCATTCTCCTAAGGCGATTCCTGAAACGCTCCACAGAGGAGCCAGGATTCCGAAGGAGACTTTCAGGGTCCTCCAGTGTGGCGGCCATCTCCTGAGGAGCTCTGCGCGTGCTGCGCCCGCCGATGGAGTCGGTTGCTTGAGGATCCTGTCGGGGGGTTTCCATTGTATGTTCTGAGGGATCCAGAGAGAAGTTCGGGGGTGACTTGCTTCCACTTCCGAATCACCTTCAGGAAGAATTCCACTGTTGGGGTTTGTCGTTGCAAACTATAAACACGTTTCTGCTGCGACGTTTGCGAATCCTTTAGGAACTGTGACATTCTAAGTCGGGAGACCAGTTGTGGTACTGTCAGCTCTCCTCTCAAGGTAGTAAAGCACAACGTCCGTAAGGAGTTTTTGTTGACACCAAAAGTGCGTGTTCCTAAAGGTGGTCTCCGATATTCGCTGTCGCAAGCCGGAGGAATTCTTAGTGGGGATCCGCAAACACCAAGCGGAGGGGGAGGTTCACTGGGCGGATAAAGCTCCTACAGGCGCTGCTATGATGCGACCTGGGGATCGGCGGCTTAGAACCTTGAGTTGATCGACAAGAGACTCCAACCGGAAAAGTATATGAAGACTCAAGGTTGCTTGTCTTTACTTCCCCAGAGGTGGAGCTCAACCGGCAGATTAAGTATCAAGCCGGGAGCCCGCCTCGGCAGGTCTCGCTACTATACTAATTACCTGCATAAATTAACTAACATTAATAATAATTCTACCGTCCCATAGGGATACTGTACCGCACGCGGGCGGGATTATGCACCACGTGACCCAGCTGGTAAAATAGGAGCCCTCCTTAGGAATATTATACAATAAGGTCAAACCACCCTATTTTCTTAGGAGCCTCTGTACTACAAAGCCTGGTGTCTGGTGTACCTATGTATGGTATGCATATGTCACGGCATCCATAAAGAGATGGCACGAGGTGCAGTGATTTCAGAGTTGGGTTTGTCCACAACATGGTTCCGCAGCGACGCAAGTATTTTCCGGTTGAACCGTTCAACCATCCCGTTAGTTTGTGGGTGAGAGGTCGTGTTAAAGAGGCTCCTTGCATCCAATATGCGGCATACGTCTGGAATAAATTTCGAAGCGAAGTACCTACCGTTTTCGGACGGTACTTTGACAGGTGATCTACAAACGAATACTTAATGAGTTTCAAACGCTTATGTAACCGTGAAGGCGAAAATCGTCCATACGGAGACTGTCCGAACCAACTTCCAGAAGCTGTGGGTAATTACGAGCAAAAAGGCGTTTCCATTCTTCCTCCTCAACAGCGGACCCTTCAAGGTCACCCACTCCTGGAGGGACCACTAGGTATCCCCAGACCTCTGTGTGGCAGCGCCCACTACCTTCGCGTATGACTTCTTGGAGGTTCTGAGTCCCCATGATTCTCTAGGACGTTTCATCATGTTGATTGCCTCGACGGAGTTCGAGTTCGGCATTCTAGTGGCTTATCTCCAAGCAGCAGAGGAAGGGGTTACTTCATGCACTCAGTACTGCGACGGTGACCTCTCTTAAGCGTTTTCGTATCAGCCAGCGAACGGAAGATTCCTCCCCTTATCGGCGTTCATTATCCGGGTTTTCCGCTCCTTCAAGATTCTGAACCTGGTCAAGTGACTCACGTGGAGCACGCTCGAGGCGGAGACGCTTTTAGATTTCAACCTGCAAGCGGCGTAGAACGACATGCAAGGCTGGCCTTGGTATGGCTGTGGCAAAGTCGTTTTCCTCTCCATTATGGGAAGTCCCTATGGAGACGAATGTGAGTGAGCCTACACGGACTTTTCTCGTCTTGCTCCTTCTCCGGTTCCTCAAGTACCATGGCTCCGTATCCTCGACTAATATCTCATGTTAAAGGGTCTGGAAACTTACACGCCTCTTCCATTATCGGCTCCGTCGCAGGACGTGGCTGCTCTTTTGGTGGATGAGAGGCACCCTCCAGCCTCCATGCCGAGCCCTCTCGAGGTGGTTGCAGCCGTGTATCCTATGCCAGAGGACGAGATTACTCCTCTGCCTGCTGGTTCGGCTCCGGTGGTGCATCCCCGACCGCGGAACATCCCGGTGCCAGTTGTTCTGCCTTGCTTAAAGAGCGTTCGGGTTCTCGTACCGCTCTCACCATCGGTGTTGCGTACTCCATATTTGGCTCTGCCAATCGCCTCGGCGGTGCCTGAAGAATCTCCTCGAAAGCCTCTTATCGTAGACGGTCTGCTTTCTGTAACTCGATTCGTGGCGGTCGCTGTTCCGTCGACGGAGGGTGCCGCTGCTGGCGCACCCTTTGGCGGGTTACCCTCTGAGGCTCTGGGTGCTGCCACCCAGGAGTTGGTGCAGGCGTGCCTGGTGACGGGCCGTTCTGCACCAGCTTCTCCGGTTGAGGCTCTGGTCAAGGCTCGTAACTGGGTCGTGAAACTCCATAAGGTCCAGTTGGACCGGGCATCGATTGCTGCCATCAAGAAGAGCCTGGCGTAGTTTTTCGAGAGCCAAACGCTAACGGCGAAAGTACGCATGGAAACAGGGTCTACGGCGCAGCTTGGTGACCTGTACGCGTAAGAAACCCCGGCGATGGGAGTTAGTCCACGGTAGCCGCGGAGTGAAAGATCCATGATTTGGGGCAGAAGCTCCTTGATCGGTAGTCGCAATGTAAATGTGCCATGCCCGAGCGCTCAGCGACACGAAATGCCACCGTTATTAAGTCCGAAAAGCGGGCAACGGCGCCTTGGAATCGAAAAGGAGAATTCCAGGTGGAGGATGTATAGCGGAGACGATGAAAAACTGCAGTATGGGGCCCTCTCTCTCTTTTCTGAACGGAAACGTCTATGCAAAGATGCTTTTCGGCTTAAGATGAGCATGGCATTTATGATGAAGTTCTCAGGGATATGTCCCAGAGGTTCTATCATGTCATTTTCTGAGGTGTACCTGTATCAGTGGACGTGGTACAGTATCCCTGCAGGGGTTTGTCGTTGAGAGACAATATGGTCTAACGCATAGAAAATATCATCTTGATGGGACACGATGGCGTCTGGAGCTTCCGTTAATGAGTCAGCGAAAGGTGGGATCAGATTTCCAGTATCCCGCAGTGTCGTCGCTGCTGCGATGGTTGGATGAGGACGTTCAGAGCGTTGTCCTTAAGGCGGGATGGCGGGCATTTCTGAAGGGCTTGGCGTCGGAACGTTTGCCATCCTATCACGGAAAACGACCTCTCGGAGCCCTTTTACCTCAATGGCAACAGTGACTGTATAGGTATCCAGGAGTTTGTAGGGCCCAGAGGTGTTCGGCGCTAACATGTACATGACTTCCAGCGGTTCATCGGATGTCTCCCCAGTTTTGCCAAAGAAAACCTCGGTGCCGTTCTTCAGGTGAGGGCCTTCTTTCACCTCCCAGTCAAAATCTTTTGTATATCTCCTCTGCGAGGCTTTGAGTCTCTCGTTTGCGAGAAAGAGTGCGTCTTCGTACCGATTTAAGATAGAGCGTTTTGCTTGAGCGTCTGTTCGTGTCAGTGGCCAATCGGCCCAGTGCGCCAGGGCGCGTGCCGCAATGACGGCACTAGGTGGGATGCACAAGTGCACGAGATTGAATAGAGCGGTCCCCGTGGAGCGGTGCATTTGCAGGTTGTATGCATACATGAGCCGTCTAACATATGCGTCTCAATCCTTCTGGTGATGCACTAAGTAGTACTGTAACCTTTAGACGATCGTTTTGTTAGACCTGTCTTCCTGTCCGTTAGTCTGGGGGTGATAGGCAGTTGTACACAGTTGCTTCATCCCCAGCACCCGGAGATGGCGCTGAACTGGTTCGCCGCGATCCGGGGCCCGTTGTCCGTAAGGTGATACGATAGTACCACATATGGGTAAATTCAGTGCTCTAGAAAGGTGTCGGCAATTACTGCAGCAGTGGTGCTTCAGAGGGGAATGGCGCGCGTGATCTTCAGGAACCGATTAATGATCACGAGAGTGAATCGGTATCCTCGTTTCGTCTTGGGGAATGGCCCCAAAATGTCCATGGCCACGAGCTCCAATGGTCTTGAAGGAGAGAACAGAGTGATAGGTGTCCGACATCTATGGATATTCCCCCTAGCGGCGCCGCCCGAATGGCAATCCGCCACCGTTTGGAAGGCGTCAATGGCCATGCTCGGCGAATAGAACTCCCTCCTCATGGTGAAATATATGCGTGATCTACAGGAGTGCCCGGCAAGGCCAGGATAGTGTAAGGGACACAAAACCCTCCCCCACAGGCCCATCGAGATCCCCTTTAGAAGAGCTCCGTGCAGAGAAGCGCGGCCTACTATTACGCCGTCTTGGTCGAAATTGAATGACGAGATTAGTCTCCCCACAGTGACGCAGCACTCCTTGCAGTACGCATCTATAATATGCTCCTTTGGTAACTCCACTATGGTGATGGGGATAACTTCTTTCTCCTCCTCAACAATGGTCATCACCTCAAGGAGCCGACTACACTTGCTTCAAGGTTCAAAGCATTCCAAGCAATGTCCATTGGATTCTTTTTTCCTGCCGGGGTCCTCGATGACTTGACATAAAAATTTGCCTTCCAAAGGTGTTTCGTCTTCTCCGTCGGTGAATATTAGCGACAGTGCGTTCGCTATCTGCTTTTTTATGCCAGAATGGTGGACGATGTCAAATTCGAACTCATGGAGGCGCAATCTCCACCTCTCCAGGCGACCGGAAGGATCCCTGAAGGACAGTACCAACTTCAATTATTTGTGGTCCGTCCTAAAGGCAAAACGGCCGCCTTCCAGGTACAGGCGTTAAAGCACTGACTCATATACCATTGCGAGATTCTCGTGCGTCAAAGTGGAAAACTTCTGTTCTGTAGGTGAAAGACCGGAACTCCCGTATCCTACAGGTTACATTAAACCTTCACGTTGTTCCCGTAGTAGGGCAAATCCGAATTTATCTTTACAGAAGTCTATGTTAAACACCATTCTGCTGGCCCGCGTTGACATTACCATGATTGATGGCTCTATTAGTCTCCTCTTTAAGGTGTTAAAGGCTTTCAATTCTTAGTCCCAAAGGATAGATAATTGCGTCGACATGTCTTTTTCCAAGAAGAGATTCAACTGCACCGCAATACGAGAAAACTTTTAGACAAACCTCCGAAAGACATTAAACAACACCGGCAAGGAGCAGAGTTATGCCTGGTTTGTGGAAAAGAGGGTTTCTCTGATGGCATCCTGAGGTTTTGCGGGAACCTTTAGGCGGCCTAAGAGCACAAGGTGCTCCAGAACATCCACCAAGATCTTGAAAAAGAAACACTCCTCCAGCTTCAAGGTGATTACAGCATCCTTCGGGAGATTCGAAGCACGTGCTTTGCATGCATGAAGTGCCCCTCCGCACTGTGAAAGTATATAATGACATCCTTAATATACACTAGGGTGTACTACTACTTCAACTTCGACAAGATTCCGTCCCCCGCTCGTCGGAACTTAGCGAGTGCATTCTTTAATCCAAAAGCAACCTTTGGAATCTGAAAATTCCACAGTTCGAAGTGAACGTTGCCCTATCCGTGTTGGGTTCATCCATATTGACCTGCCAGTAGCCGTTGTTGGTAATAAGCGTGGAGAAAACGGACGCATCACATAAGTACTTGAAACATTCATCCATACGGGGTACTGGGTAGGAATCGCGCACCGTTATCTCTGGGAGGCGTGTACAGGCAACGCAAAGCATCAAGGAGCCATCTTTTTTCTCTAGAAACACCACCCCGGAAATCCATTTAGTTTCAGAGGGCTCCAGAACGCCCTTGTACAGCATACGGTGAACCTCATCGCGTTTGAGATCACGCACATGGGATCCGGCCCTTCTCGAGAGTTGGTGTACCGGTTTCGCATCAATTGTGAGCTGGATCTAGTGCTTGGCTCTGCTAATCTGATCAAGGCGACTAGACCACATATAACCAAAGACGGATACCACCTCCATTATCCTATGGCGATACTCTTCGTACTCTTCGCCAATTCGGAGCTTATCCTCTTAGATGGCACGCTTCTCTTTTTCTGGAGTCGTCGATTCCGCTCTGCGTTCTATTGTAACAATAACATCGTGTTCATCCCGGCTCTTTGTTTGAGGAAGATGATCCAGTCCTGCCGGGACACTGGTAAACCCGATCCGACAACAGATTCTTTCTGGAGCGCTAAGGGCGACTCCTTCAGGTTCAAAAGCACGAATCTGAATGGAATGCTCGCCACTATTCTAATAACGCCACTCGCTATCATGGAGTGCTGCTTCGTCATCATATGTACACTCTTCTCTAGTAGTGAACGGCCGAATGCAGAGTTTTTCACCCAAATGTCTGCCTGAAGTTTCGCTGTATTAAATACTCTTCACCACCCAAAGCGAATTTGACTGCGTCTCTTTTGGAAGATTACCCGCGGGAGGTGCGGTTGCGTCCGGTACCGAAGATGCGGACACGGTATCTACAGGGGCGTCGTCGTGAAACTTTACCATCTGCATGCGTGGGTATATTGCACATACATACCGATCCAGAAAGGATGCACCCAATATAAAATGTCTTCCCAAATTGGTCGCCACTAGGAACCACATCTTCACATGTAAGGAGCCCACCCGCAGATTCAAGGGTAACGCTCGAAGGATGTTCAGTGTTCCACTCGACGCGTCTTGCACCACACAGAGCTCGCCAGTCCACAAAAAGCCGAGAGCAGACTGCGAGAGCACGTCAGGGTGCACTAGGTTCGCGCGTGCTTCGGTGCCGAGGATATCGCGCACCGTGATGGAGGCCAGTGGGGAACATGCTATAGACGCAAATACCTTATTGTTCTCAAGGCGTAGCGTACAGCTAGTTTTCGCAAAGGTCTCCTATAGGTAAACATAGACCTTGGGGTCCGCTCTTTCTGTGTCGACCGTGCAGATGGCCTCTGCTCCTTTCCTAAATGTGGTACTGTCAGCCCTCCTGTCGAGGTAGTAAAGCACAACGTCCGTTAGGAGTTTTTGTTGACACCAAAGGCGGATATTCCTAATGGTGGTCTCCGGTATCCGCTGTCGCGAGCCGGGGGATTTCTGAAAGGGATCTGCAAACACCAAGCGGAGGGGGAGGTTTACTGGGCGGACAATGCTCCTAGAGGCGCTGCTCTGATGCGACCTGAGGATCGGCGGCTTAGAAACCTGCGTAGATAGACAACAGACTCCAACCGGAAAAGTAGAAGAAGACTCAAGGGTGCTTGTCTTTACATCCCCAGAGGTGGAGCTCAACCGGCAGCTTAAATATCAAGCCGGAAGCTATTGGAGGTCAGAGGGGCAAGGGAAAGTTGAGGGGATGCAAAGGAAGTTCGCCAGCTCTGGCTCGGAGTTTACTTGGAGGTGCTCAAGTCACAACTTATATAGTGCTACTTCGCCGCACCATCGC
>JAHNZQ020000181.1:437007-577601 GCA_019155205.2 Gracilaria vermiculophylla | reverse complement strand
TTCCCCCGGCTCGCGACAGCGGATACCGGAGACCACCTTTAGGAATACGCGCCTTTGGAGTCACTAAAAACTCCTAACGGACGTTGTGCTTTACTACCTCGACAGGAGGGCTGACAGTACCACAGGAAACGCAGCCTGCAAGACGCAATAACTGCTCTTGAATCCTACTGTGCAGAGAATAACATACTAGCAGACCCACCGAAAACGGTACTAGTTCCAATCACCCCAGGCTGGTGCAAAGCCGAGAAGGAAATATATCCTGTGCGATTTGGCAGGGATACCGTTCTACCAAACGAATGTGCATGGTTTCCATGGGTCCTTCTGGATTCGCACCTAAACGTCAAGGAGCATGTTGGCCTCATAGCCGCAAGATATATGACATGAAATAATCTCATGCGCTGCTTAACATGCCGGTCGTGGGGCACGGATCGGGACACGATGGATATTGTGCGAAAGGGGTTTGCAGAACCACTTGCATCATATGCGGCAGGATCCGTTAGACCAAACGCAATGAGGTCCGGAGCCAACGGAATCAGGTCCGGAGTCAATGGAATCAGGTCCGGATTCGATGCAATCGAGGTCCAACAGAACAAGGCCGTACGCATTCAAACCGGATGCGTACGATCAACACCTGCATCTAGACTTCAGGAACTCGTTCAGCTTCGTTAAATAGAGAATATTGCCAAGGCGAAAGCAGCGGTGTTTTACGAGAAAACGATAAGACAAGAGAGCACTACTCCGCTGAAGGCAGAACTCTTCTGCCTAGTACAAAGACGCATTCGCAAACGCAGACCCACATTAAAACGCGTCCTAGGCACATATATTGCACAGAAAGGCATTCTTTAACTTCAACACCGAGAGCGACTGCCGAAAGAGGTTGGGCTTCTGGCCCTGACGAATATTAAGTTCGAATACACACCGTGCAGTAGAGATGATCCGCCGGAATAACAAGCCACAGCAACACGCTTGATGTTCAAAAGCTTACCTAAAGGAGACTGGGAAATCTGGTGCAACGATTCTGTTGGTTCTGATGGTAAGTATCAAGGAGACGCGGCTGAATGGTCGATGAGAGTAGCTATCTGTTGGGACGATGGATGGTTCGTAAGAACTGCAAACTACATTTCAAGCACAGCACCGAACGACCCATACGTTGAAGAACTTCGTAGGTGACAGGGAACTGAACAGAACTTTTGGCTCCACTACGATGAGAGTTATTAAATGGCGTATAAGATGGGGAACGAAACCTTCGCCATCAGTTCAGATAGACATTCTTTAGAAGTTCAATTTATTCTACAGGGTGAGGTTGGATCAGCAGCGTTTGAAATATGGCGGAAGGATTCATTGATAATGGAAAGAGAAGTGATGCCTGACGGTGTCAATATCTGCTCGTACACAGCAGAGGTTGGAGCAATGGACGCAGCCTTAGACAAAGTCAGCGAGGAAATCGAGAAGGTCATAAGAATCTTCACGGACTCGTACGCAGTCGTTGAAGGGCTTCAAGGAAATCTTAGTTCTCAGTGCACCTGATTGAAGCGTTTAGCTTCCAAGCTTCACGCACTAGGCAAACGGTGCGAGGTGTATGTTGCCTGGGTTCTGAGCCACTGCGGTACTGTGCAATACGAGCGCGACGATAGACTTGCAAAGTCTGGACTGAAGCTGCCACTGGAACAGCAACTACCCGTGCCGGTGGATTTCGCGGACGTCAAAGCGCAGCTATAAAAGAACAGCAACCCCAAAAGTGCTTTGAAGAGTCAAGCGGAATACGAGGAAAGAGAGGCAAGAACAGCAGAAGTAATGCTAGCCCAGATTGCGACGAAGCATGTCATTTCCCTACATCCAGTGGGTTCCTATCTGAATAAGAACGTAATTCGTTGCGGGTGCGGCAAAGCAGCAGAGAAAGATATAGATCACGTTCTGTGCCGGGGTCCGTTGACTAATGGATCCCGTCGGAATGAACTCCCCGCCGCCAGAGAAAGAGAAGACGAATCGCTTTTAGAAATGATTAGAAAATGGCCGTCAAAGTTATGGCCTTCTTCCAGAGAGAGGAATACCTGTAATGAGATATATCTCGTACCACTTTGAATTGAGGAGCGATAGACCATACTAAAGAAGAAAACCGACAAATAACAGACAACACACAAACAACAATGAAACAAAAGTTCTCTATGACGAATCACTCAAAGAGAGAAAACAAATTTTCCCTCCTTTTAATCAAGAAAAAATAAAAAAAACCGGAAAAGTTTCCATACTTCTTGATACCGCTCGAAAATCGAATTAAATAAAAAAACCGGCAGCTGCATAAAAAAGCCTTGGGCTTCACTAACATGGATCGCTCCCTGACTGTCTCCATTACCCAGTTAATACTGCCAAAAAAGTACCACGCGGAGGTAGAGATAAGATTCTAACCGACCATATAGAGCCATCTTGAATTTTTTTCTCAATAATAAAAATACCTACGCATTCGCTCGGTAATAAAACATTACTTGAGGAAAACTTCTGCAAAAACAATCATTTTTTTCTGCACTCCGAATGTTTCCATAACTTATGGGCTTAATAATGAAAGAATAATGATACGTCTATCATGAACAGAAGCAAGTCGTATTGTTCCTTTTACTAATAAATTTAAAAATTAATTGTTATTGGGGTGTTAGAAGTTTTTCTTATTGGATCTATACTTTTATCTATCTATACGTAAAACGATCTTGAATGATGTACATTAAAATTCTAAATGATAAATATTCTTCACAAGAATCACAAAAGACATTCCAAATAAACTAAATAGAATAAAGTGATGTTTCTTAAATATAAGAGTTTGTTCATGGTCTTATGAATTTTAGAAACTGAAATGAAAAATATTGAAAACGGTTTTTTTTGCTCTTTCTTTGCAATGAGAATAAGGAGTTTTATAGATTAATAACCTGATAAAAAATGAGTTAACATATACACATATATAAATATAAATACATAAATAAATATATATATATATAAGTATATAGACTTGTTGGGTGTTAAGTATTTTGGTTGGGCTTGGAAAGATAAACAAGTTTCTAAAGTTTGTGCACATAACAGATTAGGGTTTCATGGTCTCTGTGCAAGAAGTTTTCAATATTTTCCGCTTTCATTTCCACAACTCGGAAAATGATTGTCAATCCGGAAATAAAAAATTTCGAGTACCTTACCGTTTTCGATTGCGTGATTAACAAAATCGAAAAAAAGGCCCTGAGAAATAGAAAAAGACTTTAATAGTTTTCATGATCAGGATAAGTCCTATGTAGAAAAAATTAAGAGACTGCGAATGTCATAAAATAGTGTTCTAGTGAGTTTATAGGCTGTATAATTTTTGTTTTGAGGAATGTTAAGTGTTTTCGGCATGTCGTTGGACCATAATATTTTGAAGGACATATCAGACCACCGTTGCAAGGTCCTTCGGTAGATGTATTGTTTTTCGCGTGAAACATCACCGCAAATCAAGGACACGTTCTGAGTAAGGAAATTCGAAACTTCGGCATACCACTCATTTCCATTTTTCTCAGTTACAAACTCACATGAAGGCTCTAGTATCACTTGGGTGGTGGTACCAGAGTCCATAACGAGGTTAATAGATAAATACCAATTAATTCAAGTGGTGTTCATCTATTAACCACGCTATGGATTGCAAAATTGAAACTCGGTTTTCTTTTTAAAAAAAACTGCATTGGTTTACAGGATTTCATTTTCTAAATAACTGCAAAGTATTAATTTTTGACTTTCTCATATGTCATACGAGTACTTCTAAGGCTGTATACCACGCATTCTACGAAAGTGAGAGCTAAGTAGAATACTCAGGGCATGACAGTTTTCATTTTTGCCACGTTGTTGGTTTGGATTAGGCAGAAATGACGCTGTTTTTATACATCCAATACATTTTACGAGCAATTAGACACAACATTAATCTTTGAAAACGAACAAGGATGTTATCGGTGAGATTCTATTTATCGCCTGCCAAAATGTTAAGATATATGTTAAAGCAAAGAGCGAGATGTTTATGGACAAAAGACATGTTTGCTTAGGGAGACATTACCAAACAATCATTTGACGGATGGATTTATTTCAGTACAAGCAGGTATTTAAGTAGTCCAATGGAATAAATGTTTTGTATGACCAAGAGTGTGATTTGTTCTCAGCAAGAGCAAAACCACAGAAAACAACCGAGCTTCTCATGAGCTTGGATTGAGCAGGACTTGGACTCAAGTTTTATTACTTGAATTCCTGTACTAGAATATGGTTCCATCAAGCAGACCTCCGCTCCTTCCACAAGACGCATTACATGCGGCGCCGGCGGTCACACAAGCGGGCGCGCAAGTTTCAGCTTCTGGAGCGCACACAGCTATGCAGGCAAGAACAGCGATGGAACAAGATATCTTGCAAAAAGTTTTCCCCGCACCATAAACTCTCTTGACCTTGGCGAAACATTTTCGCACGGAGCTGTTGAAAAGCTTCTGCCTCTTTCCTTCACTCATGGCGCGATAGCGACCTGAGTTCGAACGGGCAACGATTCCTCTCTTATAAATTGAATCACAAAGCTTTTCTCGGGCTTGAACAACGGTCAAAAAGAGTACTATAGACGCGATGAGGAAAACGGCTCGAACCATTTTGATACTTGAGGTTGAGATTGGAAAAGCGGAGGTTTTGATATGAGTCTTTCGGATCGGTTCTGCGGTTAAACAAAAAGCTGTTTTGATTTATAAAAGAGTGGCAAGCTCTCTTCGAAAGCCAGCTTTTTATAGGGAACAGGGAACGATGTGATGGAAAAGTATTTGATGCCATAATCGGAAGCATCGAAAGAAGAAAAAGAGAGCCTCAGTCGTTGCTGAGCGAAATGGATCTCATTGTATTTGTTACCAATGGAGATTATGTGAATTTCAGAGGGATTGTTTGCAGGAAAGCAACAAGCAAGGCGAGGACAGAGAAAAGAAGGGAATAGGGCGATGTCTCTCGCTGGCAAAAACATGGCTTCTTCGATGAGGCTTTGCAAGAGTATAGAGTCAAAACTTGCAAATGGTGAGAAAGTGTATACCAGCAGGTCATAAAACTCTTACGATGATTGCAACAAGAAAATTGCTGCACGCATATGCGCCTTTTAGACGTAACATTCTCTGAGTGAAATTCAGTGGCAAGTGCAACAAGTAAGGATTCGCTTCTGAGAAAGGCGTGCACGCTTGTCAAAGACAATAGCTGTGATGGGGGAAAAAAGGAATGGCAAGCTGTGTCTGTGAGGGATCGTTGCCGGGGTCGTGTGGCTGGCTCTCGGAGCCCTGACACGGAGGGCGTGGGCTGGCGACGGGGCGCCGTGAGCTGGCGAATATCGGAATTGCGAGATGCCGATACGAACAGGCAGGTGTTCGTTACCCTTTTTCCGTTGCAGAGCTGGAAAGGGCATGGACCGGGTACGTCATTCATACAGCCCGGCATTTTGTTGAAAAGTGCTCTGGCGCCTGAAAGAGAACCGTGGCCGGCAGCACGCTTTTCTGTTGTATGTGCCTGTCGAACGCGCCTTCCTGGCGCTGCGGGCAGCGACACAGCGGCTTGCCACCCCGAGGCTGCCACCCCTCCACGTGTTCTCCCTGTCCAGAGCGCGATGCTCTCACACCGCGACGAAGCCACAGTGGATCACGCGCAGAGCGGCGACACGTTCCAGCAACGCGCATCGCGCCGTCCGTACCTTCGTCGTACGGAGAGAGCACCGCCCCCACGCGCGCGTGCTCCCGGGCATCAGAGACGCGCGGCCGAGCGACATGAGCAGAGCGCGCTGATAATTCATCTCGTTGAGCAGCCATGTCATCCTCTCTTCTCTCTCGCGCCGCGCTTCGTTCGCACTTCTTGTTCCGACCTCGATCGCTACTGGCGCCCGCGTCGCAATCCCTTCGCAACTCGTTACGGTCATTCTGTTCTGAACGTTCGGGAGACGATGACAAGTCCAAACCCATCCTGCCATCCAAGGGCGCAAGTAACGACACTGCTTCCTCGCCCTCTGATATCATAGTGCCGCCTGCCCCCCCTTCCCCTTCATCCGAGCAGGTTGTGGGACGACGACCGGTTATGGAACCGCGCGACCTGCTGTCCATTCCGCTTTTTACCAGACCGCACTTTCCCAAGATCATTGCGCCCATTATTGTGCACGATCCGGCCGCTTGCAAGGCGTTTGCGTCCTTGAGAGATACTGGCCTCCGTCACGTCGGTCTGTTTCTTCACAAGCAGGCCGGAATAGATCTCGTGCCGAGCGAACATGCATACCCGTACAACGACGCAGAACAGCTGCACCGCGTGGGCGTGTTGGCCGAGATTATTCGACTTATGCCGAGACAAAAGGGCGTGGAGCTTACGTTTTTATGCCACCATCGCATCCGATGGACTCGCGTTGTTTCATCCGAGCCGCTCTTGACGCTTGCCACGGAGCCTATCGCAGAGCCGCCAGCCGATTTGAGCAGTGATCTCATCAAAGCCTATTCGCTCAGTGTTATTGAGACCATGAAGGAATTGTTGCGTCTAGGCTCGTTCTATAAGGAACAATTGGAACTCCTTCTTGAAAGTGTTGACGTTAACAACCCTTACCACCTCGCCGACTTGGGCGCGTGTCTCACCACTGCTGACCCAGCTTCGTTGCAAGATGTTCTGGAAGAGACTGATATTGCAGAACGACTTCGACTCACCCTAGAACTGCTCAAGAAAGATTTAGAAACAACACGAGTATCTCGCCGAATTCATAAGCAGATTGAGGAAAACGTCTCAAAGTCGCAAAGAAAGTACTTTTTGACGGAGCAAATGAAACAGATCAAACGTGAACTGGGCATGGAAAAGGACGAGAAGGAAACATTGCTAACGAAGTTCAAGACGAGATTGGAGCATAAAGTCGTTCCAGAAGCTATTTCGAATATCGTCAACGATGAAATGGAGAAGCTCAGTAGTTTAGAACCTTCAAGTTCTGAATACAATGTGACTCGAAATTATCTTGATTGGCTCACAGAACTGCCATGGGGGGTGTACAGTCAAGATTCTCTGGATATAGCACGTGCGGAAACGGTTCTAGACGAAATGCACTATGGTCTCAAGGACGTAAAGGAGCGTATTTTGGAGTTCATCGCGGTGAGCGGTCTGCGCGGTAATGTACAAGGCAAGATTCTATTGTTGTCTGGCCCCCCTGGAGTCGGTAAAACTAGTATTGGGAAGAGCATTGCGAAAGCTCTCAATCGCGAGTTTTACCGGTTCTCTGTAGGTGGTATGGGCGATGTGGCGGAAATTAAAGGTCATCGACGAACTTATGTGGGCGCTATGCCTGGAAAGTTCGTCCAGGCCTTGAAAAACGCCAAGGCTGCAAATCCAGTGATCATGATAGATGAGATTGATAAGATGGGAAGGGGGTGGACTGGAGATCCTTCATCCGCACTTTTGGAAGCTTTGGACCCAGAACAGAATTCTTCTTTTCTCGACCACTACATGGATGTACCTATCGACTTGTCTAAGGTACTGTTCCTGTGCACAGCCAACGTTTTGGACACGATACCAGGGCCGTTGTTAGATCGAATGCAGTCAATTCCCTTGAGCGGGTACATTCTGGAGGAGAAGGTTGCTATCGCGGACAAGTATCTTGTACCCACAGCAAGGACTGAGGCTGGATTGACCGAAGATCAAGTGAAGATAACTGAGGACGCGCTGGTTTCGCTCGCAAGGGATTACTGTAGAGAGGCTGGCGTGCGAAGCCTCAAGCAGCAAATTGAAAAGATCTTCCGCAAAGTTGCACTGCAAATTGTCAAGGAGAGACCTATTGGCTATGGCAGTGAAAAAACTGACGAAGATTCAACAGCTGAAGAGTTTGAGCAAGCGGTAATCACTGCGGAAAATGTTGAAAACTACCTTGGAAAGAAGCCCTTCACAAAGGAAAGGCTGTTTGACCAAACCCCTCCAGGTATCGCCACTGGATTGGCATGGACCTCAATGGGAGGTGCCACCCTGTACATCGAATGCGTGAAGATTAAAGGCGCGAGCGAAAATAACGTGACTCTGAAGGTCACGGGTCAATTAGGAGATGTCATGAAAGAAAGTACAGATATTGCACTCTCATATGCACGAAACTACATGAAAGACATCGCTGCAAACAACAAATTCTTCGAATCTTGTTCCCTCCATATGCATGTTCCCGAGGGAGCAACCCCTAAGGATGGTCCAAGCGCAGGATGTACAATGGTTAGCGCCTTACTCTCTTTGGCGCTCGACAAACCAATCCGTCAACACGTTGCAATGACAGGCGAAGTCACACTGACCGGTCAAGTTCTCCCTGTGGGCGGTATTCGCGAAAAGACAATTGCTGCCAAGCGCTCTGGTATAAGGCACATCATTTTGCCGGATGGGAACCGAAAAGATTGGGACGAACTACCAGATCATGTCGCCAAGGATATCGTGCCTCATTTTGCAGAACATTATGACGATGTGTATCGAATATGCTTCGCGGAGGGACCAGACGAGAATGAGGAATCAAACAACTTTTCGGATGTCAAGCCAGATTCGGCAGCAATGGGTTTGTCGAGAATGCAGGCTGCAAATGGCACGCTAAGAGCATCTAGGTGTTTGTGACGTACCAAAAATAACTGCGACACTGCCGCCACCCTTGTACAAACACCAGAAAACGGATGAACGCGTAAGTACAATTTTGGATCAGTATGGCCGAAATCGGTGCTGCGCAGCGGAATGGGATGTCGGAGGCGCTCTGCCGTATGATTGTCCGCCATACGGCTGTCGTTGATTGTAGATTTGTTGGTAAGGAGCGCCTTGTGGTGCAACGCCCTGATAAAAACCCCCAGCATAGTGCGGCGGATACGCCGGACGGTGCAATATGACGGGCGCTCTGCGCGCATTTTCGCGTCCCCAGTGCACCTGGACGATGCGTCCGTCAACTTGTACGCCTCCTTGGCATTCGAATATGGCTCTTGCGGCAGACGCGTGCTCAAAGTAACGAACGAAAGCGTACATTGTTTCGCTGGCTTGCATTTTTATACTTTCGGGAATTCTGACCTCTCTGATTGCTCCGTAGGCCTCAAAGACGCCTCGAATGATCTGCTCCGAGGTGTTGACGCTGAGGCCGGACACGTACGCGGTGACGTTGTTGACCGGGGTCTGGGCCAGGATGGCTTCGAACGGGGTGCGCCTATCGTTTTCTTCGTCGCTGCCCTTCCCTTTGGCCCAGTCAACGCGCAGCGGCCTGTTGTTTAAAACCTGGCCGTTCATGGCATCCATGGCTGCATGGGCTTCATTCCTCTCCTTAAAGGAGACGAAAGCAAAACCCTGCGTCTTGCCGCTGATAGGATCCTTTGCGCATTTCGCAGAAGTGACCTCGCCAAACTGGGAAAAGGCAGACACCAGCTGCTCATCCGTAACGTCAGAAGACAGATTGCCCACAAACAAGCAGTGCTGCGAGGCGGACTCGGCGGCCGGGCCCGTCGGGCGCGCCCAATCGATGGTGAGTAGCTTTCCGTAAATGGAGCGGCCGCGAAACTTTTCCATGGCGGCCAGGGCCGTTGCGTGGTCGGCGTAGTCGACGAAACCAAAGCCGGAGGATACGCCGGTGTTCTTGTCGAAGACGACGTGGCACTGGGCGACCGGTCCGGCCAGAGAGAAGATTTCGTGGAGAAGTTGGCGGTACACGCGCGGGTCGAGGTTGCCGACGAAGAGACTGGTCTGTGCGGCCAGCGCGGGGGTAGCCATGGTAGACGGAGGCGGGCGCAAGTCTATGGGCGTTGCGAACAGAGGCGCCTGATGTCGACGGGCGCTGAGTGGGGCATGATGCGGAAGCAGGCTGTGGCTTTTTGGTACGCGCGGCTGCAGCTGTGCGTCGGCTGCGATGCAAGATGCACGTAGCAAGGGTTGACTTTTGTTTCAGTAACAAACCGTTCGCGGAGCTGATCCGATCGTCTCTGAGATGCAATGTTTTTTTCCTCTCGCTGGCTGTTGGAAAAAAGCGCGTGCGCGCGGCGCGCGCAAGTGGCGCGTGTCGCGAAGCAACTCGTCACGGACTCCGCCCTCACCGCACATCACACCTTGCTCGCACGGGATGGTCAGTGACCATGCGTCAAGCATGCACCTTGATGCAAAGCGAGAATGGTACAGTGTTCTAACCCAAGTTAGGCCCCTCCAAGTCGCGCAATCGCTCGCGATGGTTGCGAACGGTAGCGACCGACTCTTTTTCGTGCATCGTGAAACTTCATTGCTGCGTGACATCGCCTTGAATCACATCCAGCTGTGTTCCGTAGCCGACAGCTCTAGGCAGCGCCTCGGTTCATGCGCACTCTCGCACATCGGCGACAGTCCTCTGCACTTGCACGCACTTCGTGTCTGTTTCTTCTGGCTGCCGGGGCACATTTAAACTTTACGTTGCCCCAAGTTCTCGAAGCTTGGCATGAGCACGGACGGTAAGGGGTGACGGTTGGTACTCAACCGCGCTACCGCGGGTAAAGGGGCACTCTTAATTCCCATTCCAGACATTGCGCACTTCTTTGTTGAGTTATCTATCGTTGGAATTCAACAAGTTTGTGTCTTGTCATCACACTGCAGTGCACAAGATGGCGACGCTTGTCCAACAAGCGTTACCAAACAAATATCTCCGATTTTGGGAGTGTGCCCATCTCCAATGTGTGGCACGATGGCTTGTCCCCTTGAGAGCCCCGCCCACAGTCCCTCCATGGCTCTCTCTCCTGGCAAATGCGGCCCAGGACGGTGACGTTACGGCCGGCACAGCATGTGAATATGTTCGCCTTTGGAGACGAACATCCATGTTCCGCGTGGGAGCCCGAGGAGTTCGGGGACAGACGAATAACTTTGTGGGCTTGCCTACTGTCTTCCATCGCGAGCACCGGTACCTCTTGATTTTCTCTATTCCACACCCTTTTTCATACGATGACCTCAAGAGTGCCGGATAACAACATTTGGTCTGTCATGTTGAAAACATGTTGATGAGCGCTGACAATCGAGAGTAGAGTCACACACTGTCGGTTGGCAGTGAGCGTATATTCGCCGTGATACGTGCGCAAAGACCGATGGTGTTAATCGGCACAGTCAGAGATAATGGTAACGAATAGGCTTCACTGATGATTTGTTGACGGCTGTATGAAGATCTGAGCGATGCCCATGAGAAACGTTATGGGTGGAACCGCGCGACACACGAAAGCTCAGCCATGGTCACAATTCACAACGCGCAACCAACGAGCTTGAAACGATCCGCTTGCAGCCCGGGGCGTGGTGTGCACAGAAACATGGAATGCAGAGCAGCTTGCATGATATTGGGGAAAGCAGCTCGGACAATAGGCAACCGTCTTCGTACAGAACAGATAGCCTTTGGTACACGCCGTGGGCGCATCCGCCGTTGTGAACTGATGCGTACGGGCAGCATATCATTTTCAGCTGCGGTTGTCACTCCGAATAGAGTGTTGTCAACGTCTTTGACTGCTATTCCCGTCGACGTTATATCTGTCCCATCTGAAACCCTCTGATGATAACAACTTGCGCTCTTCGCGCATCGTGCATGTCCCACCTGATTCTTCCGCTCCTGGGCCGAACGTGGTTTGAGAGAGTTTTTGGTGTGCCTGCATGCAATTCATTTCAACCCCAACCTCTGTGAGGAGCTTCCTTTGCGAACATAACTTTTTGGTCAACAATTCGGCAGTGACCCTTGCGGTCGCGACCGAATCTTGGTTGACGTGGTATCGGTCGCCATGTTCCTCAACCTTTCGTGCATTCGCAGAGTGTACGGCGACGGGCTCGCGTTGCCCGTAACTACGTCTTCAAGACGTTCAAAACGGCGGGTGCTGGCGCTGTCGACGGGGTTTCTTGCGTTTATCGCTGCAACAAGCGTTGGATACATCATACACGCCAACCATGTCTCCACAAGGCTGGCCGAAACCGTCAGTGGGATCGTTGGCGGACTAAGACGGGCAATGACGGCGATTGATTGGAAAGCAAGTGCAGCTTTTAAAATAACAGATGCAATGCGAGTAAGCATCGCCATGAGCATGGCACTGGGCGTGCTGCTCGGAGTGGGCGTGGGGCTTATCTCTGGTTTGGAACCCGCGGTTGTGATCGGAGTGAGTGCTTCAATGGCTATGGGTTGTGTGTTCGTCATGTCCTTTGCAATCTTGCACGGTGTGAATGCGTTGCGCGCTGTGGCTTTCGCTCTTTTTGTATCAGTCTGCTTGCCCTTTGGGTTCGGATTTGGATTCGGCTCTGGGATATTGGTTGGAGTGTTTCTTGGATTGGAGGACGCTGACGAAATTCGGGAGAAGACAGCTGACTTTGTCACCAATTTTAGGGACTTTGTCAAGGTTGTGACCGCGTTTACTCTGGAGATATTGTGATATACTTCATACTAACTTGGTGACGGAGACGCCGCTAGCTATGCAAGGCGTTTTGCCCCTAACTGATCATTTTGTTAAAGTCATTGCACATATTTCCGTACCCTGATGCATTAAAACATCTCCGCATGTATAGAGTGATTACGTCAAAGTCCATCATGGCGACACAAATTCCTGAACACTCCCGGATTCAACTTGCCACAATCGATAGCCCAGGATACATTCATCACGATGTATCTATTTGCGAACGCTGTTTGGAGAGAAGGCCATTTCGTTCCTGGTCGTCTTTGAGTCTGCGTTTCTGATAGCTACTTTGGGCAGTCTTACGAAGGTATAAAAAATAAGGTAACATACTTAGGTACCGTGGTTTGGTCAAGAGCTGTAATTGCATTTGACAGTTATCTGTATAATTTGATCATGATCGTACTTTCACTGCCTTCGTCAGCCTAACTGAAGTAAGGTATCAAAGCAATTCGATGCTATGAAATTGTATTATCATAAAAAGGTTGGATTTCGACAACTATTGCGGATATTATTTTTACAAGCTTTGACTTGTAAAGAGTTCCGTTTGTTTGATTAAATTGCCGTTTTCTGTAACGATGTGTATTTCAAAAATGCAGCTTTTTGTTTTAAAACCATGAGAGAAATAGGCAAAAAATGAAGATATGGATTACGATGAACTGCTTTGGTCATGTTTGCGATGGTCTTGCAGGAAAAACAAATATCGAATAATTATCTCCTTCAATCTGTTACTCTTTATCAAATAAACACGGCCTTCACATTGAGATCTATATAGAATATATTTGGAAGAGGACGTAGCATGGTAATTACTTTGTGCCATCCAGAGGATAGCATATAACTACCCGGTGAAAAAGCGCTTCCAACTTTGCCACGGCAAGAAACCGCCGCATCTACATACATTGTGGGAGGCAGATGAGTTAAAGGAACTGGGGGAAAAACGCCGAAGAAATTATCATGGGGCACTTACTTTGGACATCGTTTCATGAAACGGCCTTTTCTGACAAGTCCGCTTCCCTTACATTCAGCGCAAGTGCGTTGGCGATATATACGCTCTCCAAATAATACAGCAGCCACGAAGAACGGTATACAAAGAGCAACACTGCCGACCACCACGGATACGTCGGGCGATAATGGGGTGAGTATGTCTGGGGAAAGCGACTCTGGGGCGAGTTGCATGCGTGGACGCTGGCGTCTGACAGGGGAGACGGCCTTCGTCGCGGGCGCCGTACTCCGTAAAATAGCGGGGGCCAAGAAGGCCATAAGATCACTTAAGAGACGCTGAAAGGCAGCTCTTCAAACTGCAGCTCTCGACAGCAGAGAAGGATTCCCCAACTTGAGCTCAGTTGAGGTGAACGAGTCGCGGGTAGGAAATTTTTCGGTATAGCGACATCGGAACCAGAGCATATCATTTAGACGCTTCATATTCTGCCAAGCGAACACGTGTAACAAAGCTAACCACTCCATGCCTCAAAACTCGCCGTACGCGACTATTTAGGAGCGATACTGCGATTGGCGAATCCCTCCGACTGGTGCGGGCTGACGGTGGCCTGTCAACTTGGTCGAGACCCCTGGGCCAGTGGTTGAAGTGAACCAAGTCCGTTGCTGCGCTACCTAAGCACGGCTCCTGCAAACTTGGGTTGGTTAGCAGCGCGTTTCGTCGCTACGATCTTCCTCCCTAAATTTTATTCCATTCCCTCTCCTAGTCTCCTTGTATCTTCTAATTCACTGCAAGCTCTTGCCTTCAGTCATGGCCCAGGCTTCAGAATTCGAGCCCGCCATCTTTGCGGAGATTCGCGCTGTGCTCAATGAACGTGTCATGTATATCGATGGCGCCATGGGCACTATGATTCAACGGTACAAACTGAAGGAACACGATTTTCGTGGAGAACGTTATGAAAAGCACTCTCATGATCTTCAGGGCAACAATGATATTTTGTCTATCACTCGTCCGGATATCATTCAGGAAATTCATGAGCAGTATCTTGAAGCAGGTTCTGATTTCCTAGAAACCAACACTTTTTCTGGTACCCGTATCGCACAGGCTGACTACGAGCTTGACACAGAGAAGGATGTATATGATATTAACTTCGAGAGCGCCAGAGTTGCCCGTGCCGCGTGTGATAAGTACAAAGCAATGGATGGAAAGCGTCGTTATGTTTGCGGTGCAATTGGACCTACCAACCGTACTCTCAGTATTTCACCAGATGTGAATGATCCATCGTTTAGGAATATCACTTACATGGAAGTCGTCGATGCCTACTATGAACAGGTACACGCGCTCGTTGAAGGGCAAGTGGACGTTTTGCTTGTCGAGACCATTTTTGATACCCTCAACGCGAAGGCAGCTATCTTTGGTATTCAGAAGTACTTTGATGACAATCCCGAGAAACCAATTCTTCCAATATTCATCTCGGGCACTGTTGTGGACATGAGTGGAAGAACGCTTTCCGGTCAGACAACTGAAGGCTTTTGGACATCAATTGAACACGCCAACCCCATGGCTGTTGGGCTCAATTGTGCACTAGGTGCGAAAGACATGCGTCAATATATTGACCGCCTAGGACGTTGCTCGGATGCATACATCATATGCTATCCCAATGCCGGTCTCCCAAACGCGATGGGAGGGTATGACCAAACGGGTCCTGAAATGGCCATGGAACTGGAGCCATTTTCGAAGAGCCGTCTCTGTAATATCGTGGGTGGATGCTGTGGCTCCACCCCAGCGCACATCAAGTCCATCGTGGAGACCTTCAGCAAGGTGGCACCAAAGCCGACGCCAAAACCTCTCCCGAATGTGATGAGGCTCTCCGGATTGGAGCAATTTGTGTTGGACCCTGCTCTTGTTCGCTTTGTCAATGTCGGTGAGAGATGCAATGTCGCTGGATCCATGTTCTTCAAGAAGCAGGTTTTGGCCGGAAACTACGAGAAAATGCAGGAAATTGCATTGAAGCAAGTTAACAACGGAGCTCAGGTTTTGGACATCAATTTTGATGAGGGTTTATTGGATTCACATGCTGTAATGAGAAAGTTCTGCAATTTGTTAGCCACTGAACCCGATGTTGCCAAAGTGCCATTCATGATTGATTCCTCCAAGTTTGGTGTCGTCGAACAGGGCTTGCAGTGTATTCAGGGGAAGTGCATTGTTAATTCGATATCCCTGAAAGTAGGTGTTGACGAGTTTATCAGACATGCCAAGCTTGTGAAGCGATATGGAGCCGCGGTTGTCGTCATGGCCTTCGACGAAGAAGGTCAAGCTGCCACTTGCGAGGATAAGGTTAGAATCTGTGCCAGAGCATACAATATTTTGGTGGAAGACGTCAAGTTCAATCCGAATGATATTATTTTTGATCCAAATATTCTCACAGTCGCCACGGGTATCGAAGAACATAACAACTACGCGAGGGACTTTTTCGAAGCAACGAAGATAATCAAAGAAAAACTACCTCATTGTCATATTTCCGGTGGTGTTTCGAACATTTCCTTTTCATTCCGCGGTAACAATGCGCTTCGTGAGGCAATGCACTCAGCGTTCTTGTATCACGGTATTAGTAGTGGAATGGATATGGGCATCGTCAACGCTGGTATCATTCCTGTGTATTCCGACATCCCTGAGAATTTGTTGAAACTGATTGAAGATGTCCTTCTCAATCGTTCTCCGGAGGCCACTGAAAACCTTCTGGAGTTTTCACTTAATATGGACAAGAAGAGTTCTCTTGGTGCTGGTAATGATGCCGACAAGAACAAATGGCGTGGATTGCCTGTGAAAGAGAGACTCTCACACGCACTTGTGAAGGGTATCGACGAATTCGTACACGGAGATGTTGAAGAGGCTCGCGTAGCTGCCGATAAGCCTCTTGATGTCATAGAAGGCCCTCTCATGGACGGGATGAATATCGTCGGGGACTTATTCGGTGCTGGAAAGATGTTCTTGCCCCAAGTCATCAAGTCCGCACGTGTGATGAAGAAGGCCGTTGCTGTGTTAATTCCATTCATGGAGGCTGAAAAAGAAGCAAGAATTGCTGAGGCGAAAGCTAGAGGAGAAGCGGCCTCAGAAGAAGATATGTATGCGGGTACAATGGTTATCGCAACTGTAAAGGGAGATGTGCATGATATTGGAAAGAATATCGTCGCAGTTGTGCTTGGGTGTAACAATTACAGAGTCATCGACCTCGGCGTCATGTGCGCATGTGACAAAATAATTGATGCCGCAAGGGAGCACAAGGCTAATGTAATCGGCCTTTCAGGCCTTATTACCCCATCACTTGACGAAATGGTGTACGTTGCGGCTAGATTGGAGAAAGAAAAGATGAAGATCCCCCTGCTCATAGGCGGGGCAACAACTTCTAAGATGCACACCGCTGTTAAAGTGGCACCTCGCTACAATGCACCCACTGTTCATGTCCTGGACGCATCACGAGCTGTAACCGTGGTTTCTTCCTTGCTGGATGAAAACAATAAGGACGACTTCATCGAAGATATTGCTGAAGAATATGAAGAACTTCGTGAAGAGCATTACGCTGGACTGGAGGAACGAAAATATATAGATTTGAAGGAGGCCCGTGAACGAAAGTTGAAGATTGATTTCACAGGATCGGAGCCTCCCGTTTGCAGACCTGGGTTTTTGGGCATTGAGGTTTTGCGAGAGTTTCCTCTTAAAGAACTTCTTGCGTACATCGATTGGAATCCGTTCTTCCAAACGTGGCAACTAAGAGGCAAGTACCCCAACAGAGGATACCCGAAGATTTTTAATGATGAAACTGTCGGACCTGAAGCAAAGAAGTTGTTTGACGAGGCACAAGCCATTCTCGCGGACTATGTAGAGAATAAAAAACTCACCGCAAATGGAGTTCTGGGTTTCTTCCCGGCAAACACGATCAATCACGATGACATTGAAGTTTATGCACCCGAGGACGATGATATTAGAGCCAATCCGATTGAAACTTATCGCACTTTACGTCAGCAGGCCGAGAAAGAAGATGACGAAGCGCCGTATTTGGCCATGGCTGACTTTATAGCGCCGAAAGAAACTGGATTGAAGGATTATATTGGAATGTTTGCAGTGGGTATCTTTGGAGCTGAGGAACTGATTGCCAAATACAAGGAATCACTCGATGACTATCGTGTTATAATGTGCGAGGCTCTTGCCGATCGTCTTGCCGAAGCATTTGCTGAAAAGCTTCACGAAGATGTAAGGAACAAACCTGAGTTTTGGGGCTACACGAAAGGTCACGAAAAGCTATCTACTGAGGACCTAATTAAGATTCGCTATGAAGGCATTCGTCCAGCTCCTGGATATCCATCACAACCTGATCACACTGAAAAGCTTGCCATGTGGAAACTTCTGGATGCCGAAGTGAGTGCTGATTTGAAACTAACCGAGAGTCTTGCCATGCTTCCTGCTGCCGCTGTTTCCGGCCTTTACTTTGCCCACCAAAAATCGCAGTATTTCGCGGTCGGTAAGATTACAAAGGAGCAGGCCACGGATTATGGTGAGAAGCGAAAGGGGTGGAGTACCGCAAAGACTGAGAAATGGCTTCGACCTATTCTGTCTTACGATACTGAGGTATAACTCAGGCGGAAAACTGTTAAAATGTCTCATTACGAGCCTCTAGCATAGATTGTATTATGGCTTTACAAGTTTTGGCTCTACGGGTGCCACACTTTACCAATGTTAAACCCTCACACCGGGGAAATTCTGCAAGGCATTGAAGGCAGCGAGCACATTCTGCATCCTAGTCGTAGCTAGTTCGCGAAGCTTGTCTCATTTTTGTGGCTCATTTTGTTGACTTGCATTCCGGTACCAGAAATCAACATTTTGCGCAGAAGCTCTTACGTTCGAGAACTATCTGCAGTTTCACCACACATGCGAAGCGTGCGTACCGTGCATGATGAACGGCATCTTTTCGTCGAAAGATGAAAAGCGTCATGAGAGAAGCAACCGTTTATATTCAATCCCAAAACTGCTGTTTATCAGCCAATGTTTTCGGCTGCGTAGGATATCATTGTGTGGGGGCAGTTGAGGCTTCCCTCATGCGACCCCTCGAACGGCTGAAATCAACGATCGACGACAAGCGGACCGAAGCAAGTTAAATGTTACGGTGAATGGTTTAGTTACCACTATCTAAAGAGTGCAGCTACACGAATGCAAGTTAAACGAGTCTCTAATCTGAAAACAGCTGTACAAGTCGACCCGCCGCTTTGCAGAGCCTTAAAGAGTCTGCGCCTCTACAGAACCTTCCTACAGTATCGTTGACATGCTAATCATGCGAAACCGAAGCCAACACTGCATTCACGAACAGCGCGGAGTAACCTCTCCGATAAAATTTCCGCAGAGCTGTACTCTGGAAGATCAAGCTGGTTGAAGCACGTATGGGCAGAGGGAAGGCGCATTGTGTCACCACTAACACGGTGAATTTGGAATTTCTGCCCACCGTTCATACCTTGCAGTTGACTGAATCCTTCCAGAGGTACCTTACTTGTTCCAGTGACGAACATCACAAGGCGCGCAAGGTCCTCTTGATCCATCTTACTGACACATCTCCAAAACCAATTCACCTGGGGGGAAGACGCTGTGTAACCAGTATACTCAACGTTTGCTTTCAAATCCGCAACGTCGATATCTGGCAGACCAGACATTAAAAGCTCAAGCTCTAGCTCATTAAATATCTTGCAGTCCTCGAGTGGAATAATCTCGTAGAATCCCTCTTTGAACGCCTCGATCTGCTTTTCAATCGTTTTCGTCATCCGGACCTCAGTCACTAGTTGAACGTACTCAGCCTTGTTTTCTTCAGTAACTGGAATATTTCTTCCGTTTGGAACCAGATCAATAACAGTTTGTTTTCCAAACTCATCGTAGTCAGCGCTCATGGTGTAGTCAATAATCCCGGTACAATCATTCTCGAGTATCCACTTCAACGACTTGTAGTAGTCTGGATCTTGTCCTTCAATATCATGAAAATTCGGCTTCATACCTAGTATATGTTTGTAGAAAGATCGAGTGAAGTAAGCGTCTATCAGCTGGCCATCGTAAATAGCCTTCGCGATGACTCGTCCAACAAACCGAAATGTTTCAAGATGCTCGCGGTTGATGTATGAGCGCTTATCGGGCTGATAAGTTGCCGCCTTCGCAGCCGATCTAGTAAACAGAACATAATTTGGATCAAAGATCTGCCTTGCTAGAATAATATACCATTCTCTTGTCACACCACCGGCATCTACGCCTTCCTCTCCCGTAAACTGGACGTGCAGCCGACCTCTCATTTCTTCCGGAGTTCGCATTCGCAGCTGGTTGTAAGAGTCATCCATAACCCTGTCCCGACGAACGTTAAGCTTGATAGATCCAGTGCGATTCTCTGAACTCCTCATTCGAATGGTGCTCCTAAAGTAGGCTTTCTTGTTATCGAAGTCAATAGCATGTGGATGCTTCAATGTGCCCTTGAACGATGTATGCAAAAGATCCGGGTTGGCACGCAAGAGGGTATTAATAGGAACACGATGTCTTTCAACAAATATTGCCAGTACTTCATCAATAGTCTTCGGTCCATTCCTCTTCTCGACGTTCACATCCCTAAACCTCCATGATGGAGATCGCGGAGATCCAAGAGATAGATCTAAGGGTGACTGCGGCACTGCAACTTCTTTAGAAGTCCTGGTATCATCGACAGTGTGCATGACTATAAATGATTCGATTACAGGACTCAACCTTGATAATATTGGAGACAAGGCCCTACTTGAAGCTCGCTTCCGCTGTGGGCCAAGCATTTCCACAACTGAAGGTGTGGAAGACCCCCTTTTCCCAGCTTTAGCAGTTCTCGTCTTGGTTTCATCTGCTGCAAGCACAAGCAACTTGTCAAGGGCAGCCCAGACGCCAGACAATCCATCAGACATTGATCGACGATATTCTTCGGTCTCCCCATCAGAGGAGCTATTTTCAAGAATGTCTTTCTCGTCTTCTTTAATCTTTTTGTCCTGATTCGTTTGTGATACTTCATGTTTAAGCAATTCCGAAAGAGATTTCACCACTCTGAGTAACATGACATCGTTCGAGTTGCTTCCCACAGAAAAAGCCGACAGTATTTGGTTCTTCTTCTGAATATCGTTCGCTTTCGTGCAAGTCTGTAATTCTTCAACCGTTGACAAGTACTCTCTTTCAATATCCGCCCCAGCCTGTTTTGCGATTGAAACCAAAGACGACATCAGTATCTTCCTGTTCTCCGGAAGCTCGCCAAGTTTGCCGATGGAAGAGCTGGCATAACCATGAGTCTCAAATACGCAAGAAGATCTCAGGAGAACATTTGTTAAAGATGTAAGTTCTGATTCCTTGAGGCGGGGGACCCTGTACTTTGGAGGAACAATCGTCTCTTCTTCTTCGTCCGTTTTCTTTTTGTCTTTGCCGCCGTCCATGTCATCTGAGGCGTTACGTCGCGGCTGCGTGCGATTTCCACCATCGTTAGCTCTGTTGGGTGGAACAAAGAAGTCTTCATAGCTATCAATTTCTTCTTCGTCATCGTCCCCCGGCATTGGAAAAATATCATCATCATCTACATCAACCATAAAAAGACCCATTGATTCTGACAAGCTTGGGCGGTCAACTAGCATTCTCGCATGACGGCGTTCTCGTCTACCCTGGACTTGCAAGGTTTCAGTAGATTTCGCAGGAGGAGTAGATATGCTGATCAAGCATATCAATCTGACGAGCTCGTCCATATGAGAGTCACTTCGTCTAAAAAGCTCGGATTGCATCAAATCCATAAGCGTAGACAAACTGGTTTTTCGGTAGGATAACTTATCGGAAGATGCCGTCGTAAAATGCTGAAGTTCTTCTTCAGATTGTGGAAGGCCCAAAAGAAATTCTGATACAATATTGTCGTCCTTACCAATCATGTAGAGAATCTTAAGCCCTCGTCGAACGGCTGTACCGTGAAGCTTCCACCGCTCGAAATCCCGAGTGCTAGCAGGACTTTCTATCTGGGAATTCTCTGCTAAAGTGCTGGTCACCAACCTGACAAGCTCTTGCAGCACAAGTTCTCGTGTGCTCGATGTCTTGCACGCATAACGAAACACTTGATAAATTTGGTCTTTTCCAAACTCAGGATGGCGAATCCACAAAAGGTTTACCAGAGAAGCAATACCATCACTCTTGAGGAAAGCTTCAGGCTCGTTATCAGAGTCCTTGAGTTCCCGTACCCATCCATTTTCGAGCTTTTTCCAGCATAGTGTTGGGACGGCAAGCCTTCTATTTCGTTCACGACGTCCACCGGAACCACTACGCAAGATTCCCGGTGCCCGTCGATCAGATCCATACAGGGAACCTTGCTGTCCCCATGGAATTCTTGAATTTATTTCCCGTTCGCGTAGGAGTCGTGCTTCTGCGGCTACCTGGGGCGGAAGTGACTGGATGAAGGATTCACCAGATGTGAGCAACACTTCTTCTCTGAGTTCCGGAGGTAGCGTCGCCAAAAATGTTGCATTATCCATCTCAGTACCTGCTATCTGAGACCCCTGGGCTTCACTTTCTCCATTCTCGTTATTAGTAGTTTCATTCTGCGCTTCTTGCCTTGACTGAAATTGAGCTTCCATTTCTAGTACTTCAGTTCGGAGGGCTGGAGGCAAGGCAATCAAGAAGTCAAGGTTGATGTTCGTTGCTCCGGCTGATCTCTGGTCGGACTGTGAATTAGCGTTTGTTCGAATGCTGTCGTAATACTGCGTCAAAATCTCCGTTCGCATATCTTCAGGGAGGGCGGCTAAGAATGCAGGGTCGATACCAGTGCTTTCAGTTGCAGCTGCCACAACTGCGGGATTAACATTCGCAGGTGCATCCAGTGAAATTCCGGCAGCTGCAGCTCTTTGAGCGACAACATCCGAGAAGTTGTTTGATGGCTGTTCATTACTTCCTCCTCCATTCTGCAGTGCAATTTCAGTCTCGTTGTTGGCAGCTTCATTTTCGCCAACTTCCCTTGGTTGTGCCACTGGCCCATCTTGTTGGTTCTGTGGATCGATGGGACTCCGAGCCTGGCTTTCGGATGGGGATTGTCGCGGTTCTGTTGTTCTTCTTCTAGAGACCTCTATAGAATCCATGACAAGATCGGGAAGCGGAGTCTCTTCCTGGATATTACCGAGTCCGGGAGGATAGCGAGAGATTGTTTGTTGCAAACTGATGCTCGGTTCTGGCGGCTGCTCCTCGCTCTCGCGACGCAATTCGAGATTGATGTCGGAAGGTGCTGGGCCAGGACCCGGAGGAATCTCTGGGGTTTCTTCATTCATGTTCTGATTTTCAACAAGGGTTTCTTGATCTTGTTCATCATCTTGGATTTCGACAGGTTGTTGTTCTTCGTTCACATTGTCCAAATCTTTTGTTTGCTTCTTCTTCTGCTGCTTCTTTTGTGCATCTTTCGCAGATTCCAACTTACTCTCCACTTTATCGACCTTTTCATCAACTAAATGAAGATCGGAAAGCATAGACGTAAATCGCTGGGTTACCTCGTCTTCAATAGGCCTTACGCTGCTATGATTCTCGACTGAGATTAATGGTTTTCCATCGTGAGATCTTGACGGTCTTCTTGACGGGATCGAAATGTCGAACATTGGAGGAAGGACATCACCACCGTCTGCCGAAGGATGGTAGGTCCAGCGGCGCAGCAGGGCAACAGGTATTCTATCTCGCTCCCTGTCGTTCTGCGAAAAGCGTTCAAATTGGCGATTGCGAGATATCCACCCTAAGGAATCCTGCACGGTAGATTCAGAAGGTGGTTGAGGAGATTCGCTAGGGTTTGGCTGCGACGCAAATCTGTCCAAATACTGTTGAAGAGACCCGTCATCTTGTAGGTTTTGTTCCAACGCTACCGAGCGCAGTCGAGAAACCAACCCCAACACGCTGGATGAGCTTTGTGCACTCATTAATGCAGGGGGTCTGTTCGGAGGGGCATTCTCTTCAAGATCTGTGGCATAGTTGAGTGGGTTTGGTCGCCTTTGCAGCGATGGATGAATCGCCGACGGCTCGGGGCGCCTGAAATTGGTGCGCATTTGCCAATGCGCCTCGCGCATGTGAGCTTCTCGCAGACGCGCGGAAGGAAGTCTCAGGGCTTCATCTGGATGTTGATCGGGGTCCAATCTCTCAAAGTGAATGCTGCGCGGAATGTGGCTGACCGAGCCAGATCTAACAAGGCCCTGCACGGTGCTGCGCAGCATGTCGCGCAAGGTAGTGTCGTCGGTGAAACCGAGGCGTGCGCTAGTAAGTTCGGCGTGGAGAATTCTGCGGTGTCGGCCGATGAAGCCCAAGTCATGGACGACATCATCAATGGCGTCCCGGAAATCCTCATGCGGGTCGTCGTCATCCTCTTCCATGTCGTCGTCGTCGTCGTCGTCGTTTTCGTCGTCAAATTCTTCGTTAGAACCCTCTTCACCTATTCGGAGGTGGTAGGCGTCCTCACGGTCGGTACTTATCGAACCATCTTCCATGCCAGAAGAGGACGAGGAGGACGAGGTATCCATGAGCGGCACACTCTTTGCAGCGCGAAGGAGAAAAGGGTGAACTGTTGTGTGCAGACGAGTGCGTGCACTGCCTCAGACGGTTGCCTTCCAGGGAGACACGCAAACAGTCCAAGTGGACGGGCCCTACTTGTGGTAAGGGGCGGTAGCAGATGATACAGTAGCAGGTGATAGCAGATGGTGGAAGATAGCGACAGATAGTGGCAGATGGTAGTAGATGGGAGCAGAAGGGGATCGTTGTGAAGTGGCGCGGCGCTGCCTCGACGAAGTTGATCCTGAGCCTGTGTCTGCGCAGGCCTTGGGCGCAAACGCAATTTGAAGCCGACACGTTCGTTGTTGAAGTCGCGCGACTGCGCAAGATCACGGGACACGGCGAACCCGTGCTCATCGCTGTCCAGAGCCGAGACGTGTAACCCTCCCTGCGTTCACAAGCGCGCCGCACTGTAGTCATTGTTCAGTGCACGCCTGCCTCGACGCGCCGCTCCTGCCGGAACTTGGCGCTCGCACCATCTTGCTCTCATCATGGCCTCCGGAAACGCCGATGTCTCGGACATGATGTCCCGCATTGAGGCCCAGGTGAAGGCACAGATGGGCGAAGTGTTCCGGGAGCAGGTCACCGACAAGTGCTTCAACGTATGCGCAGACGTCTCGAAGAAGCAAATGTCCTCCCGCGAAACGGCCTGCGTTGAAAAGTAAGCGTTTCATCTCAGATCGTTGCACCGCTGCAGATCGCTAACATGTACTCTGTTTGCCTTAGGTGCCTTTTTAGATTTATCGATGCAATGAACGTGGTCACTGAAGCATTGGCAAATCGGTCCAATCGCGGCATTTGATGCGCTTTGTGCGTTTTCCCTACCGTTGCGAATGATCAGCCCCGCATGCATCTAAGATTTTTGTTTTCCGAGTTTGCCATTAGCAATATTGCGGCTTGACAATCTTACTTGGGACTTTACGGAAAAAAAGGCCATGCAAATCTACGCTTAGAATCGCTTTGGCCTGTAACTTCAAGCAATATGATCTTACCCTATAGCCTTACGAAGAACGTCGGCGAGGACATTATTAAACATTCCATCATGTCTAGTTGGTCTCGCGGAAGGACAGCGGGCAACCTTTTCTAGTCAGCTGGCCGGGAAACAACAATTCACGAGCACCTCTGCTTCCTATGACGCATAACTTGAACATGGGTCGATACCAGAGGTTTACGCTTTCTCGACTCACAGACATGGTTCTAAGATCTAGCACAGGTACGAGCGCTCGTCCACTTAAATGGTTTTAGTGCAGATCCATCCCGTAATGATCCACCAGACTAAGTGAATATGCGTGTAAAATTGTAGGCGACAGTGACGCTTTACACGAGGCAAAGAACTAAGAAATGGGCTCACTGTCGACGCTTTGGACATGAAAGGATGGATGTGTTTAGACAGTTGCGGGGGTGTAGGCAGTTTCAAAGTCTGCCTCACCAGGAGGTCTACGCACCGCAGCGTGCGTAATGGCAATGATCCCAACAACGGCCACAAGAATTGTGAAGGTGGCACCGGCGCCCGTGAGCCACAACATGACAAGAGAGAACACGGTGATGAAGGCGGCCTTCACATTGTTATCGAAAGTAACGCCTCCAAACACAAGCGGTTCCGGGTTCAGGAAGTACAGGTAAAAGTATGCCAGCGCAATGAAAAGACCGCCCAAGAACGCCAGCGGCGAGGTGAGAATGGTGAGCGCCGACATGATGAGCAAAATGACGAGATAGTTGAAGGCGTAGTATTCTCCGTTCTCACGGACGCGCTCGAACAGTTCACTGAATTCGGGCTTGTTCATTTGCGAGGTGTTGCAGAACTCGCCCCATGGACGGGAGCGAGCCCACACGTCTCCCATGCGGTCCTTGAGCGTTTCGAGCGACGGCATAAGCCCTGCGACGCGGGACAGCGTGCCCAGCGCGCTGGGCGCGGACGCAGATGTCGCGACGGGAGTGTCGGCCGGAGCGGCCGGCACATCGGAGGTGGTCTTCAATTCGGTGAATGTGGCCATGGTTGCAAAGTGCGGGTTTCACAGCTGGAGTTGTTCGAGAGCGAGGACAGGGAGACGAGAGCCGTGCAGCAACGGGTGCAGGACGAAGATGGTGAGGGGTGAAAGGCAGCAACAGGGGATGGGGAGGGCAAGGTGGTGGCGGGCGTGTGTGCGGCGGCGAAAAATATGGTTTCTCGAATTGGCAGTTGCCGATGCAAGCAGAAATGGCTGAATTCTGACAGTCAGTGGCCCGCAATTACTCGGGCGTCGCAGTAGTTTGCCGTGTGCAGCCTTGCTGGCCGCATCCGGCCGCTGGCCTGTGTGCAGCCAATCAGCAGCGCGTGAGATGCAAGAAGTGCTTCGGAAAGTGCTTCAAAAAGTGCATCTCGTCCGTAGGGATTGGCCACAGCGCTGTCATATCTACCTTATCGTGTGACAAACGGCTCCCGCGGTGTGCGAGGGGCATCCCGTCCGCAGTCTCGGCGCGGCACCGCTCGGTGTATCAAAACAGACATGGCATCTCGCGCTGATGATGTACAATAGCCTAAGTCGTATGGGTCCGTGGCTCTCAAAGTGCGTACAACGTGATATTTGACCCGGAGTTCATCGTGCAATGTCTCCTAAAGCCACGCGTGGTCATTAACGGCAATGGACCCCTACATCGTTGTGATGGCAATGTCAGACCTGTACCACAATGATGCCTTACTCCACTCTCTGTTTTCATAAATAGCACCAAAATTGTTGACGTTGCTGGTGCAAATCTTGCGTTGAAGAACATCCGACAATTGTAGGACATGCAGACACCTCATTGAAACTTGAGATATATGCGTAAACAAATGCAATATAACTTGTATTGCTGAGACCTGCAACTGATGATTTATACCCTAGTATGATGATGATATCCAATTTCTAAAGAATATCAAGAAGGGCTTCTTCTGCACTGTTATCGAGCCATGATAAACTTCTTTCCTCCATCACGAGTTTGATTAACAAACGAAATAAAAAGTGCTCTAGGCCAGATGAACATCTCTTCTGCAACACTATTGCGCTTGAGACAAGAATTATGCTCATGAAGAGTTGACCGTAGTTCAGATGCCGACTTCAAATTTTAATTTCGTCATATCTTTATTGAATTGTCGAAATCGAAGGATGAAATGTTGTCGGCTCGTAACGTACTTTGCGATATTCACTGCGCGATGCATGTTGAATTTTCAAACAGCGATATCTTTGCCACGACTCTTGAATTATTTGCAAATCAATAGCGCACATCAAAGGCCCGACGAGAACATAACGCATGCTCTGCGTTAATAAGCTAAATCTCATTTATAGCCTGCAAAACGTTTGGAGGAAGCCTTTCCGGACGCTGATTTGATACACTGCCCAGCTCAAATCTTTCTGCTATTTGTTTTAATCAGGGTTGGTTCTTGCACTTCATGCAGGACATAAAAAAGGCTGGTGAGATAGAAAAGTATCGTGCAACAGCTCCGCAATTTCAAGAAAACATGCGTCTCACTCGGCGGCTCTTTTTGAACTGCTCATGCTTCACCAGAGAAGCTCCTTCGCTCGGATCGATGTTTTTGGGTAAATAACCACAAATGAGACGCAAACATGCCGTCTGTGGCTGGATGCAGAGCACGACGTTTGCTCTGATGCGTTGCACGATTGTGTAAACTCGGCAACCGCTATCTGGCTGCGCAACGAGCTCGAGTCAAGAAGCTTCACTCTGAAGCGGCACATGCGGTCTTTGAACGCATGCCGTACTGACGGTGTACGCTGACGACGTGCCTCAAAGAATCGCAGCCAAAATAAAAACTTGAAAAGCGGAATACGAGGATTAACCGTGCATCCGTGTACCAAGGGGGCCTTCCGACGTGGGCTGTACATCGCGTCCTTGTCGACGCCACCAACTACCCGCCGTCGCCTCGCCGCCGGAATCCGCAGCGCTACTCCTCTGCAACGGTGGCCTCCCCGTGCATCCGCCAAAGATCCGCCGCCACCTCCATGTTTGCTTGCCGCTCCAACGCTGCACAACTTGTTCCCCGCAATGCCTACTGTGCCTTCCAAAACGTCCGCGCCCCACATCTTTTCTGGCTCCAACGAGCTTGACATAGCCCAAGCAGCCGCCGCGCTGCGCTGCGGTCAATTGGTCGCCTTTCCCACGGAAACCGTGTACGGTCTCGGTGCGAACGCTCTGTGCTCCTCCTCTGTGGGTGCCATTTTCGCCGCCAAGGGCAGACCGTCCGACAACCCGCTCATCGTTCACGTCTCTTCGCTGGGCGATATTTCTCGACATTGCCTCACACCGCCGCTGCCCCCGCTTGCGCTCCGGCTTGCGACCTCGTTCTGGCCTGGTCCTCTGACCATGGTGCTGCCGCTCTCTCGGCACGCCCGTCTGGCCTCCGCAGTCACGGCAGGCTTGCCGTCCGTTGCCATCCGAATACCCAAACACCCTGTGGCCTCCGCGCTACTCTCCAAAGCCGCTGTGCCCATCGCCGCCCCCAGCGCCAACCTTTCCGGCAGACCCAGCCCAACGTCTGCGCAGCACGTTCTGCAGGACCTTTCCGGACGCATCTTCGGCGTCGTCGATGGAGGAAAAGTGCACGCTCATCAGTGTGGCCTGGAGAGCACCGTTGTGGACCTGACGGATCCGCTGTGTCCCTCGGTTTTGCGGCCTGGCGCGGTTTCAATCGCCTGCCTCGAACAAATCGGCGGAGTTCCTTTTACAAGAGCAACCACCCCCTCAGAGAAGCCAAAAGCACCGGGCATGAAATATCGTCACTACGCGCCGAAACCGCCGCTGCGGCTAGTGTCGCGCAAGCTTGCGGAGCAAATCTCAGCGCTGGTGGAGGACGGAAAACGGGTCGGTCTACTCGCGGACGACGCGATATGCGCTCAGTATGAGAGCTGGCACCGCGTGGCAGTCGTGCAATGTGGACGCCGAAACGACACTCCAAGTTTTGCCAAAGATCTTTACGGCGCATTGAGAGCATTTGACGGAGAGGGCAGTGGTGCTGTGGGGCATGTGGATATTATCATTGCTGTGCCACCGACTGATGTGAGTGATGGGATCGGCGAAGCTGTGATGAACCGTCTGTCAAAGGCATCAGCTGGCGGCGATTTGAAATAATGCTGGTTGCCACATCCATGAAACCTTGTACTGCGGTATACACGGGACATGCGATTTGAAATGGAAGCCAGCATCAAAAGCTAGCTAAGAGGCACAGCTATGTTTTTGCTTGGCTGTATCAGGCTGAAACGATCAGCGTTGAGCAAGTTTATCGTTAATGTACAGGTGTCGGGTTTGATACTATCGCCCTTCGACAATGGCTCACAATTCCGAAACCAAGGGCTCGTTCTTGGGTGCGTATGCGGGCAATTTGTCCCAATCCTCGAACGGCACAACTTGCACATGGTTCTGGTCAGCGTCGTTATCAATGGCGTTTTCATCCTCGTCTGTTTCGGAGTCACCCCACTTAGTCTTGATTCTCGTTGGTTCCCGATCGTGCTTTCGACGTGGCCATGATTCAGTGATGTCTTTTGTGGACACCAGGTCATCTGGCGATTTTATCATAGGCTCCATCTCGGGCATCAGCTCCCTTGCAAGTTGGACAAGTTTGTTCTCGTTTGAGCTGTTGTCACGAAGCTCTTCCCCACCTCCCAGCAGCATGACGTCCCCTAGATCTCCTCGAGGATACTCTGCTGCAACTCTGGCCGCTTCATGAAATGGAATGCCTGCGGTATATACCCCCCCCATTTCAACGTTCCCAGGATAACTGGCAGCTCTGAGTCCTCTCTGTCGTTCGAAAACGACACGGTCGAACATTATTCTGCCACCTCGCCCCACTCGAGCGCGTGCCCGAATGGTGCGGCGCATTTTGCGAGCCGGTTGAAGAGGGAGCGATGGCCCTGGGGCGCTTGAGCTTAGAATATCCCGAGCGATATCCTCTGTGCTAACAAATCGACGAGGCCCTGTTTTGGCACCGGACCGTAACCTGCCCCCAAACGTAGCGAACTTCACACTTGCGCTGGGGATGGTGACCGGATGTGGTTCTCTCGGCGACGCTCTGACGGTGTTGCGCTCAGTGGCAGCAGCAAACACTCGATGGTCGTACGGGGAGACACCGTAGTTGGCGAAGCCGCCCGCAAAGTATCGCATGTGTTTGAGGCAATAATTGCCATGGTAGTCGTAACCGTACTTGTCGACGCTGGACGGGGTGGTGGCCAGAGCTCGCAGCTCGGCTGACGAAGTGGGTGAGCCTTCTTTTTGTCCCCTCTTCTCCGGGAGCCTGACGGATTTGCGGCGGTTCTTCTTTGACATCTTGTCAGCTGCCATCTTCCTGAACACGACGGGTATGGAATCTGGCAAGTTGAGACCTCTGACAGGGATGACTATAGCCGGGACGGTTGACAGGTTTGAGCCGTACGTGACGACGGGCTCTGTATCGCAGGCGAAAACAGCGCGGTTGACAGCTTCCATGCGCGGGCCGCCGTCTGCGGTAACGCGGAGTCGCTGGGCGAGCAGGGTAAGCGCGAGGGCGCGCGATTTGATGTTTTCGCGGTGCACAACGCGCTGGAGGAGTTCACGCAGCATTCGCAGCTGGTCGCGCAGCACGAGCGCCTTTCGGAAGTTGTCGTAAGTGTTCATGCGGCGGGCGATGCCCGAGGCTGCGTCGCGCTCGCGCGGGCGGAAAGCGACGGCCGGGTCCTGGTTCTTGGGGTCAGGAGGCGGCTGGAAGATTCGCAAGAACGAGATGTGGCGCGTCTGGCGGCGTCGAAGCCAGTGGTGGTACAGGGGCTTGGTGACGAGGTGGGCGGAGTGGACTGTGGACTTGATTGCGGCGAGGGACAGGAGATTTGAGGAGTCGGAGCGGGCCTGGGCCTTCTCCATGGCGTCCATGGCGCGCTCGAGGTGGTCCAGGTGAATGTGATTTTCACGCGCAAACTTGTCATCGACGTAGTCGGCGTCGTAGTCGACGACGTCGTCGATGAGGTCGAGGTCATCCCTGTCGAAGAGAATGTACTGCTCGGGGCGTTGAAAGGAGCCGTGGATGCTGGGCGGTTTCACGGGGTTGACTATGGGGACCGGGATGTCGGCGGTGGCGGCTTTGGCGTTGGCGCCGAAGACAGAGGCGAGGAGGGCCTGCTGCAAATGGCGCTCTTCTTCCTCGGAGGGGTCGACGCCGGAGGCGATGACGGGCAGGGCGCGGTTGACGACGATGTCATCTTCGTGGCGGAGGTCCTTGCTGGATTTGATGATGGGCAGCGGCTTGTTGAGGTCGATGGGGCGGGGGCGGAATGAGGGGCGCGATGCGGCAGCGGCCGCGCCGCTGTCGCGGCGAGGGGGGCGTGAGGGCGGCAGCTTGGCGGTATTTTTTTTGTATTTTCGGCGCGAAAATTTTGAACGCGGCAGGCGCGTTGGCGACGGAGGGGGGGGGGGGGGGGGGGGGGGGGGGGGGGGGGGCGGGGGGGGGGGGGGGGGGGGGGGGGGGGGCGGGGGGGGGGGGGGGGGGGGGGGGGGGGGGGGGGGGGGGGGGGGGGGGGGGGGGGGGGGGGGGGGGGGCGCGGTGGAGGGCGCGGCGGCGGACGGTGGGGACGGAGGCGGGCGGCGGGCGGCGGGAGGCGGGAGGCGGACGGCGGGGGCGGGGTAGGGGGGCGGAGGGACGGCGGGCGACGCGACGCGAAGGCGGGCGTGGAGCAGGCGCGGACCAAGTGCGGGGCGGGACGGCGGAGGGAGACGGCACAGCTTGGGGCGGCAGGGCGCGCCGCGCGGAAGCGGTCGAGTGTGCGGTGCGACGCGGGGAGCGCGCTGCGTGCGGTCGGCCTCCAGCTCCGCTCGTGGCGGCCCCCCTCCCCCACTGGCGCCCGCCGCTCGCGCGCGCGCCCGTCGCCGCCGCCGCCGCCGCCGCCGCCGCCGCGCGCAAGGCTTGCGCACGTGGCCGCGTGGACACGCGTCATGCGTTGTACGCGCCGTCCCCGTTTTGGCGCGCGTTTCGTGAGTGCTTGTACCGGCAGCACCCGTTACAAGCGCCGCCCCCCCTATCGTGCGCCACCATCGCGGCCCCTCCCCCGCCTGCGGCGATAGCGCCGACGCCCTGCGCTGCCCGCCACCCGCCGCCCGCCGCCGCCATGTTTTACTCGCAGCATGTGCTCACCAAGAAGGGCCCCCTCGCCAAGATCTGGCTCGCCGCCCACATGCAGAACAAGCTCACAAAGGCCATGGTATTCTCCACCAATATCCAGAACGCCGTGACATCCATTATCTCGCCCGACGTCCCCATGGCGCTGCGACTCACCTCCAACCTCCTGCTCGGCGTCGTGCGCATCCTGTCGCGCAAGACCAAGTACCTGTTGCAGGAGTCCTCCGACGCCATGACCCGCCTTAAGCTTACCTTTCGCCCCACCGCCACCGACCTGCTGCCGCCGAACACTGCCCCTATCACCGCCATCACCCTGCCTAGCATCGATGCTCTCGAACCGCCCAACATCGACCTGCAGTTGGTGCCCTCCCGCCTGCCGCCCCCGCCGTCCTCCGCCTTTCTGGCCGCCGACCAGGACATCACCATCGACCAGTTTGCTGGCGGCTTGATGGGCGGCATCATCGACGCCTTTGCGCTCGAGCCCCAGCTCGCGCGCGAACCCGCCCTAGACCTCGATCCGGAACCGTTGCTATTCACGCCGAGCCAGCGCCAACAGGGTACGCCGGTCACCCCGTCCGTGCGCTCCGAGCCCTCCGTAGAGCACCTTCGCGCCGAGCACCCCGCGCAGCCGTCCCCCGCCCTTTCGCCCCAGCTCTCCGTCGAGCGCCAGCGCGCCGCGGAGCTGTCCGACCAAATCGAGCAGTCGCCGTCGCTCCCGCCCCCGATACCCGATCAGCCGCCTGAAACCGTTGTGCCCCCATCGTCGTCTCCGTCTACTCCGCTGCGCGCCGCAGCGCCTTCAGCGCAGCAGCCAACGCCTGCTCGCCAATCATTCGACCCCATCGCACCTCCGTCACCGCCCGCGTCGCTTCCCCCCCCGCGCATTTCACTGGGCAGCGATCGCCTGGAGATTGATGAGCGCACCCCCGTGCGCGGCCCCGAGCAGCAGCAACTGCCGCCAGCGCCCTCCACTCCAGTACGCGCCGGAGCTGCGCCCGCACCGCCAGCGCTCACGCCCCCACGCCGCGCGCCCATGCCCCCGGGCTCGCCGCTGCCGCCCGAGGAGGAGGAGGAGGAGGCGCGCGAAGCCGCCGCCGCCGCCGCCGCCGCCGCCGCCGAGCAGGCGCCGCGCACGCCGCGGCGCGGGCGCAAGCGCAAGCTGTTTGTGGTGGCCGACGAGGGCGCGACGGAGATTTCGGCCGCCGAGTTTCGCGCCACGCTCAACGACACGTCCGACCTGCTGCGCGCGCCGACGCAGCGGCGACGGCTGGCGGCGCCGCCGCGCGCCACGCGCTTCGAGGAGCTGATTTCGCGCCCCACCGTGCCGCTGGCGCCGCAGCTCATGGAGTTGTTCACCGCCAACTTCCGCGCCGATGAGCTGATTCTGGCGAGCCCGATTTCGGACGCCGACCTTGGCGAGAGGGTGGGTCGGCAGGAAGAGCGCAAAGTTGTGGACGGGGAGGAGGAGGAGGAGGAGGAAGAGGAAGAGGAGGAGGAGGAGGGAGAGATGAAGGGTGCAGGGGCCGAGAAAGAGAGAGTAGCAGCGCAACGTGAGAAGGAGGTCACTGCAGATGCGTGCATGATTGAATTGGTTGGCGTGGAAGCGCCAGTTGGGATGGAGGAAGAGGAGATTTTGGCTGCTGTTGCAGCGGTGCCGGAGCGTCGTGACACCATATCGCCCGTGGTTGCGCCGATGACGGCGGTGGAGAAGGACGAGACACGGGGTGTTTCAGTGGGGCGAGAGTCCATGGGTGCGTCCATTTCCGCGTGTGCGGCGGGAGAGGAAGAGGGTCAGTTCAGTCTGAGGCAAGTGGCTGAGACAGCCGCACAGGTTGATGCGGATGACAGCGTAACTGAGGCTACCATCTCAGCGCGAACGCGCAAGATGCAAGAGTTGATGTTGTCTCGGCTAGAGGATGGCGAGTTTGATTTCACGGACGCTTTAGCAGAAGTGGGCGGTCGACGTACTGCGGCGCGATGCTTTTATGAACTGCTCAACCTGGGCAACAAGAAAGCGCTTGCGTTGCGACAGGAAGAAGCTTATGGGCGAATATGGGCGCGACCAATTCAACCCACATTTAATACGCTGCTCGAGTCCTAGCAGTGAGCGTGAGGGCGCGACAAGAAAAAGAAGAAAAAAAACAAAATCTAATTTCTCTCTCACCTTCGTGTTCGCTTTCCTTTTTGTTCAAATTCCCATTCTCGAACGTTGCTGCGAGCGAGGAAGGCCACTCGGTCGGTGTATCTTTCTTTTCCCTTTTTGTAAGACTCCAACTCCTGTTCCACATCTTCATCCTTCTTGAATTGGTTCCAATGCTTGCGAGTTCCGTCGAGCATGGTGGACGGCTTCTTCCCGCGCACAATGTCCAGCACAGCTTCCAGACCCGTGGGCGCACTGTGCGACTGCGCGGGGGTTTGCGCAGAGGATTGTTTCGTGTGCTGCTGCTGCTGCTGCTGCTGCTGCTGCTGCTGCTCCAAGTCGTGCAACATGCGAACTCTAAAGGGCTTTGGAGCGTTTGCAGCAGGTTTCAAAAGGATGCTGTGCATCGCTTTGTCGTCGGCGCCCATGGGTTGTTTCGGGTTGCGCGCTGTTGTGTTGTTCATCTCAGCCCAGATGTCATCAATGCTCTAGTGTTCAACGCGGGAACAGATGCCAAATGACGGTCAGACAAGACGATTTCAACACGGGCCACTTTAACACGACAAAACCAAAAAGGCAGACACAGATAGCGCGCGGAGCATGGAGCGGTGCTGCGTCACTTGGCGGGGGAATGGTCAACTCACCTTGTTCTGCGGCGAGACGCGCGCCCTCTTGACCGGCGGCTGCAGCGGCGCGCCGCCACCGCGCGGCGGCTGGGCGGCATCCGCCGCGCCCCTCGGTGCGGCGGGGCGCGCGTGGGCGGCGACGGCCCGGCCGGACGGCTGCGGCGGCGACGGCGCGTCGCCGCGCAGCTGCGGCTGACGGCTGGCGGCGGGTGGCGGCGCCTGCGCGCTGCTGCACGGCGGCGCGTCGGGTTCGGGGTGCGCGCGCGCTTGCGCGTCGCGCGCGCGCTTTGGGACGATTCCCGCGGTGCGCGCCGACTGCATGGCGCGCTTTGCAAGCTGGGGGGCGCCGTGCGGCGCGCTCGAACGGGCGGGCGGCGGCGCGTGGGCGCGTGCAGCAGTGGCGGCGGCGGCGGCGGCGGCGGCGGCTGCGGCTGCGGCTGCGGCTGCGGCTGCGGCTGCATGTGAGGCGCTCGAGCCGGCGGCGGCGGCGGCGGCAGGGGCGGAGGGGCGCGTGACGGACGCAGCGGGGCGCGGCGACGAAGCGGGCGCGGCTGAGGATGCGGGTGGGGCTGCGGAAGAAGAGGCAGCGGCGGATGGGTTGCGATGAGGTGCAAGAGCAGTTTTGGGTTGCGGGTCGAAAGCATCGTCGTCGTCGGCGTCGTCGTCGTCTTCGTCGTCGTCGTCGTCGTCGTCGTCGTCGTCGTCGTCGTCGTCGTCGTCGTCGTCGTCATCGTGGTCGTGATGGTGGAGATCGGAGGGCGGGGCAAGCGCACGTGCCAGTGGGCGGGTGCGGGTTGGGGGCTCGGAAGGACTGGGCTGCGGCGGGGGCATGTAGTCTGCATCTTCCGAGTCGGAAGAAACAAGCTCAGAGGCCAGCAGGTCCATGGTGGGGGGCGTTGCGTGCGGAGGAAGAAGGTGCGGGGTGCGGACGGAGGGCGGCGGAGGTGGGGGGGGGGGGGGGCGAACGGGCGCGCGGCGGCGGAGCGGGTGCGCAGAGCGGGTGCGGTTTTGGGGGAGCGCGCAGGGGCGGCGGGAGCGCGACGGCGTGGGCACGTGTGCGACGCGGCGCGGCGCGGCGTTTTTCGAAAAAAGTTTTTGAATGTTGTTCGGTAGCGCGCGCGGCGCGTGGCACGCGCGCGGCAGCGGCGCGAGAATGATTTGTTGTGCGCCACGGGCGGGGGCGTGGGGCGCGCGGCGCAAACAGCGGCACGCGGCGGCTCGCGTGGTGGCGAGCTTGAGCGCTGCGTGCATGCACTGCGTGTTTGAGCGCAGTGCGTCCCGGCGGCTGCGCGTGCGCAAAGTGCACTGCGAGCTGCTCGCAGGTGCTCGCGCAGCAGCGCGCGCTGCGCGGCGTGCGGCTGCCGTTGGCACCGCGCGATGCCAACGTGAGCCATGACAGCTTAGCGCCCAACGCAAACTGGGCGCAGCCGCTGCGCGCGCCAGTTGCAGCCGCCGCCGCCATTGGCGCCAGCGGAGCAAGCGCATCGTCAGCGCCCAGCGCCCAGCGCCCACATTCGCCCTTCAGTCGCGCGCCGCCCGCAAACGTTGGCGCCGTTCGCGCCGCCGCGCAGCGCAGCCCGGCGTGCGGCGCTGCGCCGCGCGCGCGCTCGTTGTCAACTCGCCCGCGCCGCATGCGCCCGCGCGCGCCCATTGCTGCCGCTCGCCCGCATGTACACTGCGCCTGCGCGCGCGCGCGCGCTCCCCACAGTTGGCGCCCCCGCGCGCGCCCGCTGTCAAAAACCGCCGCGCCGCTCGTCGCGCGCGTGTGCCGCGCGCGCGCGCGCGCGCCTGCTACCGCCACGTCGCGCACGTGGGCCGCGCCCGGGAAAGCGCCCCGCGCCGCCGCCAGCTTTGCGCGGCGCGCCCCCACACGTGGCCAGCCGCGCCAGCGCGCGCGCGCGCGCGCTGCCGCCGCCGCTGCCGCCGCCGCCGCCGCTCCCGCCGCCGAGCCGCGCCGAGCCGCGCCGAGCCGCGCCGAGCCGCTGCCGCTGCCGCGCCGCGCCGCGCCTAAAAGCGCTCGGCGCGCGCACCGCGCCGCGCCCCGCGCGCGCGCGTGCGCGCGCGCGTACGCACCGCGTCGCCCCGCGCGCTGCTGCCGCCGCGCCTCAAAACCGCCCCGCCGCCGCCGCCGCCGCCGCCGCCGCGCCCCCCCCCCCGCGCGCCATGCCCCGCGCCATGACGCGCCGCGCGCCCGCCTTCGCGCCGCCCGCCTTCGCGCCGCCCGTCTTCGTGCCGCGCGCCGCCACGCGCCCCGTCGCCGTGCGCCGCGCCGCCGCTGCCGCCCCCGCCTGCCGCCGCCGCGCCCTCCTCCCCGCCGCCCCCGCCATGACCGTGCCGCGCCCCGCCCCGTCCGACAGCACCGATGCCTTCTCCGCCATCCCGTACCACTACGAGTGCCACGCCCTGTCCGACGCCGCCCCCGCCCCGCCCGACTACGGCGCCGCCGCTGCCGCCGCCGCCGCCGCCGCCGCCGCCGCCGCCACCGGCGGCGGAAAGCCCCGTGGCGGTGGCGGCTCCGGCGGCGGCGCCGGCGGCGGTCCCGGCGGCGGCGGCCGCGAGCGCCACGGCCACGGCCACGGCGACGACGACGAGCTGCAGCGCCTGCTGCGCGGCTACGGCGTGAGCGGCCGCGAGCAGCTGCCCGACGACGTGCGCCAGCTGCCGCTCGAGCAGCTGCGCACCTTCCTGCGCGCCGTGCAAAGCGGGCTGCCGCGCGCGCTGGCGCGCGCGTGGCCCGGCTGGCGCCGCCGCGTCGCCGCCGACCCCGCCTTCGCCTTCAAGGTGGCCATGGAGCTGTCGGTGGGGCTGTCGCTGGCCGCGTCGGGCATGGTGGCCGCGCGCGGCGACCGCCTGCTGCAGGAGCTGGACCTGGCGCTGTGCGACATCGCCGTGGGCGCCACGCTCAACTTCATGCTCGTGTTCCTGCTGGCGCCCGCCGTGCGCGCGCGCCCCGCCGCCGCCGCCGCGCTGCTGGCCGCGCTGCCGGCCAACGTCTTCTCGCCCGGCCGCTTCTCCATGGCGCAGCGCGCCGCCGCGTTTGCGTACAAGGGCGCGCTGTTCGCCGCGTGCGGCTTTGCCGGCAGCGTCGTGGGCACCTCCGCGTCGCGCGCGCTCCTGGGCGTGCGCGCCGCGCTGGACAGCGTGCGCGGCGGCGGCGGCGGCGGCGCGGCGCACGCCGCGCGCCGCCAGCTGCCCGACGTGCTGGCCAACTCGGCCGCGTGGGCCGGCTTCATGGTGGTCAGCGCCAACCCGCGCTACCAGGCGCTGGCCGGGCTGGAGCGCGTGCTGTTCGCGCTGTGCCCCGCGCCCGTGGCGCGGCTGGGCTGCGCCGCGCTGCGCACGGGCAACAACGTGCTGGGCGGCGCCGTGTGGGTGTGGTGGGCGCGCGCCGTGCGGCTGCAGCGCGGCGGTGGCGACGGCGGCGAGTAGACAGTTTTGTTCTTTTACGGGACGAACAGTTAGCACAACTTGCACACACACACAAGTACACAAACAGTTAAGGCCACATCGACCAGTGCAGTACAAACAGCGGGGGGGGGGGGGGGGGGGGGGGGGTTAGGGGGGGGGGGGGGGGGGGGGGGGGGGGGGGCGCGCGTGCGATACGCGCGCGCGCGGTTAGATGGCGGGGAGCCAGTTACAAGGGGCGGCTGTGCGACGCGCACTTTTGCGAGGGGCGTTTGTGTTTGCGCTTGCGCTTTCTCGAGGCAGACGGCGACGGCGACGGCGACGGCGACGGCGACGGCGACGAGGGAGCTGCGCGCGAGCTGGCCATGAGGTGGCTGGTGCGGTGAGCGGCGTGTAGCAGGGCGGGCGGCATGGAGGCGCGAGACGTGGAGAGGCTGAACGCGGGGGGGGGGGGCGATGGGGCGGGGCGGTCGGGCGGCGGCGGCGAGGCGGCGTAGGGCTGCGTGCGGCGGCGGTCGGGGGGGGTGAAGGGCGAGCAGGACATGGGACGCGGCGGGGGGGTGGCGGTGGCGGTGGAGGTGGGCGTGGGGCGGGGCGGGGCGGTGAGCTGCGATGGCGGGCGGGAGGCGGCGCGCGGCGCGGCGGTTGTTTTATGCGGCGCGGCGGCGGCGGCGCACGGCGGCGAGAGGGGCGCGGCATCGCATGCAAGCGCGATGCGTCGTGTAGTCGCGCAGCGCCAGCGGCGGTGACAGCGAGAGGCAGCGGCCGCGAGCACAACAAACGGAGCGCGCGCCACCGAGGTGCAGCACCGCTCGGCCGCCGCCTTTGGAAACAGCCAGTGCGCGCGCGGCGCCACGCCGCCGCCGCGCGTGGCCAACGCGCGCGCGGCGCCGTCCCTGCTGGCCGCCGCCGCCCAAAGTTGCAGCGCGCTTTTCAAAAGTGGGAGCCAACTTTTCAAAACTTTGCGCCGCCCTTTTCAAACCGCCCGCGCGTTTGAACGTTTGAATCGGCGGCTGCGCCGCGCGCGCCGCCGCCGCCGCCCCCTTTTGTGCGCGTGCGCCGCCCGCGCGCGCTCTCGCGCCCCGTCGTGTGCCGCTCCGCCCGCGCGCTCCTCCTCTCCGCCTGTCGTCATGCACACCCTCCCGCCGCATGACCCCGCCTTCCCCAAGCAGTGGGCCGACGAGATGGCGCTGGCCTCCTCCACGCTGTCCACCCCCCCGCCGTCGCTGCTGCCGCCGCCCAAGTCGCCCGCGCACCCGCAGTCGCAATCGCAATCGCTCGCCGCCCCCGCCTTCGACTCGCAGCTGGACGCCTTCCTGCACCGCTTCCAGCACCACATCCTCGCCGCCCGCGACCTCAAGCACCGCCTGGACCACTTTCAGTCGCACGACGACCCCGCGTACCACGCGTACAAGCACTCGTTCAAGATGAAGATGCACCACATCCGCTCGCTGTTTGCCACCGAGGGTGAGCACTTTGTCAACACCCTCGAGCGCCGCAACCCGCACCTCACCGTCCCCGAGTGCGGCCACAACACCCTCGAGCTCGCCAACGGCATCGAGCGCCTCGAGAGCGCCGTGCGCCACGAGGAGAGTCGCCGCGCCGCCGCCGCCGCCGCCGCCGCCGCCGTCGGTGCCGCCGATGCCGCGCCCACCGAGCGCGAGCTGCCGCCGCCGCCGCCGCCGCATGCGCCGTCGTCGTCGCTGCAGGCGTCGCCGCAGCGCGCGTCGCCCGCGCCGCTGTCTCCGCGCCTGTCGCCGTCGGCCGTGGGCCACAGCCGCAAGCTCAGCTCGGAGGAGACGCTGCAGCTGATGCAGAGCGACATCCAGGCGCTCAAGCTGGAGCTCATGCGCCTGCACCGCGCCAAGGCGGGCGCCGCGCTGGGCGCGCTGCCGCCGCTGCACACGCACGCGCACGCGCCCAGCGCGCACCACGACACCACGCCGTGCACCTCGTCCACCGTGTCGCCGGAAGCCAAGTCGGCGCCACCGCCGCCGCCGTCGGCGTCAGCCGCGGCAGCGGCGGCGGCGGCGGCGGCGGCGGCGGCGGCGCCCATCCCGGCGTCCATCCTGGCCAACGAGCGCGTGAGCATCGTGCGCGTGACCGGGCGCGCCACGGCGGCGCCCAACTACGTGTCGCACCTGGAGCAGATGCGCACGCGGCTGCAGGCGCTGGAGAACAAGCCGCTGTCGCGGCGCGCCAAGTCGGCGGCGCGCCTCGGCCGCACGCAGACCATGAGCTCCATGTACGAGGCGCAGGGGCGCGGCGGCGACGAGAACGCCAACCCCAACGTGGCGGCCATGGTGACGCCGCCGCGCGCGTCGCGCCGCCAGCACCGCTCCGTGTCCACCACGTCGCCGCCGCGCGCGTTTGGCGCCGCGCCGCTGGCCACGCCGCCGCCGCAGCCGCCGGCGCCGCCGGCGGCGCTGTCGCCGCTGCTGCCGCAGCCGGCGGCGCTGGCGGCGCTGGAGGCGCTGCGCGGCGAGTGCTCGCCGCGCACGACGCCGTCGCCGGTGCGGCTGGGGCGCGAGCGCGCGTCCGGCAGCCCGGCGCGGCTGTACTTTGACGCGCCGGAGGACATGCTGGCGCGGCCGCAGTCCCACGCGGCGGCGTGCGACATGCAGCGGTACAGCCTCAAGGTGTCGCGGCGGTTCGGGGCGGCGGAGGCGGTCGGGGCGGGCGGCAGCGGCAGCGGCGGCGGCGGCGGCGGCGGCAACGAGCCGCGCGCCAAGTCGGCGGTGACGGTGTCGCCCAGCCGGCGGCGCGGCGCAATGGCGCAGGGCGGCAAGTCGGTGGGCAACGCGCTGGCGGAGGGCGCGGCGGGGGCGGCTGGGGCGGTAGCGCTAGCGGCGGCAGGGCGCGCGGCGCCGTCCACGGTGGACACGGTGGGCAGCGCGGGCGGGCGGGTGGTGGAGGAGATCGAGGGCGACATGTGGGTGCGCAAGGGGGTGCTGTGGAAGCGGTGGAGGCGGCGGTACGCGAGCATTGTGTCGCACGCGTTCTTCGGCAAGGCGATCTGCCTGTTCAGCTACGACGGCGGGGGCGGGGTGATGAGCACGCGCAGCCAGATCGTGGTGCTGGGCAACTCGCTGTGCAAGGCGGTGCGCGAGAAGCTGGAGATCGGGGGGCAGGAGCGGTTCATGTTTGTGCTGCGCACGTCGTCGAAGGAGTACTTTTTCGCGGCGGAGACGGACGAGATCCGGCGCAACTGGATCCGCGAGCTGAAGGAGGCGGCGCGCAAGGACGCGGGCAGGCTGCCGCACGCGACGACCAAGGGGCGGTCCATGGCGCTGCGCAAGCGCGGCTGAGCGGGCGGGGGGCGCACGGTGCGCACGCGGAGGCGGAGGGGAGGAGCTTGCGAGGGAGAGGTGAGCGATTGATGTTGTTGTTGTGGATGATTGAGATGTTGCAAACTACAATTTTGGCAAAAGTGTGTGTGTTTTTTTAAAAAAGAAAAGTGGAGCGGGAGCGCGGCGCGCGCGCGCGTCACAGCTGGTCGGGGTTGGTGAACGGCAGCAGCGGCAGCAGCAGCAGCGCGAGGGTGATGAAGGCGGCGGCGACGGCGACGAGGGTGATCTTGCTGATCTGCGGGCGCGTGTCCTCCTTCTCCACGGGCTCGACGGCCCACACGTTGCTGCGCCCGTCCACGTCGCGGTACACGCCCAGCATGGAGCGCGGCGGGTCGTCGGGCGACGCGGCGGCCTCGTCGGCGGCCGACTCGTCGCGCAGCGTCTGCAGGATGTCGGCGGCCGAGGTGGGCGCGCCGGGCGCGCTGGGCGCGCTGGGCGCGCTGGGCGCGCTGGGCGCGCGCGCGTCGGCTGCCGGCGGCGGCGCGCCGGCCGGCGCTTGGTCGTCGCCGTCGCCGGCGCCGGCGCCGGCCGCGCCGTCCTGCGCGGGCGGCGGGCCGGCGGCGGCCATGCGCACGCGGCGCGCGGCGGCGGCGGCAGCAGCGACGGCGGCCCCGGCGGGCGCGCGCGCGCCAACGGCGGCGGCGGCGACGGCGCGCGGCGCGAGCGCGGCGCGGCGGCGGTGCGCCAGCGGCGCGGCGGGCGCGAAGGCGGCAACGTGCGCGCGGGCGGCCATGGCGACGGGGCTGGGCGGCGGTGGCGGGCGCGGTCGGTGGGCGCGGCGCGCGCGGCGGGGGGGGCGGGGCAGGGGCGGAGGCGCAGCGCCAAGACGCAGGCGGCGGTGCGCGAGCGCGGCGCGCGGCGCGCGCGGCGAGGCGCGGCGCGGCGCGGCGAGGCGCGGCGCGGCGCGGCGAGGTGCGCGCGCACGCGCGCTGGCGGCTGCGGCGGGCGGCGGCGCCGGCGGCGCCACCTGGGCGCGCGCCGTTGGCGCGTTGGCGCTGGCGCGCGCGCCAATCAGCGCGCAGCGGCGGCGCCAGCTGGGCGCGCGCCGTTGGCGCGTTGGCGCTGGCGCGCGCGCCAATCAGCGCGCAGCGGCCGGCGCGCGCTCGCGCGCGCGTGCAAAGTTGCAACGGTGAGCCGCGTGCGAGCCGTGACGACGCGCCTCCGCATCAGTCGGCGAGCGCCGCCTGCACGGCGCGCCGCCGCCGCCGCCGCCGCCGCCGCTCGCGCCATCGAGGCGCCGCTCGCGCCGCGCCGCGTCGCTGCGCTTGCGCGAGCACCCACAAGCGCCGCCGCGTTGGCGTGCTCCGCAGGCGCGCGTCAAGCGCGGCCGCCGGCTGGGCGTGCACGCACGCAACAACGGCGGTGGTTTAGTTGCGCAGGCGGCGTCTAGTAGGCCAGGCTGCCGCCGGCGCGAAAGGCGCGGATGAAGCGCGCGGCGGCGCGCAGCTCGCGGCGGTCGGCGCGCCCCGCCGAGTCGGTGAGCAGCATGCGCGCCAGCGTGTGCGCGCCGTAGCGCGCCGACAGCAGCGTGGAGCCGCTCACGCGGTAGCGCTGCGCGTTGCGCTGCACGCGGTTGGCCACGCGCGCGCGCTCGCCGCGCGGCAGCGCGCGCCCCACAAACGCGCCCACCATGTGCGCCACCTCCGCGCTGCCGTACGCGCGCATGCGCTGCCGCTCGCGCGCCGTCAGCCGCCGCCCGCCCGCTCGGTACCCCCCTCCGTACCCCCCTCCGTACCCCGCCCTCAGCAACTCGTCGCCGTCGTCCATCAAGTAGTCGTCCTCGTCGTCGCCGCCGTAGCCCCCGTACCCAAAGCCGCCGCCATACCCCCCATAGCCCCCGTACCCCCCATAGCCCCCGTACCCCCCATAGCCCCCGTACCCCCCATAGCCCCCAAAGCCAACGCCGCCGTCATACCCGTCGTACCCGTCAAACCCGTCATACCCGTCAAAGCCGTCATAGTCGTCATAGCCCCCATACCCCCCATACCCCCCATAGCCGTCATAGCCGTCATAGCCGCCATAGCCGCCATAGCCGCTATAGCCACCATAGCCACCATAGCCACCATAGCCACCATAGCCACCATAGCCGCCGCCAAAGCCGCCATAGCCGCCATAGCCGCCATAGCCGCCATAGCCGCCATAGCCGCCAAAGCCCAAGCGGCCGTAGCGCGCCGCCGACATGCCGCGCGAATGCATGAGTCCGTAGCGCCCAAACAGCGCGTTGTAGCGGTGCAGCGCGCCGCCGCCGCCGCCGGCGGCGCGCAGCGCCAGGTGCTGCGCGTGCGGCGCGGCGCAGCGGTCCAGCCCGTAGCGGTCCATGGCACGGCGCGAGAAGGGGTCGAGCGCGTACGCGCCGTACGCGGAGGCGTAGTAGCGCGAGTAGGGCGCGAGGCGCGGCGGCAGCGCGAGCGGCGCGAGCGGCGCGAGCGCGTGCGCGCCGAGCGCGAGCGCGCGCGCCGACGACGGCGCGCCGTAGCCGTAGTCGTAGTCGTAGTGGTAGGGGCGCTCGGCGTCGAGCGCGTACGCGGCGGCGGACGCCGGCACGAGCGCGGCGGACGACGCGGCGCTGGGCGCCTGCAGCAGCAGCTGCAGCTGCTGCGCGTCGCCCACCTGCTCGGCCACGTGCAGCGGCGTGAGGCCCAGCGCGTTGACGGCGCCGCCGTCGGCGCCGGCGTGCAGCAGCATGCGCACCACGTCCAGGTGCGCGTGCGCGCACGCCAAGTGCAGCGCCGTGTCGCCGCTGGCGTCGGCGGTGGCCGGCGAGGCGCCGGCGCGCAGCAGCGCGGCCACGAGCGGGGCGCAGCCGGCGTCGGCGGCGAGCAGCAGCGGCGGCGCGGCGGCGGCGTCGGCGGCGGCGGCGGCGGCGGCGGCGGCGGCGGCGGAGGCGGCGGAGGTGGCGGCGGGGGCGGCGCCGTCCGGGTCGGCGCCGGCGCGCAGCAGCGCGACGGCGGCGGCCACGCGGCTGTTGCGCACGGCCATGAACAGCGGGGTGAAGACGTGCATGGCGACGGCGTCGACTTGAGCGCCGGCGCGCAGCAGCTGGTGCAGCAGCGGCAGCTGGCCGGCGGCGGCGGCGGCGTGCAGCGGGGTGCAGTCAAAGTCGCCGATGCCGCGCACGTGCGCGGCGTCGGCGCCGTACAGCTCCACCAGCGCCTCGGCGACGTGCCAGTCGAGCGCGTTGCACGCGGCCACCATGCGCAGCGCCACATCGGCGGACGACATGGACATCATCATGGCGGCGCGGCGGCGTGCGGAGACGGGCGCGGCGGCGCGGGCGGCGCGGCGCGCGCACACGCCGCGCCGCTCAAATGGCGCGCGCCGCTGCCCTAAACGCGCGCGCGCGCGCGCGCTGGCGCAAGTCGCGCGCCGCATCACCGCCACGCCGCGCCGCCGCGCCGCCGCGCCGCCGCGCCGCCGCGCCCCCCGAGATACTTTGGTGGAACGGTTGCGCCCCGCGCGCGCGCCGCCGCCAAGCAGCCGCCGCGCGCGCGGTGGAACGTTCGCGCGCCACTCTCGAGTGCGCGCGCCACGGCGCGCGCCACGCCGCCCACGTGGCCGGCCAAGGCGCGCACCACGCCGCACACGTGGTCCGCCACGGCGCGCGCCACGCCGCACACGTGGTGCATCACGGCGCGCGCCATGGCACACACGTGGCCGGCCACGGCGCGCACCACGCTGCATACGTGGCCAGCGGCGACGTGCGCCACGACGCACACGTGGTGCGGCACGGCGCGGGGGCCGGCGGCGGGGGAGCGGCGTGGCGCGCGCAAGAGGCGGCGGCGGCGGCGATGGAGGGGCGGGGAGCGCGAGGCGGCGGCGGCGGCGGTGGCGGCGGTGGCGATGGAGACGCGCGCGCGCAAGCGGCGGCGGCGTGCGGCGCGCGGCGATGGCGACGGCGACGGCGACGGCGGCGGCGGCGGCGCGGCGCGGCTGCGGCTGCCGCTGCACGCGCTGCGCGTGGAGCTGCACCGGCGGCGGCTGCGCGCCACGGGGCTGCGGCCGCAGCTGGAGGCGCGGCTGCGACGCGCGCGCGGCGGCGGCGGCGGCGGCGGCGGCGCGCCGTCCGTGCCGCGCGCGCTGCCGGCGCGCGCGCCCTTCGGCGCGCTGTGGCTGCGCGGCGGGGGGGGCGGCGGCGGCGGCGCGGCGCGCGGCGAGCTGCGCGCGCGCAGCGTGTGGGTGTGCTCGGACGCGCGCGCGGGCGCGGCGTGGCGCGCGGCGCGCAGCGGCAAGGGCAACTTGTCGCGCGCCGCGCCGTCCTTCAACGCGCGCGCGCACGCGGCGCACGCCGACTGGCGCGGCCGCGCCATGCGCCAGCTGCTGGCGCTGGCGCCGCCGCGCGCCGCCGCCGCCGCGCGCGCCGACGTCGAGCACCTGCAGCTGTCGCTGGCCGCCGCCTTCCACGCCGCCTTTGTGGCGCGCGCCGTCGCCCTGCGCCCCCCCGCGCCCCCCGCCGCCCACCCCGACCCCGACCGCGACCCCGACCCCGACCCCGACCCCGACCTCGACCTCGACCCCGCCGCCGCCGCCGCGTGGCGCGCGCTGTGCGCGCGCTGCCCGCGCTTCGCCCCGGCCGCCGTCGCCTTCTGCCGCTACCGCGCCGCCGGCTGGCTGCCGCGCTCCGCCCTCAAGTACGGCGCCCACTGGCTGCTGTACCCCGCGCACGCCGCCGCCCACACGCACGCCCCCTACTGCGTGCTGCTGCACTTTGGCCCGCCCGCCGCCGCCGCCCTCGCCCCCTCCTGCCCCGCCCTCCAGAACCGTCTGCGCCTGCTCAACAACGTCGCCAAGCAACTCGTCATCACCTGCGTCCACATCCCGCCCGGCCTCGACTGCGCCGCCTCCATCGCCCGCACCTTTGCCGCCGTCTCCATCACCGAGCTCACCGTCCAGCGCTGGCTCCCCTGATACTTTACATACATCATCATCAAAAACAGCATTGCCGTCTCTCTCTCTCTCTCTCTCTCTCTTTTCTTTTACAACGCCTTGCCTCATCACAATCACATCGCCGCCCACAACGCCCGCCCCCCCATCGCCCGCACCGCCGCTCACCGCCATCTCTTCCTCTACTTCCTTCTTCACGCCAGTTTGGCGTACGGCGCCGGCGCAAACCGCCGCTTGAGCCACTTGCCCACCGTCACCGGCACGCACGACACCACCGTCACCGCCACCACGCGCCCGCCAAACCCCCACTTGAACATCAGCGACTGGTCAAACGTGTCCTGCAGCACCACAATCGCCGCCGCGTAGAACCCCACGCTGCACATCTCCGCCGCCACCATCATCCAGTGCCACCGGTGCACCTCGAACGCCACCATGAGCAGCTCCGTCAGAATCAGCGACGTGAACGAAATCGCGCTCAGGTGCAGCGTCGTAAAGTACTCGTCGTCCCACAGCACGTACACCGAGAACACCATGATCATCGTGCCCTGGTAGATGGACTTGAACACCCACACGAGGAACGTCTTGAGGTTGAGCGACCGCCCCTTCTGCAGGTCGCGGTACAGCTCGGGGTACGTATCCGCCGCCTGCTGCGACACGTCCTCGTCAAGAATCAGCGAGAACACCGGGAACATGGTGAACACCGTCGCGTACCCGACCAGGATCCACCCCGAGTACACGCTCACCGCCGCGTAGAAAAACAGCGCGCAGTACACCGTCTGGATGATCGAGATGATCAGCCCGCGGTGGATCACAAACTGCGCCAGCCGCGCCGACCGCCGGTACGAGTTGCGCCCGTGCCACAGCAGCAGCCGCGTCAGGTGGCAGAACGACGTGATGCTAAAGTCCGCCGCCAGCGATGCCTGCATGCCCTCCTTGCCGGGGATCCCGATCCCGGCGTGCGCCTGCTGGATCATCCCCACGTCGTTGCCCCCGTCCCCGATCGCCGCCACCCGCTTGTCCAGCTGCCGCTGCAGCAGCTCCACCACCGTCGCCTTCTGCGTCGGCGAGCACCGGCACGCCACCGCCGCCGGCGCCATCGCCGCCACCTCGATAAACTCCTCGGGGAACATATCCAGCAGCATCTGCAGCGACGCCCCGTCCACCACCAGCACGTCCGACCCCGCCTGCCGCCGGAACCGCGACAGCGCCCGGCTCGCCTCGTTGCGGCTCTTCACCCCCGTCACCCGAAAGATGCCCTGCGACCGCTCCGCCAGCCGCGACGAGATCGCGATGCACGTCGCCGTCTCCACCTTGTCGCCGGTCAGCATCCACACCCGGATCCCCGCGTGCCGCAGCTTCTCCAGCGTTTCGCGCACGTTGGGCTGCAGCTTGTCCTCCACCCCGGTCAGCGCCAGCAGGCTCATGTCGCGCTCCACGTCGCTCTGCACCGCCGCCATGCACTCCTTGCGGTTTAGCGACGACGTGCGCGCCGCCTGCCACTTCTCCGCAAACGCCCCGTACTCGCCCACCGACAGGTCGCGCTTGGCAAACACCAGCGTGCGCAGCCCCTCGCGCGCCAGGTTGCCGCACTCCTCGTCCAGCCAGTCGTTGTACCGCACTTTGCGCCCCATCACCGTGTCCGCCCCCTTCACGTACAGCGTGATGTTCTTCGACTGCTGGTTCTGCACAATCACCCCCATGCGCTTCGCCTCCGACGTGAACGGGAATTCCGCCAGGATGTCGTACACCAGCTCAAACTCGCCGGGCACCTTGAGCACCACCCGGTTCATCGAGCGCTCCTTCAGCATCACCCCCACCGACTCGGCAAACTTCACCAGCGCAACCTCGTCCGGGCTGGCCGCTTGCAGCCTCCGCTCGTTCCCGTCCTCCACGGGCGTCACGTTGTGCGCCAGCGATATGGCCAGCAGAGCCTCTTGCACCTGCTTCTGCGTGCGACGGCTCGACGTCACTTCCCTGCCGCTCGCCGACCCCATCGAGTTGCTCGCCACAGCGTCCTCCGTCATCTGAACGCTCCTGTTGTCCGCGGGCACCGAGCCGGACGAGTACACGTCCAGCAAAGTGCGGTCTTGCTGGAACGCCGATCGCGCGTACTGGTAGATGTCCTCCAGCGAGTCGCGCGCAAAAAGCATCGTGCCCAGGTGCAGCTTCTTGAACGACATCTCGTTCTGCGTCAGCGTGCCCGTCTTGTCCGTCAGCAGGTACTCAATGCGCCCGAGCTCCTCTGGCAGATTGGAGTTGCGCACCGTGCACCCCGGCATGCGCCCGTGGTCGTTCTCGATAAACGTCGTGTACGCAATCTTGGCCATGTCCAGATTGACGCGCATGGAAATCGGGATGATGGCGGACAGCAGCAGAAAGTAGCGGAAAAAGTACAGCATCCACTGCCCAGACAAGCCGCGCAGCGCGGTGAGCAGCGCGGACAGAGAAAACAAGAGCATGAACAGCATCTTGGACGTGCGGTTCACCTCGAGGTCGAGCTTGCCCACCTTGCTCTGCGGCGACGACGTGTTGAGCATCGCCCTCGTCTCGTCGCCGTTGTACACGACAACGCAAACGGCACGCCCCGACGCGAGCACGGTGTTGGCCCACAGCGTGTTCTCCAGCGACAGCGGCTCCTTGGCGCCCGACGGGTGCACAAACGTGCCCACAAAGTCGTAGATCTCCTGCTTGGGCGCCTCGGCCTCGATGACGCAGTCGCTGAAAAGAATGTCCTCGTCGCGCGGCACGGACTGCGTGGCGGCGACGGCGCGACGCAGCTTCCAGTCGGTTTCGCCGTCCAGCTGGTCTGTGCGGATGAAGAGCGTGTCGGCGGGGTCTGGGGCGTCGGTGGCGTGCGCATCGTGGTTTGCTGGCTCCGAGGGGATGGCCTTGAGCAGGACGCAGTCGGCGGGAACGCGGTCGTTGGTTTCCAGCAGCAGCACGTCGCCGACGCGAATGTCCTGGCTGGCTATGCGCACGGCGTTGGACTCGTTGGTGGCCTCCCCGCGCAGCAAGAGCGTGTACGGGAACTGGTTGAGGCTCTTGTCGCGCTGGTAGCGCGAGATGTCATCAAAGGCCTCCTTGGACATGGACACGAGCAGCACAAAGATAAGCGGTCCAAAGTAGGTCCAGAAGAAGCCGACGCGCAGCGCCGGGATGAACTGCGAACAGGCGACGAGAAGGAAGAAGAGGTTGTAGAACATTCGAAACTGATGGTACAGCACGAGCGGGATGAAGGAGAGCAGCGTGTACTTGCGGTTGCAGACGGCGTTGTGCGGCTGCGTGTGTGGGACGGGCAGAACGGCGGCGGACCTTCTCCATCGGGCAGCGCGCACCGTGCCGTGGGCGACGGAGCAGGTTCCGAGGGGAACGATGCGGGGGGCGAGCGTGGGCGGGTCGGGGGGGGAGGCGGTGAGGCGCAGGTAGCGGCGCGCCCACGCGGGGCGGAGACGGTGCAGGGCGCGAAAGATTAGCGACGAGGAGGGGGGCGCGGGGGGGGGAGGCGTGAACAGCGGTAGCTCATCTTGCTGCATAGGTCGGAACAGCGGCGGCGCAATGCAACGCTGGGGAGGGAGACGGTTGGGGGGGGGGGGGGGGGGGGGGGGGGGGAAGGGGACACGACGGCGGGGCGCGGCCGAAAGCGGTCAGCGCCCTTAGAGGGAACGGCGTCAGCGTGGCGGGGGCGGGGGGGGAGGGGGGGCCGCTGCGTTTTTTGATTCGAGCGAGACGCGCTCGTTGCTGCGATACGTCCAGCGCCCGCCAGCGGCGCCACTGCGCCACCGCGCCGCCGACAGCCGCGCACGGCCGTCGCCGTGCGACGCGCCGCGCCGCGCGCCTCCCCCCCCCCCCGTCGCCGTCGAGCGCGACGAGCGACGGCGCCGGCTCCCCCCCCACCCCCCCCCTTCCCCCGCGACTCGCGTCTACTGCGGTGCGAGCGCCGCCCCGCGCTGAGCTCTCTGCCGCGCCGTCGCACGCGCGCCCCGACCGCCAGGCCCGCTGGCCGCGCTTCGTGCGCAGAGACAATGCCGCACGCCCATCCCCACAGCCCCTCGCCCCTCTCGTCGCCGCCCAACGTGCCGCCGCCGCCTTCGCCGCCAACGCCATCGCCGCCAACGCCATCGCCGCCAACGCCATCGCCGCCATCGCCATCGCCGCCAACGCCATCGCCGTCAACGCCGCCGCCGCCAACGCCGCCAACGCCGCCGCCGCCGCCGCCGCCGCCGCCGCCGCCGCCGCCGCCGCCGCCGCCGCCGCCGCCGCCGCCGCCGCCGCCGCGCTGCTCCACCGCCCCCCCCAGAGCCGCCGCGCCGCGCCGCCCGCCATGTTGCCCGACATCGCGCAGCGCACGCTCGAGTCCGAGGCGCGAAGGGCGCTCGCGTCGGCGCTGTCGTCCCTGCCCGGCCCCAAGTCGCTGCTCGTCGACCCGACGCTGTTCGATGCGCAGCTGTCCGTCGCGCGCCCGCTCGAGCTTTTTTCTGACGCCACGTTCCTGCGCGAGCACGGCATCCGCTGCGTGGCGCCCATCGAGCCCCCCCCCACCGTCGCCTCGCAGAACGCGCTGGCGCAGCCCTCCGTCGTCGCCCTCATCCGCGCCGTCAACGCCGCCGCCGCGCGCCACATTGTGCAGCTCGTTCTCTCCACGCGCCAGTCCGCGCAAACGCCCGCGCCCTCCGCCGCCGCCTCCACCCCGTCCGCCGCCTCCACCCCGTCCAGTCCATCTGCGCCGCACGCCGCGCCGCAGCCGCCGCCGCCCACAAAGTTTCTCGTCCTCACCACGCCGCGCCGCTCCAAGATTGTGCACAAGGTGTTCAGCAAGGCCGCCCTATCGGACGTCCCCATTTCCGTCCTGCCCTTTGGCTTCTTTCCGTTCGACGCCAACCTCGTCACCCTCGACTGGCCGCAGGCATTCCGCCAAATCGTTTTGGATGGCGACAACTCGGCCATCTTAGCCACTTCTGCCGCCCTGTCGTCCATGGCAAACGCCCTCAACCTCGAGTTTGCAACCATCCGCTCGGCGGGCGCGGCAGCAGCCGCCGTGGCTGAGGAGCTGCTCGAGACCCATGGCCAGATGTATCATGTTCATCCGCACAACTCCGACTCTCTCCCCTCCTCCATCCAATCGTCTCCTGCAGCTTCCTCGCGGCGTTTATCTGCCTCGGCCTTTGCCCCTCATACCAGTTTTTCGCTTCTGCACTCCAAGTCGTCCTCAGCGGGTGCAATTCACGACCACGACGACAAGTCCGCAGACGACCCCCAAATGCCCACGCTTGCGCAAGTTGTTGAAAAGTCCTCCAAGCGTCGTGCAGTCAGCCTCATCATCGTTGACCGCGGCTGTGACCTCGTTAGCCCGCTTCTCACGCAGGGCACATACGAGGGTTTGCTGGATGAAGCTATTGGTCTTCACAACAACATCATAGATCTGCCGTTTTCTTCAATCATCTCTGAGGATGCCATGGAACTGCTGAGGTCCAAGAACAACACACCGGCCACCACCGTGGCCGCCCGCAAACGCCTGCGAGCAGACATTGATCCTGTTTTTGGTCAGTTACGCGATCTCACCTTTTCGGCGGCGTTCAGTCAAATTGGCACCGTCGCCAGCTCTTTACAAGAGTACTACGACTCGCGCCCAAATCGTGACACTCTTGAAATGGGCAAGCTGCAGAGCTGGATGCAAGGTCTCCCGGGCGCCACGTCAGACCATTCTCTCGCAGCAGTACATACCGCGCTTGGCTACGAAGTGGCGGCTAGAACCTTCAACTCTTACCAGTTTCGCCAGCGGTTTGAGATGGAACGAGAAATGATCGAGGATGGAAACGCCACTCCTAGGTCCGCCTATGTCACCGATGCAATTGCGCGGGGGGAGAGCCTCACCCATGTGCTCCGTCTGTGCTGTCTGTGGAGCGCAACGACGTCAGGAATCGATAGCGATGACTTTGATTTTGTCCGGAAAGAGATCCTTGCCATATTTGGCTTGGGCGTGATGCCATTGTTGGCAAATTTAGAGAGAGCGGGGCTGCTGGTGAGGTCGCTTAGGGAGCCTCCCAGAAACAACCTTGGCTGGATTTTCCCAAACTTTGGAGGTGGCCACACGGAACGATACGTGCCAAGCGAGGGGTCTGTCGCGGGAAGTGTGCGAAGCTTTGCGACCGCAGCCAGCGATGAATCACGGCGTTCGCGCTCGCGATCGGCGGAATACTCCTGGCAATTTGCGCGTCGGGCGTTGCAGCTTGTCACCGAAATCGACCAAGATCGGCCCGTCAACCCGGGTTCTAGGGCAGCTGTTGCAACTGCGTACTCTGGGTACACGCCGTTGAGCGTGCGTCTTGTCGAAGCTGGCTTGGCGGAAGAAGGATGGGGCTCCCTTCCTCACATTCTTTCGCACATGTCGCTGCTACCTCCTGGCCATACCACGCTGGAGCATCGTCGGGTAGAGATTCGTCGCGACGAAGATGGTTTTGATGCCGTGATTGTGTTTGTGGGTGGAATCACAAGAGCCGAAGCAACTGCCGTCCGGATGGCTTCAAAGGCCAGCGGAATGAAGTCTCTGATTGCAACGACTGCTGTCATGGGACCAGATGAATTTGTTCTTTCGCTTGACGACGCTTTAGCCGCCGCACCAGTATAGATGAGTGAAATTGTAGTTGGCCTGGTTTCTCTCTCCGTATTCTTTTCTTTAGGTGTGCTTTACGCAGATGTATTGGTTTGGAGAAGGCCAGTAAGCCATGAAGGCACATACTTAAGTTTGCCGCATAGTTTCACCTAGCCGAAAAGGACCGGTAGTGCAGCTCGCCATAAAGACAGATGCATATCTTGTTTTGTAATGTGGGAGTTATGCTGTTATTTGTAACACAACAAATATGTATATCTTCACAATACTTCTATTCTTAGGAAGGCCAAGAACGTTTGAAGCATCTTTGTGATGAACTAGCAGAATGTTCTAAGATGTCAATATCTCTCCCTATACTTAGGCCGATCAGTTCTTATGATGAGAGTTTGCGGTAGTAAGAGGACCATGGCCCGAACGCTGTGTTATCAAACCCTTCTTCGTAACAAGATACAAGAACAACGAAGATCTTATCGTCAGGACGTGCGGCTCTTTACCAAGCTCATAAGTGGCTGGATAACTGGGTGTACTTCAGTATTTCTCCAGAACGCTCAAGTTTTCTGTGTCTCAGTCGAGCTTGGCATTCCAAGTAGATCGGCTCGCTTGCTTAAATCGCCCAAAATTTTGGACGGGATGGTCGATGGGAGACAAGCAAACCAGAAGAAGGAGAACAGTAGAAAATGCGTCCACACATGCCGTCACGGTTAAGAATTGGAAAAGTTGAGGAGTCGCTTCCGTACCAACGAGGAACGAAAGCGTAGTTTGCACGACATGGGCATCCTAAAGTATGCATCTTTAATCAATTCCTCAAGCGAGCATTCTGCTCTAGACTATAATGGTCTTCTTTTACTCTTTCTTTCGGCCTCTGCCAGCACTTCAATTGCTGTGCTCATACTAAGCATGTTGTCCAGCCTCAACTGATGATCTTCGCCTCGTTTTGCAAGACGCTCATGAGACAGTTTACAGCAGCCACGACTGACCTTCATGACGACGTAACTGATCTCGGTGAGGGGGATGTACTGGCATTCACGATGGGCTGATTGCGCCTTGATGTCTGTTCTTTTCATCCTCAGCTCAACAGTTTCATCGGCACTGTTCGTCAAAGCATACAATTTCGCTTCCACCTTTTTGCTAAGAAAGAAGTAGTACCCGTACTGGATGAGAAACAAGAAGAAGGGGGTCAGGAACAAATGTTCAGTTAGATTCAACACCAAGGACTCTCAAGCTAATAAACCGAAACAAAACTTACGCGCAAGTAGTTCTCTTCCCCTCTCTCGTTGGTTGCAGTCTCTGTTTCATCTTTTTGGGGATTTGCAAGGTAGAATTCCTTGTCAACAGTGAGAACATGATCTGGCTTTGAGTAATTCCGCAGGCCACGCTTTCCAATCGAGCTCGCGACGGCAAACGCCTTCGTGAGAAGCTGAATGTATGGAATGCTTCCAGCGCTCTTGGATACAAAACTTCCGAAATGATCTACGCCTATCACGGCTCGAGCTTGCAAGTCGCTTATTCTATCAATTTCCATCACCGTGAACCTCAGGAATAGCGACTCAAGACACTGACAATTGTCGCTCGCATTGAATTCTTCGTTCTTTTTGCTCGATGACTGCAATTGTTCACTACAAGCATACAACCTTTTCGTTGCAGGTATGTTGACGAATGTGTCGGCTTCGGTCCCGGTATTACGCCCATCAACAACAGGGTCGTAGTGGATGAATACTCGGTCCTCGGGCACAAATCCGGTTGTGACAGGAGCATGTTGGGCTGTGCGTCGAGTGACATCAGTTGTCGTTGCTCTTTGTTCTTCTTGAAGCATTTCGCCCCGCATTTCGTCATCTGGCAAGGGAGTTTGGGTAACAGTGTTCTGAAGAACTTCGCTCTCCTCCTTTTCTTCGATTCCTCCCTTTATAGATTCAAGCCCTTGAGATCTGCTATGGCATTGCTGGCTGTACATAAGCAATTCGTTGTCAGACCTGTGATAGCTGAACCCGGTTTCGTTATCATGGGCCGAGACGCTCATACCGATGAAGGATAGATAATAATCATCAGAGCGACGAACCACATTTTCTGCATCAGGTTTCACCTTCTTAAACTGGCATGGAGTAATGCCCTTCTTTTCTGGCACGTAGAACACAGAAGATACCGCGCAATTTCGGTTTGCTTCCACTTGCACTCTACGGTGTGAAACTCCCGGAATGTAATGAAGCAATCTTCCGAGAAAACGCTGCTGCCGAAGACCGGAATCGATCACACCCTGCAAAGAATCTCGTCTGACCACGAGACTTAGTGATGCTGAACCTGAACTCTTTTCCTTTTTCGACTTGCGAGACGACGATTTCCTCTTTGTAGATGCATGTTCGGCAGCGGAGCTAGGTGACCGTTCACGGGACGACGACATACGGATGCTTCAAAAGCAAGAAACGCTGACACTCCGACTTGCACGTCACAAAATACCAATGTGATCGTGGAGCTTCCGAGGTACTGTTCAAGACTCTCCTGAGCGCCTGGCTTTCGGTTTGACATGACCAGGAAACGGAAACTATATTACCGATTTCCTTGAAGCTATGGAACTCGGCTTATTACTGTCATGGCGATATCGTTGATAGCCACCGTTGTCATGTCTACTTGGGCAATGTTCCTCGCACAAGTAACGTATCAAAGGCTCCTTTTCGGTAGGTTTCTGAGAGAGATTCGGGTAAAGCCACTCTGTCCTAGAAAAAATTGGGCCGCAACTGGTGGTAGCTCTACGGGAGTCGGGTCAAGTGCACAGTGTATCGGACAGAATGGACAGGCCACGTTGGCCTGTTTGATGATTCGTCCCTTGCTTTTTTTACTTGGGTTTATCAGTATCCCAACAATCAGGTACCTTCGGCACCCGAGTTACAACGTTTGTCAATGGCAACGTACAGGGGCAGTAAATCATCTACTTGGCAAACCGTCGTTGCAAGGATTTGGGCTCGTACTGGCATCACTGGCGTCCTTGTAGCTTTCTCTATACTCTGCACCAGTGATGCACGAATTGCAACGTGGATTAAACGCTTCACATTCGCTCCCTGCCTCCATCATCATGACCGAAAAATGAATTCATCGACTATCAGTCAATGAATTCATGTTTCGGTCAGCTGAAACTATGAGACTTCCTGAGATCATGCGGCATGAGTTTCGCCCATTCGATCGCCGGGCTAAGATCGATGAGCAGCTCCTGGCTCATCACTTAAATCGTTCGTGCTCAGGTCTAAGGATAGCCTTCACGAATTTGCCAACTGAAAAGCAGAAGGTGTATAAACCGTTCGTACATGCCTACCTCTTGCTCTTCGTAACACTGATTTTGCAACTTAAGGCAGTGGAGGACTCATCGAAAACATTTAAGAGTCTCCAGAGGTTCATACGCTCCCTCGTGCCTCATCCTGGGGCAAGGGCAAAGTTAGAGAGACGGCATTCGAAATCAGACATTGCTGCGGCCCAATAGCTGAATCACCCAATCATAATAGTCAGACTTGATTGCCGTCGTCCGCTTGACTGCGGCCTTGCGCACGTGATTCCGAGAGGAAACGGTTTGTTTCAACCAAGGCAAAATCGTTTTCATTTCGGGCTCAGCCCAAGAAATCACAAACCTCGTCCAGGTCTTTCTCCAAGACCAGATTTGTGGCTGTCGTAGAAACGGAATACATTTGTGTTTGGCGTCTTCGCAATGGCAGCGTCGGAACAGCGTTTTTGAAGCCCTTCTGGAATATCCACGAGATACCCCCCACTCCAGAAGTAATAGTGCGGAAGAACCCAACGCGCTCATTCACTAAATCCACGACATACTCCGCATCGTTCACAACAAAATACAGAATCCTACCTGTAAATACAGCACTCGGGCAAGGTTTGCTGAAAGAAAGGAATCCCAAGAGCGGCACAGAGGAGTAAGACGCGAAGCGCGGTTGAAGAAGCTTACCCAATTCGCTGTCCTTTCCTAGTAATCTTTCACTCATTTCCGACTCTGACATATTGAAATATCTTCGAAAATCCTCCACAGAGTCGATTGTCCATCGAGTCGTGAGCAGGTCGCGAACAATCTTGTCATTGTAGGAAAACACCTTCCATATGCCAAAGTAAAACAAGTCAATGAGAGGAATTACTTGAAGAGCTTCGAAAATACCTTCTGCTCTGGGCTTGTTCCACCAAACGATGAGGCCGGCAGCAGCTGCAATGGTACCCAGGAGAACGGTGTACGTCAAGATTACGTAAGGAATAGGCGTCCTGCCGTAGTATCGCCCTCTCCTAGATTCCAGATCATACTCTTTGCTTTTCCAATCAAAAGGTCTGGGTTCCTTTTCTAGCTTTTTAAGTACAGTGCCGTAGCGAAAGTCGTCTTCACAGAAAGCGTGAAAGCGAAAGTGAGGAAACACACAATCGCTGAACATATCTCGAAGCAGCTCATCGGTGATACTGGCAAATCCGCGATGGATTTCATGCATCTTCGACCAGTCCAGCGAAGGCTCCTCCGAGGACAAGGCGGTTCTGTTCTTGCTAAAGTGCATGGCGAACGCCAAAAGGGAAAACACGCGTACTCCTTGATGCATTTCCATGCAATATGGTTTCAATATGTTCCTTGCAAGACGCTTCATGGCCTCCATCCCGTCCTCTTTAATCTTCTTGCCTAATGAGAGCAGCACTTCCACCGCTATCTCCACGAGATAGTAATCCTGTGGCACACAAAGACGAGTGACAAATGTTCTGAGGGCGTCTCTGTCAAGTCCTATTTCCTGTTCTAGATAGATGCGCTCCATTCTGTGGCCTACAATGACAGCGTTTGCAGCCGCCTTGAAGTTTCTGGTGAGGGTCGGTTGCGACGCGCTGCTGTTGTCGCCATCTGCGCGGGGAAGTAAGCGTCCACTGTGCGGGGTGTTTGAGCTTTGTTGCGAGTGTGGGGCGACGCTTTGACTCGGAGATGGGGGGGACGGTTGGCCATCGTGCGGGGTGGGGGTGGAAGGCTGCATGTGGTGTCGCCTCAGCGGCGCAGCGCACAGCTCGCCTCCTAAACGGGGTTGCACCGTGACGCTGACACGCGCAGCCGTTTACGGTCAGGGAGCAGAGGAATGGAGATGGCTTCTCGAGGGAAGGATCTCGGCAAGGTGCGCTTGTGAGAGGCACGATGTGGCAGACACAGGCTGCTGTAGTTTAAAGTACTCCACGCCCTCGCTCTAAAGTGCACCACGCACCTTGCTGGCACCTCGGAGGTGCGCGAATCTCTCAGAGTACCCTATCAGAACCGACAGGACCGCCGGCCTCACGGCCAGGTGCAGGGAAGAAGCAGACGCGAGAGTCTGTTCTTCACTGGTGGCTGGACGAGTGCCTCTGGCGATCGCACCGCGCCACGTCCCCGCGCCGCACGATACTCTGCGCCGTCCGTCCCGTTGCGCACCCACTACGCGCGTTTCGAGCTGACGATGTCCGACAACGCCGCACACGAGACGGTTTGCGAGACGGGGGCGCAGCGCGGAGAGCGCAACCGATAAATAAGACTTAGGGTGCGGGTGCGCCGGCCGATATGATCATTATAGGCGTTAGTGGGTGAAGGGCTTGGGCGGACTAGCGTTCGCTGACCGTTGCGGCGGCGCGAAGGTGACGCATGTTGCGCATGGTGCGCATGGTGCGCATGGCGCGCATGGCGCGGACCTCGGCGCGCGTGTTCACGTGTAGCCGCCGCGCAGCCGCCGCCGTTCCACGGAGCCACTGGTGAGCGAGAGCCGCCGCACGGCGGTGCGTCGCGTCAGTCCACCGCCATCGCGCGCCGCACACGCCTTTACATCGCGACGTCTGCGGCGAGCGCCGCTCGTTGGTGATTATAGATAAACTTGTTCTCGGCCGTTGTCCGCGTCCAACGTCCCTCAAAATCCGCCGAGCCACCGCCAAAACCGCGCGCTGTATGCTCCGCGCCCAAGTTGCTTGGCCGCGACGCACCCAGCTTCCAGTTTGGCTGCGCCATGTTTAAACGCCGCCGATGTCAAGCCACCCTCCTCCCCACCACCACCTGCGCCGTTGTTATACGCCCCATTCCATCCTCCCGCTCTCGTCGCCCGCCCCCGTCCACCTCTGTCCGCACCCGTCATCTCCTATCATACACCTGCCCACCCCCGAAACACCCGCTTAGCATGTCCTCTGACATGTTTCCGCTCCCGCTCCACGCCCGCATTCTCTAACTTTCCACATGCCGTCGTTCCTCCTTGTACTCCTCGTTTTGCTCCTCCTCTCGTGCGCAGCGCACGCACAACCTCCGCCTCCTGCCCGCACGTCCATCTGGGATCTCATCCGCGGACACGGAGGCGACATCACCAATCGATTTGACACCGACCCGTGGGATTTTGACGTCTTCCGCGCCCTCGTCGAGCTTGTGCCCTCCGTCAAGACCGTGCTACACACCCGCACCGACATCACCGTCTTCCTTCCCAACGACCTGGCGTGCGCCCAGACGGCCAACGACCTTGTTGCGCTGTCGGCCAACACCACCGTCGCACCCACCCCCGTCAACACCGAGCAACACGCGTTTTTCTCCCTCACGTCCAACTGGGCTCAACGCTACGAGAACCCGACCAAGGCACTCGAGCTGTGGTTGAACTATCACATTGTGTCCGGCGCCTACTCGTTTCAATCCGTTCTCGAGCTGGGATCGTTCAACTTCAACACTCTTGCTCAGCAACCGCTCAACCTCGTCGTCACGCGTCTCCAGCACAACGACCCCCGCCTTGCAAATGCAGAAATCGCCTTTGCCCCGCCAAGTCAGCCCACCACCCAGCCGTTCAATGGCTTTGTTGTCGTCGTAGATCGAATGCTCTTCCCGTCCTTTTCCTCGCTCCCCTTGAAGCCCGATGCAGCCCAGCCGCTCCCTTCCGCCTCGTCCTCCATCTCTACCGCACCGGCCCCCTCCGTGTCTACCACTCCCTCTTCAACGCCCAAGCTCGCCAAATCCGCCACGCCGTCCCCGTCGGCAACCCCGATACCGGCAAGTGGGCCCACAGCTGCCTGTTTTCCGTCGTCCTCCACCGTGTACCTGCGCCGTGGCGTCGCCGTGCCACTCTCCACGCTTCGAGCGGGCCATCAGGTACTGGTTTCGGAGCACGCAAGCAGCAACGTGTATCTATTCTCACACAGAGAGTTGCACGGTGTGCACAGTTTCATTCAGGTCACGTCGGAGCACAACCACACCATCGAGCTCACGCCGGGCCACTACATCTATGCCAACGGCCGAAGCGTGGCCGCCGCCACCGTGAACGAGGGCGACTGGCTGCGAACCGTGCACGGCCCGTCCCGCGTTCGACGCCTGCGCAACGTCAGAGCTACGGGGCTCGTGGCGCCGCACACTTTGCACGGCGACATTGTCATCAACGGCGTTGTGGCATCGACGTACACTACGGCAGTCGCGCCCATACTGGCCCATTCGGCGCTCGCGCCGCTGCGATATGCGGTGAACTCTCGCCTCTCGCTTGAACCCTTTGGAAGTCTGTTGTACTCAGGTGCGCCTCGGGTGTCATCCTGGTTGCCATCTGGCTTACCCTTCTCGTGGGGTTGACATCTCAGAGACTGCCCAGGAGCGTACCACAGGATTAATTGCAAAGAGATACCTGGTGGAAGCTTCCAGGAATCGGGGGCCTTGGAAAACGACCTTGGAAAACGACCCTACCTTGCTGCTAAGCCGATATCGTAGACAGCTGTCATCGAATCGTATTAGTCGTGGTAGAAATCAGTAGTTTCGTGTATGAAGGGGGAGCTGGGTTTTTTTTCCGTTTCTAAGCCGTCGCGTCGTTTGGGGGCGGTTGAATCCCCTGCATCATCGCAATCTCACATTACATAACACTGAAAAGTAAGATTGGAAGCTAATGCAGAGGGATGTGTTCGCATGCGCAAGCACATATTCGCACTTGGACTAATCCTGCCCAGGATTGGAAATTCTGACCGTGGGGAATACCTCGCAGAGAACATAACGTTTCCAGATAGGCATGTTTAAGTCTGCCAACCTCAGAATCTTTTGGTATGTTTTAATTCTCGCACTTCCCTTGTCAGCGAACCTCATCCGGCAAGATTTAATCTTTGACATTTATAGCTTCACACGTTGGAGTGCTTTAAGGCCATCGTGGGTTTTCAATAAATGGACGCATTGAAGCGCCATACGTCACGCTATTGAATAGGCAATAACGAGGGACTAACAACTCGGGTGCGCAGAGATGCAACATCCGAGGGCAAATGGGGTGTCACGAGAGAATTTTAAAACTGCAGTTTCTTGGGAAAAGTTAGCAACCATCGTCGATAGTCTTACTTTCACCTTTTAACTTCAAGCATCAACGTCCACTCATTCTTCCGGTCGGGCTCCCATGTGTTCATTTCAAACAACCCAAAAATATCCTTTCAAACAGCACCAAAGCGTCTTGCGTGACTGCCGTGTGTATTCGAAATCTGCTCATTCTTCACTAGATTGTTCCCGTTAAAAGTGAACACTAAGACTCAATGCTTCCGGCGATGTTCAGATTTGTTGTGAGGGAGCAAACAATATGTTTACCTGCTTGTCTGCAGTACTACGTTTTCTATCTTTTCTTTTCATCTTGTTGAGCGCAAAAGGCGTTCCTCAGCTGTTACGAGATGACTGTCACAACAAAACGATCTTCGATATTGTAGTCAGCGAAAACTTATCTCCCACAGCTAATTTCGACAAGAACGGATCCAATTTCAATATTCTAGCAAATCTTCTAGCCGCTGGAAACAACGAGGGACTTTTAAACACCAGCAATGCAGGTGGAATCACATTATTTGCTCCCAACGACGACGCCATAGTGCGTACGGCTCAAGATTTAGGTTACAGAGGAAATGACGAGTATGAATGTTACGAATATCTTATCTCCAACCTATCAAGACGATATGAGAACCCGATCGAATACCTCTTCAATATGCCTCTGTACCACATTGTTGCTCCGAGCATGAATTCCACAATGGTCTTAGAAAAAACATCGTTTGAAACATGGGACTCTGGACTTCCCTTGCACCGCATTGGACTTCGACTTATTGACGGAAATCTTGAGCTCCCAGATGCAGAACTTGTACCAGAAATGCTGGACATATGCACATCAAATGGATACATTCACGTCATCAACAGAGTTCTCTTTGCTAAACCATTGGCACAACCAGAAGAACGGCTGAAAAGGCAAGATGAAGACATTCCTTGTCTAGAACATTCAGAAGAGCCACTTTATTCGCCGGAATACGACGATTTGAAGACCATCGACGGTCTTGTCGCACCGACCATGCATACTGAAAGTCACGAAGAATATGGGGAACACCCGAAGGTTGGTCCTATTGATATAAACAAACCCACATTGGATCCCGTTTCTGTCCCCTCTCATCTACCCTTGCCGTCGTGGGATTTTGAATACTTGGGTACTCCATCAGAAACGCAGAGCTCAGAAGTGAATGATTCCCCAGAACCTACCCCGCACTTCATACCTTCTTGGAACCTGAATGAACCTGTCATTTTGAGCCCTTTTCCGTACGAGACTTTTGACTATAACGTCGATTCATCACCTTCATTGGATGACAACGTGAGCGCCAGGCCCTTTCCGACTTTGTTGGAGGAATACGTACCAGACTCGGAATTCCTAACACAAACTGTGCAACCATCACTTCTTCCAGTACTTCCAACTGATGTTTCATCAAATTTGAAATCGACGGACCCATCTGAACCCGACCCCACTCATTTAGACCTATTCTCGACTGGGCCGAGTCCATATTTTGAAGAACTTTCGCCCTCAACGCTGCCTAATTTCAATTTCGACATTGATCCTGCTGCGCCGTCTCGTGAAAGCACAGCTATCATAGAAGGGCACTTCGTAGAGAGCAGTACAATTCCTGAAGAAAGCTTTTCTTCCCTTCTCGAAGGAAGCCCACAAGAGACTTTTGATATTGAAGGTACTCTAGACATTTTCGCATGCTTCCCAAGGAATGCCGTCGTTCATTTATCTCACGGGAAAGATATTCAAGTACAAGATCTTCAAGCTGGTCATCGTGTCATGTCCTGTGAGTCACAATCAAGCGCAGTATATATGTTTACCCACAGAACCCCGGTAGGATTATATCCGTTCGTTCGTATAGAATCAGTTAACAACCACACAGTTGAGCTTTCCCCTGAGCACTACATCTACGCAAACGAACGGTTGGTCGTTGCAGAAAGAGTTGAGGTGGGTGACAGACTCCGTACGCTTGATGGACCTTCCAAAGTAGCCAGGATATCAAGGGTCCATAGATATGGCCTGTATGCTCCGCACACTCTTCACGGTGACATTGTCGTCGGAAGAATCGTCGTATCGACGTACACTAATGCTCTTCCCTATTGGATAGCACACCCAATCCTTGAAGTACTCCGATTACCGGTGCGATTGGGTATTACCAAAGAACCCATAGGTGGCCTTCTATACAATGGGTGCCCCAAGTGGAAGAACCTCAGAACGTGGCTCTTTTGAGCAGCATGACCCATGTAAAAGGTGGCTCCCTTCACGTTGCGAAATGAAGTATTCAACTCAAAGTACACAGAAATCTTCTAGTCATGGCTTGAAGTAATTGACTCTTGAGACTTTTGGGCTCTTTGACTCTAGGCTAATCGGGTTTGGGGTCAGTGACTCACTTTCCGTAACCAATGACAGCAGATCTGCAGCAGCGCGTCACCTCGTGAGAGGTCGTGAAACACTACGACAGAACTTTAACAGAATAGATGAAAAGTGGGTACCGTATGATATGCATTGAAGCTGTCAAAGGGCAGACAAGGAAAAGTCGGCATTGTGCAACATCAATTAAACAAATTCAATATCGTCCAGTCCGTACACGTCCTCCTGAAAGTCTTTATCAGACGCTTCGGAATCTGGAGGAACGGTTATACCTGATGCTACTCGACATTGCTTTAGAGTTGACCCTTTTTCAATGACTGCATTTGAACATATAACGCATGAAGAAAGATTGACGCCGTCCTCTAATGTAACACCATCCATTAGGACACAGCCGTTGATCTTTACGTTTGAACCGAGCTTGCAATTTGGACCGATGACACTCTTCTTCACAGAGGTACGGTCACCCGCTGTTACGTTTTCGGCAACTTTGGACTCTGGAGAAACCGAAACCTTTTCCCCGGCCGCGGCAAAGGGTAATTTCCTCTCACTCTTCTTTCCTTTCTTCGGCTTTTCTGGTACCGGCTCAGAACCACTTAAAAAGGTATTAAGGCAGCCAGTTGCGATCTGCATGTTAACATCGAGGAAACGAGGGACAGTATTCGCTCTCTTTGCATACGTGCTTGATGCCTCTAACACGAGAGCATTGACCACGAGTTCTTCGCCAGGGTAGGGCCAATCCAATGTATCTGCGGTACGTTGTAAAGTGTGCTGTCGTCTGGCAAGATATGGGATAAGCTCGAAGCGTACTGAGGTGATGTTTGAATAAAGACGTAATGCATTACGAATGGTGCGCTTGTCGAGTATGTATACATGAGGGTCAGAAATGTCTGAGCATAATTTGATGGAATCATATCGATTAGTGAGCGCAGCGCGCACAATGAGCTTGTTTGACGTGAGATCGGTAGGGCTGATAAGACCTAGTAAACGATGGTTTGGTGATAAGAGGGCATAGTTTGTAACCGCGTAGGATGAAGATGAAATGCTCTTTTTGGAAGATTTCCCTTTCTGTTTCGAAGTTTGCGAAGGTAGACATTCCTGCCGTATAAGCACAGCAGTGGCAGTTGAAAGCGTTTCGTTATGGTATTGAATGAGACGGCCGAGATCAATGTCACCAACATAGTCAGAGCTTATGACAATAAGGCTAGTGGCATGGGTGTCAGTATGGGCCGTACACCGAATGGCATCAGCCGTGTAATTCCGTTCCGAGCGCGCCTTTACGTCGCATTTAAGGCGGGACGGGAGCGCCTGAACAAGTTCGTCTTTCGGAAACACGTCCGCAACATAGTTTTGTATCTGGTTTAGATGTTCTGGGGCGACGAAAACGGTGGCCGATGGGACTTTTGCTCGAGTGAGGGAGAAAAGAGAGTAGAAGAGCATGGGACGGTTGGCGATTGGCAGGAGGGCTTTCGGGGCCGATTTGCTGGGGAGAGGCGACATGAGACTGCCGGCTCCGCCGGCTAGCACAATGGCGTGGGTTGTGAGGGGTAGACACGAGTTCATTTTGGCTAGCGTTGGGGAGGACGAGACGCGGCGAGTGCGGTACTAAGTCGTCGGAACCGTTGTGGTTAAAATCTCGAACCGGCGGTAAAGCGTTTTCGGTTGCCGAACCCGATACAGTATATGCATTCAAAATAAGGATCCGAATCAAGGCGGTATACGCTCTGATTTGTCCCGTGTGTCCCCGACGCCGAGCGGAATTCACGGCGCTCGCATCTTAAAGAGCAGTCCTTCGAAGATCCAAGCATAGGTACAGAGCATAGAGCATCGGCGCGGTGCCGTCCGCGTGAAAGCGAGTTCTGTCTGCTCTTAGATCACGCCCACCACGCTCTTATGCCGGCCTGGAGCCCCTCGCGTCTCAGCCAAACCGCCTTGCTGACGCGTCACTGCCGTTCGCGCGCACAGCACCGCCTCTCCGCTAGATCGCCCAGCTATGACCACCAGCTCGTATTTGGCTACCGCCGACCGCCCCCTTGGAAGCTTGAGCGCGCGAATCAACAGCCGTCGTATACGGAGCGACAATCGTACGGCCATGCACGTGATGATATTTCGTCGTGGCCGCACATAGAGCATAACGCCCTGCCTCTAACAGAGATTCCCACCGACCAGGACCCTGCTATCATTCCAGAGCTGGCACACGGAATGGATGTGGTTTTAAAAGGCGATGGATTGTACCCCCTTGAGGCTCCCTGGGTGCTCACCAAGCGAAACCGTTCCAACAGGCAAGATAGGAGGTGGCCGTCCCATCGACATCGCCACTCGTTTTACTACAAGCACTCTGTGCGAAACATTACTCAACCCCGCGACATCGCGTGGTGGAACATTCCTGAATACGTTCCCGCGTCAGAGGATACCACACTTCATCGCATCGCTGCTGACACGCCGGGTGCAAAGTACTCGAGCAGCACTAGTTCTATCTCCCCAGCTATTACTGCCATGTATCACTTACTTTCTAACTATCGCGACACCGACTTACTCGGGGGCCTTTCCGACCAGCTTTCTGATCTGCCCAGCCATTTTTCCAAGTATCACCGCCGTCCAGTTGCGTTTACGCTCTCCCGAAATCATCCCGAGCGAAATTTATACACCGTGAGTGCACATTCTGGAGCCGATTCTGGACCATCTATTCTACGCGATTTGGGCCACTCCATGGAACGGATGCTCACGATGCCTCCCGAGGAATTTGCCCGCAAGTATGTAATTTCGCCAGAAAGCCAAGAGAGCAGGGAAAGGCAGTCTGATGTGAGATCATGCCTCGATGAGAAGCAGTTTTTCCACTACTCCAAAACTTCTCAATTTGTCCTTCGCGCACAGATCGATTGTCGAAACGGCCAAACCGGTGAAGTGTTTGACGTTAAAACTCGCGCCGTGGCGAAGATAAGATACGATCTGGCCAACTATTTGCAGTACTCGTCGCACAAGCTACGTTTTTTGAGAGGGAAGACCGATTCCTATGAGCGTGAATTTTACGATATGGTTCGCACAGTGTTTCTCAAGTATGCTCTGCAGTTGCGCATCGGTCGCATGTCGGGGGCACTTGTCGCATATCACAATACCACCGAGTTGCTGGGGTTGGAGTTCATCTCGCTCAAGGAGATTGAGTCGTATGTCTTTGGAAACGAGCGATGGGCTGATATTGCCTTTAGTACTGCTGTACAATTGTTGGAAATCATTCTGGCAACTGTGACGGACAGCTTTCCAATTGAAAATACGGACGACCAGTTGAAGGTCATGCTGTACACGGAATGGTCAAAGCTCAAAATGTACGTGTTTGTGCAGCACTTGCGGAAGGATGAAGAAGACCTCTTCGGTGATGCAGAGTTTCAGCGGCGAGAACGCGGGAGCTCCGCAACGTCTGGATTTGGAGAACAAGTAAAAACCAATCTAGAGGCATTTGACCATTGGCACATCGACTCTGAATTGCACGGTATTGCTTGTCCTGGTGTAGCCGTAGTCGGAGCACATGAACGGTTCAAAAATTTAGGGGGCGAATGGGTCTCGGGGGAAAAGAAAGATTCGAAGAGAAAAAGAAGGCAACCGGGAAACAATGATGTCTTCAATCACTTGAAGTTTGATTTTTCGACTCTGAATCGTGATAGATTTCGGGTGTGGGAGCTTAAAGTTGTGCCGCTTGTCAATGATGAACTTTGCCCTAGAAAGAACATCTCATTGAATGAGCACGATTCTTTCAGATTGAAATATAATATTGCGGAAGTTAATGAAATGAAGGCTGAACATTTTTCAAAGTTTGTCGGCGGATTGGCACGCATCTACTTACGTTAGTCAACGATGGAACAAAGTCGAACAATTCATGTGCTTCGAGGAACAAGAGCTTTCGAGGTTTTTTGTTGAAATATACTTACCATACCAAAGGTTTTCTTAGGACTCAAGACACGTAGAATTCTCAATACATATCATGACTAGTAGCGAATACGCGGATATAAGAGCTGACACACATAAAGCGCATATAATGTTAAACCTTACAACGAGGGCTGTGCTTCCGAGCGGGCGTTCGGTCAATGTGTCCATATGTATGAGAGAGTCGCCATTCTGGTTAAAGAATTAACAGAGCACCAAACAGAAGCGTTTGGGGCAATTTTCGTTTTCAGTGTTTTTGGTACGTACGGGGCCACCCAACCAGAAAATTCCGTCATCCCTTTCACTTTCCCTGGCGCTATAGAACGTTTTTCATGGTGACGAAGCTCACAGTGAGTGAGAACGAGCGTAATTGTGTCCGAAGGACGAATCATTGATAACAGGTGAGGGTAACACAAAGTACATTCAGGTCTACTCTTTTTGGAAGCCGCCGATATTTTTAACGCGCTTTTTGTGCAGGTTGGTCAGCCGCAAAGATCTCATTCCCAGCTAGCTAACTTAACTCTTCGGTCAAATTACCTTAGATCGCCCAACTCTTTAAACACACACGAGCAAGACTCCATCCATAATGGACGACCGGCTTATGTTCCTCACAGCTTCTACGCTTCACCGCAAACCACATGTTGTGAGGCGACGCTCTAGAATTGATCCAAGGAGCAGTACGGTGCCCCGTGCCCCGTCAGTCGGAGCACCGCAGCCATCGCCGCGTCCGAAATGGTTCCGCGTTCCCGCTCCGGACACGTACTCCAAACACTCCCAACACGACCAGCTAAAGCAATCGCTGCGGTCGCGCAGCCTTCACACGGTTTGTGAGGAAGCAGCATGCCCGAACATTGGCGAATGTTGGAATGGCGGAACGGCAACCATAATGGTGCTCGGCGATACGTGCACTCGTGGATGTCGATTTTGTGCCGTGAACACCGCAGCACAGCCAGCTCCTCCCGACGAAGACGAGCCGTTCAACGTCGCTGCTGAAATTGCGCAATGGGGTCTCAATTATGTGGTGTTGACAAGCGTCGATCGGGATGACTTACCGGACGGCGGTGCTAGTCACTTTGCGAAAACAGTGAAGTATATAAAGCTTCTAAAGTCTGAGCTTCTGGTAGAGTGCTTGGTGGGCGATTTTCAGGGGGACGAGACTGCGGTACGTTCCTTGGCCGAGTGCGGTCTGGACGTGTTTGCGCACAACGTCGAAACGGTACAACGCTTGCAGCGGCATGTGAGAGATAAACGGGCAAACTACGACCAGAGCTTGCGCGTGTTAAAAACAGCGAAGCAGAGCGGGGTGTATACGAAGACCAGTTTGATGCTCGGACTCGGCGAAAGTGATGAAGAAATCAGGCAAGCCATGCGCGATTGTAGACGGGTTGGCGTTGATGTTATCACCTTTGGCCAGTATCTTCGTCCTACGGAGCGCCACCTAAGCGTGGTTGAATATGTCTCGCCGGAAAAGTTCAAGCAATGGGAACTGGAGGGACAAGAGATGGGCTTCAAATACGTGGCCTCCGGCCCCATGGTACGCAGTTCGTATAAAGCGGGAGAGTACTTTATGGAGAACATGATTCGCACAGGACGTGTGGATAGAACGGAATGCTGAGGATACTTTTTGCTTGCCATACGGAGAAGGGTACTGAATACGGTCATGTTATATTCATCTCAATCACCTCTGTAGGCAATCTTGATTGTTTTGTTTGAATTTGACGGCTCCTGAGGGATGTAAAGCGCTGGCTGTATCTTGTAGCCTCTAGCAGCCGAATGAATGTCTGTCTCGCCTACATGACCATCTCAATCGGTGGGAGTCACGGAGAACAAGCATGTGGATCAGCCTTAGATCTGCAAAACTGCGCACGACAGGCAAGGGCGGATGCATTGGGGCACATTTGCATTTGATGTTCACAAGGAAGACGGATGAGATGTTCTGATCAGAGCTCGCGTACCCTGAGGCTCTTCCCTCAAGCTGCAATGAGCTGGAAGAAGTTCACCATCATGGTTCTCTTGATGATGCGAATTGGTATATCTCTCTGCCTTCTCTGCCTGTCTAGTATATGTACTGAAACCCCCCGTCAAAGTGTAGCACAACAAATATGTACTGGCGAAGCGCGTCAGTTTCCGTGATTAAGTCGCCAGGGAGGCGCATAACGCTTGGCGATGCGTCGTTGTTGGAACACGACGATGATTGGTTTCTTTTTATTGGAGATATCTTGGTGCTATCCATTCATTCCGCCGCGGTCGTCGAGGTGTTCGTCCTCCAACACGTGTACACGTGAAGGTCGTACAGCGATGCTCTTCACATGCGTTCTGACCGGACAGCAGCCGGGGGGCGCGAAGACGATAGCGAGACGCACTAAGGCAAAGTCGATCGTCGCTTCCCCGTCTCCAAAATGGTACGTCCTGCAGCACTGTTGCCCGATAAAGCGTCTTTTTTGCGCAAGTATACTCACATGAACGGCCCCAACATTGCGCCCGGTCTCTTGCGCTCACGGTAGATTCACTGGATTATGCTTATCAACCGGCAGGGAAAAGTACGCCTGAGCAAATGGTACGACTCCTTCACCGAGACTGAACGCGCCACAATCCTGCGCGATGTGCAGAACACCGTCCTCACGCGTAGCTCCAAGATGTGCAACGTCGTCGACCGCAAGCAGCACAAGATGGTGTACAAGCGCTACGCCAGCCTGTACTTCATCGCCTGTATCGACGCCGACGACAACGAGCTGGTTATGATGGAGCTTCTACATGTGTTTGTGGAGGTGCTCGACAAGTACTTTGGGAACGTGTGCGAGCTGGACCTCATCTTTCACTTCACCAGGGCACACTGGATCCTGGACGAAATGTTCAGCGCAGGCGAGCTGCTCGAGTCCGATAAGGCCGCCATCCTGGACGCTGTTTACCGCAAGGACGCTCTGGCCGAGCCGGCGCCCGAATTCGCTCCGAAGACTCCAGCCGCCTCTATGCATCACGCCGCCATTTCAAACGCGCCGCGACGCCGATAACAACCCCATAAAAATGTACCTTATATGCCGCCAGCCAGCCCCTCTTTTCACTGCGCTGCGAGTTTTGTGAATTCCTAGCCTTGGCGCCCAACGCGCCACGCGTCCTGCTGCGCGCGAAACTTCAACTCAGCACAGCCATGTCGTCACCCGCCACTGACGCCCTGGTGCATTACCTCTCTCAAGCCCGCCTCGCTGAGGCCATGCCCGCCTCCCTCGTGCAGCTCTGTGTGGAGGCCACTGAAGATCCAAACCTGTACGTGTTCTCCGAGCTGCTCGAAGACCCTACCATCAGAACGCTCAGCAGAAACGAGCACTGCGTCAAGTACATCAGATTGCTGCGACTCTTTGCTTACGGCACAGTCAAAAAGTATCAGAGATTGAAAGACCAGTACCCACCATTAACGGACCGACAGCTCAACAAGCTGCGCATCCTCACGCTCGTGTCGCTCGCGGCGGGGCACTCCGAGCTCAGTTACCAGCAATTGCGCGACGCGCTCGCGGTGCAATCCACGCGCCAGGTGGAGGATGTCGTCATCGACGCCGTGTACGCAGGCTTACTGCGCGCCCGCATGAACCAGCACGCGGGCACGGTGGAGATCTACGCGGTGGAGGGGCGCGATGTGAACACAGGAAGCAGTATTGAGCCCATGATCAACACTCTCAACCAGTTTCTTGAGCGCTGCTCACGGCTGGTGTCGCAGATCGACGACAAGATGGAATTTATCGCCACGCACACCAACCGCGCAAAGGAGCAAAAGCAGCGCGCGGCGGCTCAACTGGGCGCGATGCGCTCGGCCGTGCGCAACGAGTTGACCCGCGAAACGCGCCAATCGCGACTGCGAAACAAGACGAGCGACGAAGACGACATCGTGCACTACCATCAACGTGACACACGTTCAATGCGCGCGCGACGCACGCGTTCCGCCGACACGGACGGCTGCGACTGACGTGGGACGGGTTGGTTTGCATTTTTACTCGTACTCAAGTTCGATCTCACTGCCGAGTAACACATGTGCTACAAAGGCAGCGGCCGATGCGACGATAAAGTAACGGTTCCAGCGCAGACGTGTGTTCTCCTCCTCCGAAAGCGATTTTTGCGAGTGCTCGGGGCGGCGCGCCTGACGACTGGCGTCGCGGCGACGCTCCTCCACGAGAGCGTCGGCGTCGAGCTCGCCGACGATGCGCTCACCGTCGCGCGCGAAGAAGGTCTGTTGCACACGGGCCACAAACGCAACGAGGTTGGGGTACTTTGCGACGTGGGCGCGCAGCTGGGAGCAGGGCAGCGGCACGTAGAGCACGGTGGCGAGATAGCCGAAGACGATAGCGTCCAGCACGGAGGGCTGATCGCCGTAGAAGAAGCGGTTGCGATCGCCGAGGCGCGTGGACAGGGCGGCGAGGGCGATGCCCGCATCAAAATACAGGCTGTCGGGGCGGCGGTCGGCGAGCTGGCGCATAATGTTGCGGCGCTTGAGGAAGGGCAACAGGCGATTTAGCGGAAAGGCTGCATCGTTCTCGAGCAGGGTGTGGTGGATGTCATTGTAGTTGCTGTCGACGACGAAAAACTCGTAGAGACGGGCGGGGGCGAAGCGCGAGGTGAGCAGGGTGGCGAAGGCGGTGCTTTCGGCGATCATGAAGGGGGTGAGCGAGTGGTTGGGGTCGGGCAGGGTGATGTTTGCAGTAAGCAGGGCGATGAGGGAGGGGAGGCCTGCGCAGACAGAGGGCTCGACGCTGTCGGCGTGCTCAAACATGACGACGGGCAGGACGTTGGCGGTGGTCATTGAGCGCGAAGCGCCGGTGCAGAGCGCGAAGCGGACGTCGCAGAAACGCAGCAGGGCGATGGCGGCGAGGCCGTCGGCGTCGACGGTGGGGAGGCCCCAACCGCCGGCCTCGGTGTAGATGCGTGCGGTGACGGCGAGGTGCTCTGAGCTGCGCGCGGCGCGCGAATCGACCGGGCGCGCGGCGCGCGCGCCCTTTCCAATTGGGCGGGTGGGCATTGACGCGCGAGGCGAGGCAGACGCGGAAGCGGAGGCGAACGCGAACGCGAGAGCGCAAGGACGACGCGGCTTTGTGCGGAGACGCGGCGGGGGACGCAACCGGCGGCCGTTTCGCTTGGACGTGGCACCGGCGCGTTGCGCCTCGCAACGCGATTTTCGCGCTTTACTGCAGCTCGACGCTGTACAGCTACCAGGCCCCTTCCCGCTCCGACGTCGTCGCGACTTTGTTCATGCCCATCGACGCCGATCGAGTTCCTGCCGGGCTCCCCCCTGTAGCGTCGCCGCCTAAAGCCACAACGCTGTCGCACGCTCCACTGTCGGCCCGACAACGTGCGAGCCCGTCCGCGCCCGTCGAGTTTCCAACGCCCCCCGCGGCGCCGCCTACAGCGCCACCAGCCCCGGGTGCGCGGCCATCAGCTCGCGCCGCGACAGCGAGTCGCCGGCCGCCTGCGGCGCCCACAACACCTCCACGCCCTGCAGCGCGCTCGACGACACGCCGCCCAACGCGCGCAGCGCGTCGCGAACGTCGCGCGCCCCGCGCACCTCCGCCGGCATCCCGTTGCGCAGCGTCCCGCCGCTGGCCGCCACGATCACGCTCACCACCACGAACTCGCCCGGCGCCCCGCCCGTCGTCGCCGCCCCGCCGCGCGCCGCCGCCTCCCGCACCACCCCCGCCGCGTTACTCAGCGTCTCGCCGTCCACCTTGAGACGTTCGTCCAGCACCGCGCGCCCAAACATCGCCTCCGCCTCGCTCAGTCGCCCCTCCGCGCTGCTCAGCGACGCGTGCGTCCAGAAGTCCTCATGCCGCAGCAGTGTTACCACCGCCTCGTCCAACACCTGCTTGAGCCCGTCCACCGACGCCGTGTCACCGCTGCGCCCCACGCGGTCCAGCACCGCCTGCACCCCGCGCGCGTTTGCCAGCAGCGCCACAGTCACCCGCGTCACCCGCGTCTGTGGGTCCGTCGCCTCGTCAAACTCCGCCTGCTGGCCGCGCGAGCGCACCGCGTCAAACACGAACGCCGCCGCCGTGCCGAACAGCAACAGCGACCCCAGCCCGCCGAACCCAAACCCGCCCACCGGCGCGATGATCGGACTCAAGTAGATGCCCGGGGCGCCGAACAACCCGCCGCCGTAGCCGTAGCCGTAACCGCCGCTGTACCCGCCGCTGTACCCGCCGCTGTACCCGCCACGCGGCGCCGGCGCCACTCGCGTGGGCGCCGAGCGAAACGACGAGCCGCCCACGCGCCCCCCCGACGCCGCCTGCGCGTCGACCGGCAGCGAAAGCGCCGCCACCAGCGCCAGTGCTGCGAGCGACTTGGACGCCGTCTTCAGCACCAGCTGCGTGTCGGAGCGTGCGCGCTCCAGCAGCGTTGACGCCGATGGTAACTTCATCTTGGCCGCGCTCAACGGTGCGCGAGAGCGCTTGCTGTTCAGCGGCGCGCGGGTGCGCTTAGTGCTCAACGTTCGCACGGTTGTTGCGCTGCGAAGCGGCAGTGCCGTCGGAGTTAGAAAAGCCATTGGAATCGTCTCGAGCGTCATGAGTTGCACTGTTCCGTCGCCACTTGCAAGCACTCCAGCCCCTTGACGAGCAGAGATCGCGCGGAGAGGGCGGATGTGAAGAGGGTTATCGGATGCGCCGCGCCTGAAGTAGAGGGTGCGATCTCAACTTGAAGCGTATAGAGTGCCTCCCTGTGGCAGATATTTTTGCAAACTTTGCAAAAGCACATCCATTCAAAAGCGACGAACAGCCACTCGTGGCACGCCCAGCAAATCTGTCCTTTCATATTCGCCCTGCACTCATCCGCATTTTACATATGACGACTCAACCAAAGGCTGCTTCGTTATAGTCGCATCTTGCACGCGAATCTTTGACACGCCGCTTGCTTATGGCAATATGCTTGCAACATTTGTGCACACTTTACTCGAGAAGCATCTACATCAGAGCAAGCCCATGGCAACCCCCGCCCCACTCAAACGCACTCTCCACCTATGACAACAAAAACTATGCTTCAGTTCTCCTGTGCAACGCTTCAGATTTGACTTCTTTACAATTCGCAAAGGACCGTCGCGGCGCTGCGTGTTCCATACATTGATGTTGTCCTCTGCTCATCGCAACAGCCTTTTGAATCTGGCCACCTGAAGCTCAAACTTGCAGCAACGCTGTAGCCCGTGTTCACTGGTTCACCAGCTGCCGACCGTTATGTCGATACCGATCAGTGCACGTCCATGGCAATTTGAAAAGAGACACCGAGATATACAACTCACTAGGGCAACTGATTAGTACGAAGGGTTCCACGGTGATCAGCTGCGAACACCATCGAGCGCGGTTTGGATGGTGCAGCACCACTGTTTTGATAACTCAGGTCACTAACTGCATGCTTCCGGATGCAGAGCCGGACCGCATGTGGAACGACTCGCGCTGCTTCGCAAAAGATAAAAGTGCCAATGACGCATCAAACCAGGCCAAGAGCCACCGCCATTCCTGCGCCGCGTTCTGAGTAACCCACGAGAACACTACCGTAGGAGTTCAACCCTGTTCAGAAACGGCGTCATCAATACCACCAAGACTAACCACAATGATTTCATTCTCTACCGCAGCCTACTTCCGTGATGGCGGACGTCTTCACCCCTATGAGAAATCAACGTAACGCTCTCATAATTAAGAAGAAAAAGAAGGCTACTAGTATCACGCTGGACTTTCAAACCTACACTGCCTGTTCCTCTTTGCTTTGCTCACCAATCGTCAAGAGGTGCGTTATCTTATTGTAACACGCAATAAATGTACTGCATTATCCTCTGAGCGGCAAGCACTACCGTGTTTGTGTCTATGGACGTTTTGCCATGTATCAGACCACATACTTGATACTGCCAACGGTCGTTTGGATCATATCGCTAATCTTGGAGGCTCTAAAAGCGTAGACTATTGCTGTATAGCTTTTCTGTGACCCATCGGTCTGTCGTCAAAACACGATTGTAGAGGTTGACTTTTTTTTCATTGCTACAAATACATGCTTGATAAAGGACATCGACTTATCACCAGCTCTCATCGCTCCACGTTTGTCAATTACTTTCCTCAAGTAGCGATAACTACCGAATCTTATTCACATACCCAAATTGTTTCAAAAAGAATGTTCCAGATACGGCGTTCGTTTTGGCCACAGTATCTCTCTTCTCACCTTGTAATCATGAACCGTCGTCGACAAAAGAAGATGAGAATTGTTCACGGAAACTGCAGCCCAAATGCCGTTGACGCTAATGGTCAAATCTGGCTCAGTCCTCTGTTCCGTTCTGTTGCTTTTGAATTCACACACATTTCAATAAACTGCAAAAAGTCTCAAGAGAGGCGGGACAAATTAGTATCGACCACGATGAACTCTTCCTGTTTACTCTACCTTCACTTACTGACTCTATCTACATTCAAGAAGGACATTGGAGACGTATCAATCAAATACATATTTCTAGATGCTGCGACGAATCTACATCCCTCACAACCGCGATACCAAACTAAGTGAAACTGATGCGACAGCATTCTTGCGAAGTTATGTGACAGGCTTTGAATCATGGATGGAAGCACGGAATACTTATGTACCCTAAATAGCTTTCGTTTACAGAATGCGGGAGGACATATAGTCTGGGAAAAGGAGAGAAATCGAAATGCACAGCAAACTTGATAACTAATACAGCGGAAAGGGACTAACAGCCATCTCTAGACTGTCTGGTTGTAAAAGTGGCCTCAGAGCTGTTAGTCGAGTTTGGAAATATGGAGAGCCCTGAGGTATCAAGTGTGCGTGGGCGTTGGCAGATCTCCGTTTACCTCTCATTGGAGCTCGCATGAGGAAAGCTGTAATTGCCTGAGATCGTGTTGACGGACGGAGCGTCAGCCTCTTCTTAGGAAGTCGAAAAAAGCCACTGTACTTCGTAGGAGAGTCTTTTTCGCGTTGAGCTCCGTTAAATGTCCTTCACCAAGATGGAGAACAGGCTAGGTGGGTTTGAAATCCGGACAACAGAAACTCGATAAGGTACTCTAGCAGAGAAAGAAGCCAATTGCTGCGGGGGAGTGCTTTTCAGAACATTGAGCACTCTGGTAGGAAACTATGTTGGGCATGCCTGATGATGCTTCAGGCATCCGAGCGAAAAAGCAACACCGAGCACGAAATCTGGTGTGCCTCAGCTATCACGAAGGGGCGGGGGGACGGATAGTTTGCAACGACTTATCGCTTTGTGGTTGGCCCTCAGAATTCTTCATATGCCTTCTTGCGTCGCTGTAACGTAGTACTGTACACATGCTTCATACAGCAATTTAGCTCCGTACAACGGGCCAGCACCAAAAGGGTTGGAGAGTTCGACGTGGTACCTCATTCCCGAGATGATGAGGTACGAAATTCAATTACACCCTTTCTTCGTCAATACTCACAGTGTTGCACAGGAGAATTCAGACCCATCCACGTTCGTTTAGCACATGCGGTTCTCGTATTGTCCGACGAGTCACGTATTAGCCTGATCCAATGGCAATCCCGTAAGTATTTCTCAAGCGCGCTCTTCGCCTGCCGATCCACTTCGGGAGTCTTTTGCGGTACATCGATATGGTGTCCCCTCACGGCAACATTAAAGAAGATGTACGTGGCGTGTATGTCAGTGAAACTTCTTACCTCGGATATGCATATCATCTGCCTTCATGAGTTCAGTTTTCGAGGGCGCTGGATGTGGTAATTACGATATATCTGCGACAGGTCGGGACCTGCGTTGGAGGCCGGAAGTCAGCATTCTGCTTCGTTCTTTCCGTCTCTACCAGCGTTGAGAATATCGTCTCGATTTTCAAAGCAGCGTGACATGAGTTGCCCTCGCACGATGAGCTCAGGACAGGATACCACAAAACATCTCAGAGGAAAGAAACTCCGAATGAGGGGTGAAAATAATTAATAGCGGCAGGCTTCCTTACACGGAGATCATGGCCGTTACGTACTGTCTCCTCGTCTTAACGATACCTCTGCTCACGGAATGGCATATATCTCACATATGCGTTGTTGAGTGGGAATGCTAATTTTTGTTGCGTTTGCGACGAACCTGGAATGCTACGTGGATGAATGAAGAGTCCTTCTTAAAACACTATTTAGTGGCAAAAGGTAGTGTAGATGTTGTATCTTGCTGTGCCTCGTCTTGTCACTCCAGAGTCAAATGCAGTCCCCAAACTGCCCATCTGTAGTAGATCTTCATTCCGTAGTGCTTGCTCAGTCAGCGTCACCACTCTAACAGAGCGTTGCAGCGGAACAACTCAGAAACACAAAAATGAAGGGATATAGATGGCTCATTTTGAGAATGGATACAGAGAGAGGGAATGAAATGGGGATTGCCAGGCAAAAGTCGCAAAAGGATAAACTGCAGCATCTCATTTTACTACATCTAAAGTATTCGGCACATGAAAAGTTGCGCTTCTCTTCTGCAATACCTTCTTTGGAAACGTTCAACCTTTTGTTTGAATCCAAAAAGAAGGCAACGATTGACATGACAACATATTACAGCAACGCAAAAGAGTTTCGAACTCCCAAGGAAATGTAAACGGGCGAACCCGAAACATTCAAGCACTCACTGTGCCTATCTATCAAAGCACCTCGCTTGTGCAGTGCATCCATCTATCTACATATACAGCAATATCCTCCAAACCGTGAAGTTAAAAGGATCGACATAAGGAACAATAAGGCACATCTTTCCCTTTGCTGCAAAGCCTTACTTCCTTCTCTTCTCGCTTGATTTGGGTTTAGACACACCTGGTGTCCTAGCTTTAGACCTGCAGCTCGGGCATCCGACTCTCTTTTTGCCCTTCAAACTCGAGGTGTATATCTTTTGGCAGAAAGGACAAACCCGATTGATTCGATCTTGCTCAATCCATGGTTTGGGCTCAGCATTCGACCTCGCAGCACTTGAACTACTCCCCCTGCTCTGAGGCAGTAATCTTGGCAAGGAATCTGGAACGTGTATTGGAGGCAGGGTGGGCGTGGTAGTGCTCGGCTGTGATGGTTGCCGCCTGTTCTCTCTTCTCTGATCTGACTTCTGGGAACCTTTTTCCTCTTCTCCAGCCATATTGTTCGTAGATGAAGAAGGCCTGTGAGTCGCAACCGGTTCTGTTACTAGTATAATTGGACTGTTTGGTAGAGGGGGATGACTGTGTCTCCTGAAAGCTTCTTCAGTATACCATACACCCCGGCACTCTATATGGTTGCATCTCAACATGATGGATAGTTCGCACAGAATACGTTTTGAAAAACGGCGTCCGCTTCCCGGCACGTTGTACGAACAAGGGTTGAGGTTGAGTATTTATATTTAGATTCCATAGCTAGAAGGCATCCGGAAGGTCAAGAGACGTTCCCGAGGCGACAACCTGTCGTTTCTTTTCCAACTCAATCAATTAAATATGACTGGCACAGCGGGGGTCAAGCTCGATCTCCCGACGCAAAATCGTGGATTTTCGGACAAAGCAATGTGTATTTTTTAGCGATGAAAACTATGAGGGGCCTGTTTGCTCTAGCAACTCCAATGACCAAACGGCCAATGATCCAGATGACGCATATGCGCAAGAATGAATCGTGTTACCTTCCGCTCTGCTCATCCACTCACCATCTCCCGTTTGAGAGCAGCAATAGTCATTGGTACACCTTGCGAAGAAATATCTCATTCCTCCCATTATGACACCGTTCCATCGATTTACATGTCGAGGCTTGTGGCAACAGACAAATCTTTAGGTCGAGTGAGTTCTTGAAAATTTCTATTGCAATATTATCAAACACCCATGATCTTGACCGATACACAAGAAAAGAAATTCAGGCAGCAATCAATGTACGTTGTGCAGTACAACGCTTTGCGTGACCTCAACAAACGCAATATTGTTTTATCTTGAACACTTGGCTTGACTTCTATCTTGTCTCAAATTAATTGCATAAAGCTTTCATATATAGTACCCTTCTTCATTCTTAATATAACATAGTTTTATATATGTTTTCTATCATATGACGTTACAAATGCAAATGAAAATCGTATATAAAACAATTTAGAACTTTCAGGACATTAGCAGTTTCTAACTATTTCTAGTAAACAAATGAATCTTTCTACAACCTTTTCTTGCAACTTATTAACTGTTGATGTAATTGAATTTTTCATAGATTTTTAATTATTTCTAGTAACCAAATGATTCTCTCAACGACCTTTTCTTGCAACTTATTAACTGTTGATGTAATTGAATTTTTCATAGATTTTTAATTATTTCTAGTAACCAAATGATTCTCTCAACGACCTTTTCTTGCAACTTATTAACTGTTGATGTAATTGAATTTTTCATAGATTTTTAACTATTTCTAGTAACCAAATGATTCTCTCAACGACCTTTTCTTGCAACTTATTAAATGTTGATGTAATAGATTTTTCTTATATTTCTAATTATTTCTAATAAGTAAATGAATCTTTCTACAACCTTTTCTTGCAACTTATTAACTGTTGATGTAATAGTTTTTTCTTAGATTTCTAATGCTTAGTTTTCGATAAAAACTTGGTGATAATGTCCACTGTCACATATTTTGTAAAACATTATTAAGAGTCCACTTCTTCTTTATTTTGCATATTCTGGAACATAAAAATTCCTTACTGCAATATGATTTGACTTTCTCTGCTGGTTTTCTAAATTTCATAACAAAAATGTAGATTAAATTAAAGAGTTTTCATTTTTTCTTTGGGTCAGTCTTTGAGAACGTTTGATAAACATTTTTTACATAAACACAAGTGGACAGTTCCCATTGACCTAAATCACAAAAGCAACCAGTATTTATAAGATAATGCAATTTTAAAACTGGTTTTCTGGACACTTTATATTCTCAGCCCGCGTACCTCGAAACATTTAAAAAATATTTTGAACTTGTTTTGTTAAGAATCGAATCTTTTTTTGTTTTCTGTTTGTAACACATTACCTTTATGTTAGTTTTAAAGCGATCTATACAATGTTGTCAGTAAAATTGACGTGAGAGACCTATGTCATGGGAGAGATCAAGTTTTGTTCCAATCATCAAGTTCAGAAGTAGTCCAAAACATTCTTAGTATGGAATATTTTTCAAAATTTGTTTTATTTCAGGAATCTCTAAAAGTAAATCTGGCTTGAAACGGTGTAGCTCTGCCAATTCAAATTTTCACATTGAATATTTTCAAAACAGATTTGTCTTATTTTGCGGGAGAACTCCATAGCCATGGAAAACTGATGGTTTGGTCATATTCTGCTTTATGCGGGAGGAGTTGCAAAAACGTAGTACAGAGATCGAAGAACCTGATGGTTTGACATGCGCCGCGGTCGTAGAGCTACAAGGCTAATTATTAACTGGTGAAGTGCATGCACGTTTTTACGGGTATTCCCGCATATGAGCTAGGACTGTCGAATGCGCAGGAGAGACTAACCCTTTTGAACCTGACTGCTTATGTCTACAGATAGTATACATAAGCGGTGAAGTTCATTGGTCAAAAGGGTTTGACGCTGCTAGACGGTTTGATAGCAGCATGCCAAGTGTCTGCTTGGCTTACGTCTACATATTGTATACATAAGCGAGGCATGACCATTGGCTATCACAAGAATGAAAGTAATTTCATCCAATGACGTCAGTTGTTGTGGCACCTGCTGTCGCTGCGACACGACCGTTCGCACAATTCATGTGCAGTGTGTACACATCACCCAGCAATGACGATCATCACCACTTTTTGCCGCATCCAAATAACCGACCTCGCATGGCAAAGGCCATGATATCCGCCAGAAACGGCGGCCAACGTAAAGCAAGCTCGACTGGTTTCATTGCCATCCTGCTTTGCTTCTAGATCGCAGCCCCCAAAAGAAAGCCAACTCGCTACACCTGGTTCTTGCGCGTGTAGTTACAATCCCCCAGCAAACTCAAACATCTTGAACTATCACGCGCTGCTTGTTTGGTTTGTGGGAGGAAACACTCTCAAAATTTACCCAAAGGATTGTTACCGGATGTGACGCCCTTTCTTGATACGTGGCTCTCTTTCTTAGCTCTCTTTTCGGGGAAAAGAACCCCATACAGTAAAAACCAGCTCCGCTTCGAGCAATTCTGCTGTTCGTCCTCCCACATTATTTCAGCGCTATCGTACACCATCCTTCTTGCTGTCTGTGGATCTTTACTCTTTTGGAAAATGCAGACAATAGTCATCTCCCATAGTCATTCCGAAAATGACGATGAACAAACGCTGCCTTTGAACTCTGAGGAGTGTAACATCGAATCTTCTGGACAATTCTTTCACGAAGAACGTGAGAGCGACGAATTCGAGGTTACAGCGCTTGGGACCTACGAAGAAGAAACGTTATACGAAACAGTGCCGTACTGCACAAAATGGAGGCTTCGTAGCGGTTTGTTTTTTGCTAAAGAACAACTCATCAGGCGAACGTATGCTCACAGTAAAGAGTTGGGTTTACTCAAGCTGTTTCTTAACAACTCCTATTTAGAATGTGTGAGGCAATGGACAAGCAAAGAGCTTTTAAAGAGGGGTAAAAGGAAGAAGGCACTAAGAATGGATGAACTTTTAGCCTTCTTTGGTCTAGAGTTATCCACCTCCATACACCGATTGAACCGCTTGCATGACTATTGGTGCACTTCAGAGCTGCTCCAAATTCCGTTCTTTGGAAAGGTTATGTCGCGGGACACATTTCTAAACATACGCGCTGCTCTTCGATTGTATTCTTCATACGAACACGACATCGCCACAGCCGATCCACTGTGGCATAACTGGCAAATTCTCGAACATTTCACACGGAATGCCACAACCCTAGCCGTCCCCGTCGGGGTTAGCTCACTCGACGAAAATACTATTAGATGCAAGGGACGTACGGCAGCACGCACATATATGAAGTCGAAACCAGTGAAATTTGGGATACGCTTCTATGCAGAGGTAGGCTGGACCCATGCCTATTTGCATAGCCTCCAGGATAACGGCTCTGGGAACAAAACTGGACATTCACTAATTGAAAGATACATGAATGTGTTTCGAAATCTACGAGGAGCAGTCGAGAGAAAGGTGGACGGGAAGCTGTTACAGAAGTCTTCACCATCAGCATTATGGTGCGCCCAAATGGCGCACCAAAACCAGTTACATCCAACGCCGAAGCATGGGCGGCTGATGGTGATGGACAATTTCTATAATCGGCACGTACTTGCACGTCAGCTACATGTGCTGAGTGACGGCGAATGTAAGGTTTTGGGGACCGTGCGCTTTTCAAATGTAGATGGAATAAACCGCCCCGGTCTGAAGGATGCCAATGAAAGTTTGAAGCATGCAGAGAGAGGGGAATGGCGTTTAGTGCATGTTCTGAACACGGAAACTGGAGAGGTTGCGGAGAATACGGGATTTATTGTGTTGAAGGATAGATCAATTGTCTCATTCTATACTAACGATCTGGCTGGTACACCACCGGAACGAATTCATAATTGAGATGAGCATGCCGTGTATTGTGTACATGGCCAGGCACCTTTGCAGAGATGGACGGGTGACGAAGCTGTTTGACGCACAACACTACAAGTTCCTTCCATTATTGTGGCATATAATTTTTTCATGAATGGCGTGGACCGCTTCGACCAGATTCGATCAACCTCCGCTACACGAAGAAAAGAGAAGCGAGTCACCATGAGCATCCTCACATTCATTTTAGACGCAGACGTAGACTGCAACAACGTCACCGCCACTATAGAGTCCGCGCACCTGCACTCCGAGAAGTAAACTTATCCCTGTTTAAATCCCATGTAAGCCCCATACCTATCCGGCCAAATCTTTCGAATGCCTTCCAAGACACACTGTGGAAGCTGAATGCGAATTTTCTTCCCAAGGGAACCATATCGTTCGTAAACGTAGGCTTTGTAGGCCTTCGTGCCCGCGTCATTGTTAGTTGAGTATTTCACTGGTGTCCGGGGGTTCTCAGTTGATATATTGTCTACGATCAAAGGACCATACTGCATCAAGTAGCATGGTGTCCCACCGCATACGCTACAAATGACATCTTCATTATGGGTGGTTATTGGCGGAATTTGCAAGGCAATGTGAACATAATCCGGTTCTGACTTTGGCTCGTTGACATGTTGTGGTGTAGTAGCTTTGCTGTTAAGCTCTGGAGCCTCACCATCGGTTTGCAAGACATGGGAGTTGGCTTCGGAGATGCTTGCACTTGATTGTGTTCCGTTGTTGCCGAAGATACGGTCCTTTTGGCTCATGGAAGCAGTTGCAGTTGTGAAACGGTAATGGTCGTGGAAGTGTGGCGAACGGCAAGGGCGCACGTGTTGCGTACGAAGGATAGCAAAGGCAAAGAAATGCTTGAAATCTTCGTGACGCCGATGGGTGGAGAGCGGTGGTGGAAGCTCGTACCTCACTATGTATTCTGCGGCCTTAGCGCGCAGATTGCGCAACGATTGCTACAAGTGTACCGCTTGGATTGGCTTGTGCTTATGTATACTATTTGCATACATAAGCATTTTCAGGTTCAAAAGGGTTAATATGACTAAGTCCCACGTGAGCGGTCGGAGCAGCGTGTCCTACATGTGTGGCACGTTGAACTCCCGGAAGGACCGTTGCCTTGTACAGTGTCTGGGCAGTGGCCCAAATGGCCGAGTATTTATTTACTTATTTGTTTAGAATATTTTCTATTTACTTTATTAGCACAACAGTACTTGAGGGAGTCGGCATCCCTGTCACTGCACTTAGTACATGGAAACTAAGGTTCAAGCTCTGAATATTCCGCCTACGTCGATATTTGCTTCTCACAAGCGATATCCTGTAGCGCACGGTTGCTCATCCGCCTTGTTCGCTGAGAGCGCCGATAATTGGGTATATTACATGTCTCATTGTGCTCGCTCCCTGTACAAGAATCTTTATGGCTCGTTGTTGTTTGCCTTACAGCTACCTCCCTTTTCCCCTTCTTGGTGATACATCCTCCACCTTGTGGATGTGGCGACCCGCGCTTCTCCTTTTCCCATCTCTTTTCTCCACGGATGCACCATATATTCAGACACCCACCTAGTGGGGATCTTTCTTATACTTCCCCCGCCAAGCGCTGCCAGCGCAACCTCTGTATTACACCTGACATTGTCGTGTTGTTCCTTCGAGAGGCCTCTACCGCCGAACTACCTCTGAAGAGGAAGATTCGAACGTCTCCGTGTGCTTTTACCGCTTGCATGCTATTGTAATACAAGTTTTCTCCCGCCTTGGAAATATCACTTGAACATTTGTATTCCCTTTGAGGATTTGTTTCCCGAAGATCTCAGTCGTTTTCACGTTTCTACGGTGTCCAGATGCCGATCAAGCCATCTAGTGCAGAGCCTATCATCACTTGCAGTCGCTCCCATCAAGGTAGTAAACAACCGAAAAGCAGATTGCCTTAACGCATTTAAATACCGTCTGGATCGATTCTAGCCGCGAAGGGTCCCAAAGTTTTGGGCCATAATTCGGAAAACCGAAATCTCCCCCATGCTTTGCAGGATAGTCTGACACCCGGTGATGGATTGTCTTCTGCGATTCTAGCCGAAGCAGTTCCCCAAACAGCACCCGTTACTGTTGGACTTTCCCAGGTCGAGGACCTTATAGGGCAGTTCCGCGCATTGCGAGCTATCCATGAAACCCTTTCGAGCGAATTCGCCACCATACGGGGGGTTGTAGAGGCTAGCCCCGTAAGGGCGGTAGTTGAAGACTTGCTTCTTCTGAAGTTAGATGTCAGCACCATATCGAAATGTTTCGGTGGACGTTGTTAGAAAAAAGATGAGCTATTTGCGCTATACTCTCTTGGGATACAGGGCGCACAGTTCACCATTTGAACTCTCATGACGGACCCTCCAATCCCGGCTGGGCCCGCTGCAGTCTCTCAACGCGAGTATCAGAGAGAGGTGGGGAAGGAGCGCCGTAGGCGGAAGCCAAAAGGGTACAAGCATGCCCAGTATGATGACATATTGACTTCATCGACTTCTCCACCTAGTGGTTCGGAAGGTTATGAGAGCTCGGAGTCTCGTGCTGAGGACCCGAACGGGCGCTCATCCCGCTCCAAACGGTTGTGAGCTACTGCCAATGCCATTAGGCCACGCAAAAAGGGCAGGAGGCACCTGATCCCAAGGAGTGGAAACCGGCGAACCCAATGTATCGGAAGCTTATATCTTACTGGTACTACCGGCTGGAATATTTCTCGATGGAAAGAGCACCCTGTGACACTAGAAGAGTGCAGGATCGCATCGAGAAAACGCAACTCACACTGCGTAACAAGACCATTTCTGGAGAAGACCCATAAGGGTACTGGATTTTTGGCGGGGTTGGTCGCCGAAGTCGATGTACTGAGGTTGAACTAGGGGTAAGCGTTTGTTACCCTGCCGTACTTCTTACGGGGGGTGCCTGAAGACCATTATAACTCTGTCAGAAATTAAAGCCGAGCTTTGGAAGGAGCCGTAAGTTGATGGCCAGAAGACGTGCAGTACCTGGTGCGTTCCTAGGCCACCAACCATGTAATTCAGTCTGCCATTTTCGCTCTGCAAGACACCGGCCAAAAGTAAGGAGAAATGGAAACCGACTATTTGGTACTACTTATCAATGCTTTCCACCTTAATGATAATGTATATCCCGCCACTGAGCGGAGTACCATTTTTATCGACGGGTTGAGCCCCGTCATCAAAACCCCGGTCGCCCGATATCGAGAAGATAAGCTGAGGCTCACTTACCTGGAATAAGTGCAGTACGCACGAGCCGAAGGTAATGCGCTTCGTGCTTGCCACCATCATCAGTGGTCAAGATCCGCCAAGGCATTGGTCATGGAGAACAAGTCTCCATCCCTTTCTCTCATGAATGAGGAGCAGACCCGACCGGGGAGTGACACTGTTCACTTCGCCTACAACGATGCTCTGTCAATTTCTACTTTAGAGCTCCTGTTTACAACGGAGGGGACGTACGAAGCCGCGCTGGATGATGCAGCAATATACGCTGGTATCGGACGGGTTTCGGTCTCTCGTATTTCGTTTTAAAACGGTTGTGCTCGGAACCAACGAGGAGATTGATCGAACTCTGGCACACATGGACGAGTATTCAATGCTCGGGATACTGCCCTACGTCACGCAGTAGGGTTGATCTTACATCTGTGCTATGCCCGCTCTCACACTTCCGCACAGTGTCTACTCTTGATCCGAGAGCTGCCTTCGATCGCAGCCAGCTATGAGGCCCTCACTCGGGAGGAAAAGCCATCGGTCTCCCTTGCGTCCTATCTCCAAGCCCATTCGGACTTCAGCGCAATTTCTCTAAATCCACTCACGTGGCATGAACTAGCGGATCCGGAACGGTCCCCATAGAGAGCAGCCAAAACAAACCCAGCTTCAGCTGGATACCGTGGCCCAAATGGCCAAGCCCTCAATACAGAGAAAACTGAGCCATCCGCTCAGGACATTCTAAACCAAGAAAACCATCCCTGGGAGTCTCTCTTTTGGAATAGGCGTTCCAAACGGCGAGCTGTGTGACGCAAGAGGTCCCACCGGTGAAAGTCCTGACAAAGAAGGAGGCCGCAGATGCGGACTGGTAACACTTCCCTGTTCTTCGTTGATCGTGGACACGTGTTAGACGTGACCAGTTCCATGAAAGAATCCCGTTAATGGCTAAAAGCAATTATAAGGTCTACGCCGACCTTGGCCTAATCCCTCATTTTATAGTACTGTATCTCACTATGCTAGATACTGGTGCAGGCCCCAACTTTGTTGTTCAATCAGTACTGTTCACGCGATTGCGGTCTTGAGTCCGTTATGGAACTGCGCGTGACATCGTAGATGCAAACAATAACCCGTTGAAACCCGTGGGAATCATTGACTTAGTCGTACGCCTGGGACGTTTGACGGTGATGCTCGACTTTTTGGCTCGCTTGTCGTTAGTAGCTTTAGTGATACTGGGATGCAACACCTGTGACCGCCTCACCGATGCCATTTGGCCCCGCCAAAGACGCATGGAATTGAAAGATGGATCCTCCATTCCGATTGTTCGTCGTCCCGAGAAGAGTGCCTCCCTGAAACGGGTACCGCTCCCTGCTACGCAGGACCCTCTACTAGTCTCGCGGGAATCGACAAAGCTCTGAGTAGTTACTTCGATCCGGATCCTGTCAGGTATTGGAGGTTAGAGAGGCAAGGGAAGGTTGGAGGGATGTTAAGAATGTTCGCCAGCTCTGGCTTGGATTTACATGGAGGTGTCTCGACCACGACTCATATAGTGGTTCAGTTGCACCGACTAGGTTGCATCAGAAATTACACTACAAAGGCGAGACACTCAATACTACCAATCATATTGTAACATGACAAAAATGTACTAGCCACAATTCAATAATGCTTACAACAGCAAGACACAACAAGGCATGACAGTTCCGTACACTCACGAGACCATGACAATGCACAAATTCACTCAACCACCTTACACTCTCTGTATTCCGCCACCACTCGTGTCCATACAGCAATGTGTGTGTATAGTTACCATGACGAGGCACATTACACTAAACCATATCCGGTGTACATTAAGCTGAGTTTACAATGTGTACACCTGGAAACGATATGGTTGTGAACAACGTGCCGAGTAGCACACCTGCACACGTGTACCACATAGAGTCAACATTCAACGCAGCCCATGGTCCCCGGAACATTTAGTTGTCAGTGACAGCACAGGCACTTCATCCAACATCAGGAACCTAAAGTATGGTGGATGTGAACTCCCGTCATCACGGGGTACGGTCTGTTCAAAGCTTACCGTCGTTGTACGAGAAACATCGATTACCCAATGCAAACGGGACTTTGCGGGTGACGCCAGATACTTTCTTCCGCATCCTAGGTGCCAGCATTGGTAATACCACCAAGTATCTGGTAAAGAACCATGTCCTTGACTCATTCCCGCCACACCCACTGGCAATGCTCCCAACCAAGATCAAGCCGGCCGATATCCTCGCGATTGTCACCGATGACAGTGCCTCAATGGGGATTGGAGCCCAGCATCTGAGAGAGGGGATGGCATCTCATACCCACGAGTGAGAATCTTGGCCTGTAGAGGGCAGAATTGAGGCCTGTGAGGGAGAAAGCCGCACGCCGACAAGCTTCAACGCGGTGAACCTTCACAAGGCACTCGAGGATCTCGACCTTTGACATGTTCTAGAGTCACTCCGCGAGTGCCTCCGAAGTATGCTGCGGGAATTCACCACGATGTAGGACGGCTTCCAAAGGAACATTACTGCAACTGCAGCCGAACGCATTATTGATCTGCAGTCGGACGCGAGACCAGTAGCACAGCACTCTAGCAAGGCTGGACCAAAAGGGCTGGGAGGCGTAACAGTTCCAAGCAGACAAGATGTTCCGCGAAGGAATGATTGAGCCTGCTCAATCGCCTTGGGCATCTCCGGCGGTACTGGCTCTAATGTTTGATGGAGCCTGGCGAGTCCTTGTCAAGTATCGCCGGCTAAACGCCGGGAGGGTACGCGATGCGTACTTCATTCCTCGTATAGGCGAGTGTATCGGCTACCTTGGGAGTCCCAGCGTTTTTCCCGCATTAGATGCGAATTAGGGCTACTAGAAAGTCCCCGTATGGGAGAAAGACCGCAACAAGACCGTGCTCGATTCCCATTCTTGCTCCAACTGCTTCAAGCGGGTGCCTTTTGGGCTAACCGATGCCCTTGCCTCCTTTCAGCGTTCCATGCACATCCTTTTGACTCGCTTCAAATGGCGTATATGTCTCGTGTGTCTGGATGACATCTTCATCTTCTCAGATAATCTGGATGATCACCTCAACCATTTACAGGAGGTCATGACCGATCTATGAGATGGAGGGGTGACCCTCAAACTAATAGAGTGCGAGTTTTCCACAGATAAAGTGAAATATCTGGGACACATAATCCATCCAGGGCAGTTCTTGACCAAGGAAGCTCGTGTCAAATCTATTGCCAATGTAAAAGAAACCCAGACCGCAGACAGAGCTATGCTTCTTCCAGGGGCTTGTCAATGTCTACAGACGGTTTATCCCGAGTTTCTCGAGTATTGCCGCGACTTTCAGCGCGCTGCTGCGGAAGGGTCAGCCAACCAATCTGGAACCCTTTACATCCGCTCAAATGGGTGCCTTTAACTTCCTCAGGGAGGTGGTCATTTCAGCAACATTTTCATCGTTACCCAAACTGAGTCTTTCATACTCCCCTGATACGGACTGGAGCGACTACAAAGTTGGTTGCTCGCTCTTCCAAACCACCACGGAAAGGAAACGACACCTAATTGGCTATTGGCCATGCTCGTTCAATGAGCACGATTGGGACTACTCCATCTCGGAGAAGGAGGGCATTGCAGTCTGGCGGGCACTTTTCACTTGTCGCCCATATTTTACTGGAGGTGCAATCTTCCGTTTACTCACGGATCACTTCCCACTGAAGCGGTTGGTGAACATTTGGGATCTAACAGGTCGCTTTATGCGATGAAGACTTTAGTTAACGGAATACGACTTCCAGGTCGTATAAAAATAGGGTGCACAGAACACCCAGGCCGACGCTCTGTTGCGCCTGTCCACTACCGAAAAAGCATTCCATTCGGAGGAAGATGATGTCTTCGGGCTCACAGCAAAGTCCTCCCATCTGGAATGGGTGGACCAGGTGGAGCCGGAGCGTCCCATCGACTAAAACTTCGGAGATGATATTGACAATATGCTCACCGAAGACGAGAGGGACACTGAGAAACCCGTATTGGGATTTTTTGTACCGGTACAAGCGGAGAAACGGATCCGAGAACGATTCTCCCATCCATACTGCACGTAAATACGAGCCCGTGTCAACGGTAGTGAACTTCACCCTTTCAGATTTAATGACGTCGTGTGCTTGTGCGCGCGGTCGAAGCCACCCGAAAAATAGTGGTCCCTCACTCCCTGAAAACGCGGGTGCTGCACATTTTGCACTACGCGACGGTCAACGGCCGTGCCGTTGGTGTGGTCCTGTCAGCCCTCCTCTCGAGGTAGTAAAGCACAACGTCCGATAGGAGTTTTTGTTGACTCCAAAGGTGCGTGTTCCTAGAGGTGGACTCCGGTATCCGCTGTCGCGAGCCGGAGGAATCTTAAAGAGGCTCCGCAAATACCAAGCGGAGGTGTAGGTTCACTGGGCGGACAATGCTCGTATAGGCGCTGCTATGATGTGACCTGGGGATCGGCGGCTTAGAAGCCTGAGGATGATTGACGAGAGTCTCCAAGCGGAAAAGCAGATGAAGACGCAAGGGTGCTTGTCTTTACTTCCCCAGAGGTGGAGCTCAACCAGCAGATTACTAATCAAGCTGGGAGCCCGCCTCGGCAGGTCCTACAACTGTAGCAATTACCTGCGTAGATTAACTAAAATAAATAATAATTCTATCGTCCCTTAAGGATACTGTAGCGCACGCGGGCAGAATTATGCACCACGTGGCTCAGTTAATAAAATACGAGCCCTGCTTAGGAACATCACGCCATAAAGCCACACCACCATATTTCCTTAGGAGGCACCGTACTACAGTTGGTAGGAAGCTCAACCGGACTCTCAGCAGGGAGTTTTACTCGTCCGCCATGGTGATAGACTGTTGTGAAACTGTACGTTCCTGCACAGATTTTTTGAAGAATCGGATAAAGCTCCGCACGCACAAAACGCAGCTCTAGCTTTTACCTGCCAGGCCTCCGCTTGAGTTTGTTTTGATTGGCATCTGCCCTTCCCTTCTTCACGAACCCGACAGAAGACATGTTTCTGCTCGCTATCATGGCTCGGTTTTCAAAACTGGTTGGAACTGTCACTCTACGGAGGATTACGGTGTACACAGTTGCCGATCGGTTCACCGCGCATTGGATATTCGTTTAGGGCTCTTCAGTAGAGTTTAATTCCGATTAAGGAAAAAAATTCACGTCCAAGTTCTTCCCGGATGTTTGCCGTATTCTGGAGATGAAGAATCTGGTCACTACGACATTCGATCTCCAATTTAAGGGCGAGTTAAACAATTTAACCGTACTATCCACGCTTCTCTGCGATCGTATGTTGCTGATCACAAAAATACCTGGGATTTGTATACGGACACGCTGAATTCTGCGTACAACACGCACGTTCACATGATTACCGGATTTTCAGCGTTTCAGTTGGTGCTGTCGCGGACTCCATCCTCTGTGGCTTTGGAACCCCAACCTACGCTTGGCTCTTTCCCATCAGTGGGTGACTACCGTCAATGGTGGAGTGCCTGGTTGATGAAACTATTCTCCGCTACGTGGTGGTCGATAGAGCGTGCCCAAGCCGCTAACAAGCGGGACTTCGAAGCTCGCTTGCGGCGGAAACGCGAAAGCCCCATTGACGCCGACGACTTTGTGCTCATCTGGAAGGCATTTTTCGACCCCGAAGAGGAGAATTGCCACAAACTTTCTCCCGCCGCAAACGGTCCATATAAGGTAGTCTCGGTTGCAACCGATACAGTCGTGGTTGCTGTGGACAACAACTTCGAACGTCTGTCCCGTGATCGAGTCACTCCGGCTCCTCCTCCATCCTCTGAAATGGTCCTTCACCACCCCACCCTGCGGGATACAGCGGCCTCGCGTCCGCCGCTGACATCTAGTATACCGGCAATCAGACGGCCTACCGTGTTGCCTCACCCCTCTCATTATCTCTATTATCTCCCGTACGTGTCTGGAGAAAAGCCTCCTATGTCGGACGGGCCTGATCCACATGCCTACCCCACCACAAGTCCAGTTTGCACTGGCATATATACCCGATACCCGCCAAGTGGTACACTTGCTCTTTCCCACCACTCCGTCTAAGAGCGGGGAGGACCTCTCTTCCGCCCACCTCAAGGAGGTTATCTGCTCGCCATGGCAACGCAATCTACGCCATGACTCACTGATGAGTAGCCCTGCATCTCACTCTACACCGAAAACCGTTCCGGAGACAACACCATCCGTGACGGAGGCAAGCGCCAAAGCGGCAGAGAACCGCACCGCAAAGACGGCGGTGAATGCTTTGGAGAATCAGGGCACTCCGGAAGCGCCACTCGACCGAGTCGAAACTACCAACCAGGTCCAAAACGGAAGCCGGAAGATGACATTGCCTTGCGCCCCCACCGGTGGGAGCAAATAAAAGCACCCGCGCCAGCAGGTGTAGGGCAGTTGCGTGGCTGGCCGATTGCAAGTGGCGCACCGCCAGGTGCCGGCCTCCGGAGGGGAGTGACACCGTGAGCACGGAATTGTGGCCCCAAGAGAGGGACGTTTTACGGGATATACCGGCACTGTGGCAAGTGGCACGGCTTCAACACAGGTGGACCAATTGCCCACCAAACCGCGGGTGTCTGTTAGAGGAACCGCGACATCGTGGTCCTGAGGCGCTCAAGGGGATACTGCAGCGCACTCATGGCGGAAATGTCTCGGTTGTACGCGCCACGGCATAAACCTGCAAGCGAGAGCGCCGCAGAGTTGTGGGCAGACCGGAATACCGAGAGGCAGAAGGTCTTATCTCACGGCGGGAAATAAAAACCCGAAACGGGGAGCCAGAACTCAGTTCAGGAGGAGACCAAGATAACTCAGCACGGACGGGAGGTTCACATACAGGAATATGTCGTGAAACGCCTCTTTGGACACTCCTACAACGAGGATGGGATGCCATAGTACCCAGTACACTGGTATGGGTACGACTGTTCGTCCGACACGGCCGAGCTGATCGAACACCTTCCGCATTCCCTCGCGGAACGCTATCATCGCAATTCTGGGAGAGCGACTCCAGCGACGCTGTGTAACGCCCAACCTGGGTGAATTTCCTTTCGAACGGGCATCTTAACGAGGGAGCAGTAGTGCTGCCAATCGCCACTACACCCCGCCTTTTTCGGAACAACCACGAATGGGTTTTTTTCATTCAGCTTGCTGGTCGATGATTATCGTAACCACAAGTAGGGGTTTTCCCATTCCAATGACGTACATTTACGGCGATGCCATAATCCATCTCGTATCGTGGTGGCCTAGTTTCGAAGCCACCATGCGTAAAACATCCGCCAGGGGTACGGCAACCGTGCAAACAGGAGAAAGGAAAGCAAGAACAAGGTTAATGGAAGAGACCACCTTCGGAGAGAACTGGGAAAGGGTTAACCCGCTTAACTGTCATAAGGAAAACGCATTCTGCTGAGGCGTTTTGCGAGGATTTGCCACATGGCGGACAGATCCCCACAGAAATCCTGGGCGCTCATGCTGGTCCGCCAGTTTCTCAGGAATAACAGCTTCGAATCGTAAAACGTAAACGCCGAAAAACATTCTGGCAGTGCTATCGCTAAACAATTGAAGCGTTTTAGGGTCAGAATTGCTACTTTTCTCATAAATCCGACTCTTAATGGATTAAAACGATCTCTGGGACGCCCAAAGGAGCTTAATACCAGCATATAAAAGAAGTATTAAAAGAAGGTTGTGCTTAGAAAATGCACCGGGCAAAAAAGTTGGAATAAATCTTAATCTCAACGTTTCTAAATCAACTACATGGAGGCAGATAAACAGCAGAAATTTATTTAAATATAAAAAAATGAAAAAAACTTAATTTCTCCGTGGCTATCATAAGCAAAAGAGAGTTACCTGATGTGCTGGACAAGCCTGCTAGAGAAAGGAGTGGGAAAATTTTATTTTTACAGATAAGAAAAAGTTCAATCTGGACAAACCAGATTGCTACAATTTTTTTGGCACGGTCTTCGTGAGAAACGTCATGAATATTATACCAAGCATTCCGGTGGAGGCTCTGTAATTGTCTGGGAGGGCATTTCTAAAAAAGGTCTAATGGAAATTGCATTTATTGAAACAAACATGAATGCGGAAAATTGTCAAGAAGTTTTATACAATTGTTTACTACCATTTGGTTTACGTTTTCATGAAGAAGTTTTCATTTTTCAACAGGATAATGCGCCTGTACACACTTCATCTTTAATCAAAGTTTGGCTACAGGAGTCTGAGGTATCTGTTTTAGATTGGCCGGAGCGCTCACCAGATTCGAAACCAATCGAAGACGTTTGGGGACTGCTGGCGAGTACGGTTTATGCGCATGGAAGGCAATTTCAGACAGTTTGTGGACCCAAAAACTGTATGAATATTTGCTGGAAATCCAAAACAGTTTCAAGTGTGGAAAATTACATCAATTCGATGCCGAAACGCTGCATTAGCGTTATACAGCAAAAAGGATGATAAATAAAATATTGAGCATCGCGCAGTAAAGAATTGTTATTGCTGATCATATGTTTTTGAAACGGTTTTTTGACTTTACTTTTTTTAAAACCCTATTTTTGTAGGCGTACAGCATACATTTGGTAGTTTTTTTGAGATTTCACAGCATGTCGTATGTTTTTGAAACAGTCTGTATTTTCTGCAAAAGGCGCACTACAGTACTACTTTGGCGCGTTTTTTTAGGCGTGATATGATAACAAGACGCACTGTATTTTGCGTTAGCTGCTTTGGTTTTAAAAAATGACTATATTTTGGTACGCCAACGGGGCTCGCGTTTCGATCTCGTGTGAAAATCACGACGTTTGCGTATTTCAATAAAGTAGTACCATAATCACGACTGTTTACGTTGACAGCAACGTGCTATGTTTTTTAAACAGACTGAATGTCGCTACGTTAGGTGGAAGGCCTCACTCCGGCTGCTGACATATTGAAGTCCACAGCAGCCACTTTCGATTGTACACTAAACGTCGATCATGGATCGCAGTTTCTCGGGGTTGCTGATCATCGCTTTTGCACTGCTGCAGGGCTGTCTTGTAATGCTCTTTGTTTTCTCACTAGGGCGTCTCCTTTTTGTACCTCTCACCCATTTATCTTTGAAACCCATCAAAGCCTCCTGAGCTTGACGGAATGCGTTGAATGCTTCCCGTCAGTGAAGAAGGGCATACCCTGCTGCGGCTTTATGTCTCCTCATTTTTTCTCAGCGCTAGCGAAGTCTCGTTCATGATCGACAAGATCCAACGAGATCTTCTTATCAGTGCAAGAAGGTATAGGCCCTTATGGCCTTGTATACCCCCCGAATTCCCGAATTTAAAAGATCTTGCACACAAGCCGATGGCCATGAAGCAATGAAGTCTCCTTCGCCAGCCAAGGCCTCATAAATCTAAGGCTTTCATGTTTTTCTTCTTCATTGCCAAGACACTCATGAATCGTTCAGAAATTTCGCTGAAATAACTTGCAAGAAGTGAATCTCAGCAAAGCCTACCATAAAGTGATCAAATCAGTGCCAGCTCTTATACAGGCAGACGCGCCGTGAGCTGTTTCGAACGGTCCGTAACGGTGGTGTCCAGCGAGGACACCAGCCGGCGTCGCCAGCCGCCGCCGTAGGGCGTAGGTAGATAAGCCAGTAGACGGTAAAGCCTAACAGGCATCGACTATCGGACACCTCCGAGCCCGTTCCGGCCACTTCTCAGACCACAACGGACTACAGTGATCATTACGGTTTTTTTATCCTTTCACGGTCAATCTCGTAAGATTATTTGAGTACCGATCGCCACGCGGTACCCGGACACGCTAACCGCTTCCGGAAAAGACGATATCGGGATCTGATACATCAAGCGTCATGAGGCAATGTGCGTCATTTGTGGCCTCATAGGTTAATCACCCGCAATTAGTCCGCACCGATCCGGACTCAATTCGCATCTTCCTTCGGCTCTACGACCAGTACGAGCGCGAAGTCACTGCACGAGTGGCACAATTTCCCGTCACAGGCACGAACATCACTGAGGCTGTCCGACCGGTTAGTCTCAAGTTTTGCGTAGACCCAGAGTTTTTGGAGTCAGCCATCGCACTGAACTTCATTAAGGACGCCGAGTTCTATGAGACACTTTCCGATTTGGTACTACGGACCTACCTCGAGACCGAAGCTGAAGATTCCAAAGAGTCATTGAGTCTCGAGACACTTGATGACATTGTTGACCGGGAACTACGGATGGACATGGCAAACTAAAATTCTGGTTCCCGGATGCAGACGCATTTTGTGGAGTATCACAAACTACTCCGCCGACACGGACTGTACTGGATCCTAGAAGAGAACCTTAAAGTGGCTGTTGGTCACGTCCTGTCCGCTATCCGGCCAAAGACGTTGCACGATCAGCCATTTTCCGCAACCGAATGCCGGAAAGACTTTGAAAAGTTCGTAAAACATGCCATCAGGTTTTCAGAAGCCTTTCAGATGTTAGACACTGGGCCGAAGCACAGAAAGCCTAAAGCGCACAAGAATAGAGACGGACGTAATCGTGAAGGCGGCAGAGACAAGTCACCCCCCAAATCCGGATCCGGATCCCGTTCGGACGAGAAATCTGGCAAAAGATCCAGCAGGAAGAGAGGCAGCCTTCTGGACTGCCCACATGTTCCTTGTCCCGAAAACGGTGCACAGCACTATATCAAAGACTGCCCAAAAGCCTCGCTGGAAGAAAAGTCCAAAATGCTTGAGGAGCTAAGCGCGAGCAAATACCGAGACGATCCATCAAGATCTACCCGCGGCCGGAAGAGTATTTCGGATTCCTCGCGGTCACAGCTGACATCCGGTGGCACAGTGAATCGCATGCCCACGAAGGGCATTTCCGATCCGGCAGACGCAGAAGCTCCTTCCTATCCGATTACAGTATCTGATGGGGTAATATCGCTGGACACCTCCGGGCGATGCGATGACGGTAGCGACGACAGCATCGTATCACCCAAGTTGGCGGAACGTTCGGTCATCCGAGAAATCGGTCGTATGACGGCCATCAACACCGTCTTACTACGGGTTTCCCTCAAGTATGGAGTAAAAGCGCAATCCGTCTCCTTTTCCAGGTCGTGGACCTGCCCGAGAACGGTAATGCATGTGGCGTCAGGACAGTTGGCACTTGCCCACGTCACATTTCTAATTGCCAACGAGGGCCTCGCTTGTGACCCGTTAATCATCGGACTACCGGTTCTCCAACATTTACAATTAGAAAGCAGCACACTGTTAGCGAACAACCGAGCGGTATTCCATGTGTCCGGCTGTTCAAATATCGGGAACCCGGCAACCGGAGACCGAGGCGGAAATTTCAGTCACATGATGATAGCGCGGCACAACCGCATACGGACCGCCGATGACGCTCCCGATAGTGGCGCACAACAAATTACCGACCGGCCATGCGTTAACTATAACACAGCTCGAACGGAAAAAGACCCGTTCCCGGAGGCCTTGCTACTCGATCCAATCGACGCGGAACAGCACAACGACATATGAACATGCGTTAAAGTTTTGAAGAAGACCAAAATAGACAATAGAATACCCACCGAATACCGGAAACGCATCTCCGACATTGTGGACGAACACGTCGACGTGTTTCGTACTGCATTTTCCGCAGGACCATCGGCGCAAATCCGACCCCTAACGGTGGAATTGGCTCCCAATTTCGCACCGGTCGAGGCCTGCCTGCGGAATTATTCAAGCGACCAGCGCGAATACCTCAATAAATTCGTCGCATCTCTCGTCCGTACCGGCATGGCGTATGCCAATCCCACATCCCCCTGGGCATGTGCACCCCTACTCGTACCGAAACCGGGTCCCGATGTCCGCTATCGGTTCTCTGTTGATCTCCGACCGGTCAACAAGTTCACCGTGAAACACCAATTTCCCATGCCCAACTTGGAGCACGAGCTGACTCGATTGTCCGAATCACGGTACTATGCGACTTAAGACCTATCGCACTGCTATTGGCAGCATGAACTGGATGAGGCTTCAAAAGCCCTCCAGTCCTTCATCACACCGGACGGCGATTGTTCGCCCACCCGTGTAATACACGGTAAGACCAACGCCGTCACTCACCTGCAGTTCGCAATCTCGGAAATTGAACCGACTGGTCTCACGTCGCACTTCCTACACTGGGTGAACGACATTTTGCTGCACGACCATAACATTGCAGGACTAATTCAATCTATCCGTCATCTCCTCGGTCTATGTGTTCGTAAGAACATCAAGCTACACCCCGCCCAGTGCAATCTATTTTCCACCACGCTGCGGTGGTGTGGCCGATTCGTTTCCGCAGACGGTATTCGTTTCGATCCACGTCGGCTAGAAGTCCTACTTAAAATGGAACCACCGCAAACCAGGGCCACCTTGCAACAATTTATCTGTGCGCTGCCGTGGATCTAGATTGGAATCTCCGACTTTGCCGCTCTTGTTGGACCGTTATACGGATTCATGTAGAAAATCTATTCTCGAGCCGGTAAAGGTACCAAGCAGTCAGTATCACGGTACAAACTTTCCGCTTTCGGATGGGGCAAGGCCAAACAAGACGTCTTCGACGCATGTAAGGCCGCCCTTGCCAAACAGGTCACTCTGTCTTACCACGACGAGACAAAGCGCCGCTGCGTCTATACCGACACGTCCGATACGGTCTGGTCCAGCATCCTTACTCAAATTTCCCTGAAGGACATTTTCAAACCGCATTCGATATAGGCCCACAAACCACTGGCATTTCTGTGCAGATAGTTTTCGACTACGCAAAACGGTTGGTCTACACTCGAGAAGGAAGCGTACGCCGTACTGGCTTCCCATGAGCGGATGCACTGGCTTGCTTCCAAACCGTCCAGTTTTGATCGGTACACGGACCATAACAACCTCATCTTTCTGTTTGGTCCGTTATCGGTCTTCCCGTAGTTATCGCAGACATCAATTCGCAAAGTCTTTCACTGGGCTGTACGGTTAAGCATGCACAACTACACATACTTCCACATCCGCGGAACGGGCAACGTTTGGGGTGATGTACTAGGCCGTTAGTCCGCACCCAGCACGGTTCGCAGACTAGTCCGTGTTTCGAAACTGCCGTCCTCATCTGCACAAGACTTCGAATGGCCAACTGTAATGGACCTCGTTACAACGCAAGACGAAGCCGCACCGGACCGACCGGGCAACTTAAACCGCGTTAACGGCATATGGATAAATCTCAACAATGCCATTTGGGTCTTGGACTACGCATAGGACTTGCAACTTTGCCTGTGCATCACCGAACATGTTGGTTTGAGCGGAAACCGTGGTAGGGCGTCAACCGAAACGATCTTACGGAAGTACTACTTCTGGGCAACCGTAACCACCGACATTCAGTCCTTCGTGCCCGCTTGTATCCATTGTCTATCGAAAACTGGAGAGGGAAAGGTATCGTATCCATTCGGACCTGCCGTACACGGAACGAAGCCTAAAGACGTCCTACAGCTCGATTATTTCGATATCGGACCGAGCCGGACAGGAAAGAAGGACGTGCTCCTTCTCCACGATGACCACTCCGACTACAAGTGGATGTTTGCGTTCTCCGATACAGCTGCAAAGAATGCAGCAACGAGCATAATAGATTAGTGTGTCGCCTTTGGTGTATCGAACGGTCTGATGTTCTATGGACCTCCACACTTCCGAATCGAAACGGTACGCCTCACCTCCAAGGGACTGAGGACAGCACATCACTTCACGCTGCCCTAATCTCTGTGGAGTAACGCTGCCGTCGAACGTTTAGGCAGAGAGATGCTCAGAGTTCTCCGATCCGCCGTTTCGGAGCTAAAGATGGATCAAAAGGGATGGCCTGACTTGTTACCTCTGATTCAGAGCGGCCTCAACAGTGCATCCTCTCCGTCACGCAAAAATATCGCGTCAGTCACGGCCTTCATGGGTATGGAACCCACTTTGCCTATCGGTACATTTCTAAGGACTGAAACGGCCAAGCCGATTACCATTTCGGAAGCGGAGCGCCAGAGCACCATAAACCTTCATGCATTCAAGCAAAGTGCGGCTGAGTTGTATCCGTTCGTCCCGAAATCGGTACAGAAGCTTTTGGATGAAGTTTCTGTGCTGTCACTGACAACTGAATGTTCCGGGGACCATGGGCTGCGTTGAATGTTGACTCTGTGTGGTACACGTGTGCAGGTGTGCTACTCCGTACGTTGCTCACTACCATATGGTTTCCAGGTGTACACATTGCAAACTCAGCTTAATGTACACCAGATATGGTTTAGTGTAATTTGCCTCGTCATCGTAACTATACACACACATTGCTGTATGGACACGAGTGGTGGCGTAATACAGAGAGTGTAAGGTGGTTGAGTGAGTTTGTGCACTGTCATGGTCTCGTGAGTGTACGGAACTGTCATGCCTTGTTGTGCCTTGCTGTTGTAAGCATTATTGAATTGTGGCTAGTACATTTATGTCATGTTACAATATGATTGGTAGTATTGAGTGTCTCGCCTTTGTAGTGTAATTTCTGATGCAACCTAGTCGGTGCGACTGAAACACTATATAAGTCGTGGTCGAGGCACCTTCAAGTAAATCCACGCCAGAGCTGGCGAACATTCTTAATATCCCTCCAACCTTCCCTTGCCTCTCTGACCTCCAATAGAAGCATCGTAGACGATCCCGCCATGCCGCATCTGCAGGTATACTACCAAAGAATACGGAAGAGATTTGTCCTCCTCGCGCGCAAAAACTTCTTTGCAGGAGAAAAGCTTTGCCTCCGTCGGCGTGGACCGAGACGGATCGTTAAGGCGCAAAGCGACTACGTCTACCAAGTCGAAGATCTCCGTAACGGTGTTTGGAAGACATACACGGCAGCAGTCTGAAGTTCTTTCGAAATTCCGACATGGATTCCAGCGTCATTCTGTCACATGCCCTGTCGTCTGCGACCGGCATGCCTGTCGCAAGGCGAATGCGACTGGAAGAAACCGACCCCGGACAGCTGAAGTTCGTAGTTCTCTGAAAAAGACCACAGCATTCGATGGACACGCTGGAGTTGCCCACACGCGTTTACGAAGACGTACCGCAGATGCTTCTACGTCTCGTTAAGCGCAAAAAACGCCGAAACCATGAGCGGACAAAGCACGCCGCATGCTTGCGCTCCGAAAGATGGGAATGTAGGCAGATGCGCCGTGAGCTGTTTCGTACGGTCCGTAACATTAGTGTCCAGCAAGGACACCAGCCGCCGCCGCCGGCCTCCGCCAAAGAGCGAAGGTAGATAAGCCGGTAAACGGTAAAGCCTAACAGGCATCGACTATCGAACACCTTAAAGCCCGTTCCGGCTACTTTCCGGACCGCAACGGACTACATCTTTTTCCCTCCTCTGACTGCATTGCTTTCGCGCTTTTTTATCCTTCAATCAATGACTGTCGATTTATCCATTTTCTTGATTACCTGATATGTAGACGCAATATCGACGGAACGACCTGTTCTTGTTTTACAAAGAGTGAAACCCTTCCCTTGCCACAGAGTCAAAAAGGGTGAACTATCATTTTTGAAGAGTATCTGCAGCTATTTCTATTCTAAAAAATTGAAGCTGTTACAGTTTTGATCCACTACATCAAGGTCAAAAAGAGCCGGGGCTTTTTGTATTTATATGAACGAAGAGTCTCACTTTGCAATGGTAAACTTGAACATGGTTTGCTTTCTCATTGATGAACTAAAACAAGGATTCAAAAATACGTATGTTTTTTGGATGCTGACAAGCAACGCTTGAAGATTGATTAATGCTGAGTTTCTGTGATGTTTCAGAAACCGAACATTTCAGTTATATATTTTGGTCCGCTCCAGAGCTTCTTCGAAATCAATGAAATCTCGATTATCACTAGTGTCGTGTTATCAACTTCGAGGTTTAAAATTTTTTAATTTCTCTATTGGAACGCGCACACTCCTTAAGAACCATGAAAGCATCGTTAAAAATAAATTAAAAATAATATCACTCAGTCATGTTTCGTTCTCTGGGCCTATTTTACAAGACTACGATTTGTCAATTTAGAAGTTTTTCTCATCTAGTCCTGTGCCTTCTCGGAGACTTTTTCGTTTTATTTATCACTTTATTAGTCATTTTTGATCAGGAAATTTTGTATACCAAAACGAGGAATGTATCCGATCGATTCTTCTTTGAGGCAAGATACAATTTTTTACTTTACTCATGATCTCTCCATTGCACAGCAAGTTTCAAATTCAGTGAAATTGAAGAGCTTAATGTTTTCTGTAAAATACGTTAACGATAAAGTTGTCTTGCTGACAACAGCATTATCCTTCAATGATTTTGTTCTGCTTTGTGCTGACTTAGTCCGGAACCATCTGCGAATGTTCGCGAGCACGTATCACACTTGATTCGGTTTTTAGAGTGCTCTGACATATGATGGGTAAAGTCAGTTTTGCTACATTTTATACCACACAGCGGACAGATTACATCGTTTGGATTATCAAGAGACGACGAAGTTTTTGGCATCACTGTTAATGGCGGTGCGGAATAAATTTTTCTATGACTGGCACGTCTACTGGCCATCGTAGCTAAAACAGAGTTCCCTGAACTCATACGGGTCGGGCGGTGAGGATCTTGAGAGGGCCGATCAATATTTGCTCGACTACCTAGGCGACAAATTTGTCCGGAGTGATTGAAATATTTCTCTCTTGTACTCGTTTGTATCTCTGAGCTACTTTGCGCTGTGTTACTGCTTGAAGGGGTTTTCTCGATTGTCCAAGCTTCTGAAGGACTAGCGGGGGGGCTTTCATTCTTTTGTTGGGTCCAAGATTTCGATTCTTCCATAGTTTCCTGCGAGTTTTGAAGGTGCGTACGACCACGAGCCATCCATTTCATGTGTGAAGGAACCATTATCAGTCTGTAAAGATGACTCGATCTCCAAACTTCAATATCTGCAATTGTTAGATTAAAGGTCAGCTCGAAGATGATATCTCTGTGTAGAAAGTACTTGGAGATGAATGCAGCAACACGATCATTTTATAGTGCTTTTTTGGGTCCGCACTCGAGACAGTGAGAAAAAGAAAACTTGTCTTCTTCGAACAGCGGTCGGGTGTTTTTGAAGTAGGACTAAAAAAACTTGTTGTCGCGAAGAGTTCTACCATCGGTTTAAGATGGACTTTATTACATCTTCCACAGTGAACGCAAAGTTTCAGAAGGTGAGCCCGCAACGTACTATAATGATTCAAAGCTTCATTGCAACCTCCTCTTCCATCTCGTTTTATGCATAACACTACTTCCAAACGCGCATACTATTCAGTGTTCCTTTTGTTTGTGATACTCTGTCTCGCAAGAAGTCAATCTCTACCATGAAATTCTATCTCCATTGCATGTAGAGAGAGTGTATTCCATGTTTCTTTAAAAAATAACATTAAGGGAGGAGTAAAAGGCCATTGAGTGTTCAGCACATCTGACATTGAGCTATTTGCGATATTTTTCTTTCAAGTGTTTTGAAGGATTGCCTGGCGTTGAGTTCGACTTCTCACACATCGAACAAAAGTATCCCGTATCACAATTGGCTGCATTCTTGTGGTGTTTAACGTATTGTATTTCGTACAGTCGATCACAAGTAGAGCAAACTCGACGGTGGCATGGATAATCATTCGACAAAGAATATGAGGTTAAAGTGTCCGGATCCAGCGGACGAGACGAGTCGGATGCAGACCCAACTGATTTGTGATGTCCTCCGGTTGCGCATAGCTGTCTAGAAAAAGCTGCCATCTGAAGCAAGTGGTCTACTGCCTTCATTTCTTTTGCGTTGAGAGATGAACAGGAGAGGTTGTTCAAAACATTGTGCGCCTTAGGATTTGGTTCTGAAGACGACAGCGGATGTCTTTTTTGGGTGCGATCTTCCCGTTTCGACATTTGTTCCGTTGAAACTGTTCTGTATACGGTGAGAATAGGAATAGTGATGATCCCAACTTTGGCCAGAATCCGTGAGAAGTATGAAGTCCGATTCAAAAGATGCGGGAGGGCTTTGATGATAATCAAAGCATGAGATTGGAAATGTCTGTGAGAGATCGGTCAAAAGCAGGAAGATGTACCAACAGTTGACGTTTGGGTATTGGATGGTTTTCTTTTTTTTCATTTATACTCGTTGACTGGCGCACAGTCGTGAGATTTGTGCTGGCTTTGGTGCTGGAAAGGTCTATGTTCATTTGAGGGTTGGTGACGAGGTGACAGGAGGAATTTGACGAATTCAGTGAGCCACAGAACGTGTGCTGATGGTTGCCTTGAATTCAGCACGGTTCCATCAACTTGATGCATTTATGGCACTAGTTTGAACGTGGTCATGGAAGGATTTCCAGTTAAAGTTGGTCCACAACATGAAAAAATCGCATTGTAGCTATCCCAATGGCCGGATTTGTGGGGATGGGTTCACTGTCGGTATTCTAATTACATGTCAGAAGTTTTGCCTGCTCGTGCAAAACACTAAACCTTCTCGGAAGGCGTGTCCCACATGCCATATGATGCACGGAATCGATATGCAGATTAAATATAGACTTTCACTCCATGGCAGAAGACATTGGGTGGTCTTGCTTTGCTGCGTTGGAGAGTTGAGGCATGATTCAGAATAAAAGAACACAATAATAGTTACATTCTCCAATGTGATAACAGACCGCAATTTGTTGAAATTGCACGTCACCAGTTCATTTTTGTTTGTTCAAAATTGACCATTCTAGAATGGAGTTGTACAGGTAGGCTCCACGGACTGTTGTGAAATGCAATTTAGACGGACACGCGATTCAGACTTTGCACAGTCACCGCTGCGGTTGTAGAATGTCCGCAGTTCATCGTCTTGGCCTCATTAAGAGCTCTTTTCCCATTCCGGATACACTTGGTAGCGATTGCCTCACCATTTGATAAATTCGGAGTGAGTCAAGAGGCCAAATTCGCCACTTCCTTTCGAGAGCGGTCTTTTAAGCAATAAAAAAGGGATGGGTTCATTTGGAGATTTTTCAATGGCCCCGCTGGCCAGCAGTACAGGATAATGTTTTTCAAATGAACTCGCAGAGACAAATGGTATCGATATGTCTGACAGAGAAGCGGAAGACGAGCAATGAGTAACAATCAGCTATCGATGGAAATCGATTCCATGTGCACACTGTCGGCGACGTCCATCCCATACATGCTCGTGAAGCTGCGTGAGCGAAAAAAACAATTTCATGTCCAAAACTATCCAAACTTGAGTCTGACTACTGATGTAGGATGGAACGATGTAGGATGGAACGATGTAGGATGGAAAGATATAGGGTGGAAGTTGATGCGACGAGACTGCGGCCAAGAGCCGCTCTGCATGAACGCGAAAAGCTAAAACAGTATACTCAAATTTTCAAGGTCAACATGGCACCAAACAGTCCAAAGTCAACCGGGTTTGCCGAGTACCCATCGGACATTCCGATGCTGAACCATGAGCGATAAGTTGCTGCATTTTTTTCATACCAAATTGCCGTGCATGGCGACGAGAGGCGGTATTTAGTGGACATCTCGTGTCATGTATTGGCATGTGCATGAAACGTGCTTATATTTACGCACCGCATCTCGTTTCAGATCGTCCCGTGATGCTCTGCAGAACACCTCTCTCTGTAATGTTGTGGGAATTGAGAACAGATCACGCGCTCAAGAACGATGAGGAAACCTCGATTCCAAAACAGACCAGAGACAAAGGCGCAAAGATAGAGCGGTGGAAAAAAAGGAACCTTGGTGTACCGTACACGCTCGTGTCCTGCTTCGAGAACACAACTGAAATCACAGTGAAAATACGAGTCAAGCCTTCCTCACAACGATCTCAAGTGATGAAATCGATCCCTGAGAGAACCTTGTAATCCGTGCAAAGGGACTGCGACAGGCGTCAAAGCATGTGTCTTGTGGTGGACTGTTGCACGTCCGCTTTTTCATGTATACTCGTCTGTCCCTGTTCCAGCCCTGACCTGCCTTCCTGAGCATGACAACAAAGCCATTGCACCAGTATGTTTTCCAACAAAATGTGCTATGTGATTGTGCGCAGTATATCTTTCGGCAACTTGAACATTTCCTAATTTCCTCAAACTTTGACATGGTTAGATCCAAACGGGACATTTCAAGCCGTGCGTGGGCCCTACGGAGGGGCAGTGATCGAAAAACAAATTTGAAAATTCAAATGTTCGCGGGTAGTAACAGCACTTTTTTGGCATGTCATGTCTTCAACGGTAAAGAACGGCGCATCAATGCGGAGCCTACCACCCTTCGCAGTTCTTCAAGAGTTGTGCGCGCTTGGTCGTCTGATGAGCACGTTCACCACTCAATCTTCGTTGCATTCTTCGTCCAGTTTAGCAGAAGAAAACTACTGCATTTTCGTTGCGCACTGCCCGAAATCGATCATCAGCTGCTCTCTATGTTCCGCACAGGGATGGCCTTCTCCACCGGGTGTGACTCGACAGGGCCCCTGCCGCATGTATTGCTAAAGAAATTGGAGCACGACACTCCATGGCACGAGCAGGTGGAAGCCCTTCAGCAGCTAGCTGATCTAACCATCCCTCTGTCGAAAACGGCGGACGTCGACGCGATAATGCGCCAGTTGCGCCCTTCTAGCCAGGATTTGGCGCAAGTCATTTACAACCCGCGCAGCACGCTCGTCAAAGAAGCTTGTCTCTGCATCGAAACTCTGGCCGAGACGTTCGGCTCCAAGTTCGTAGCCGCGGTTGGAACTGACGTCATTCCCGCTCTCCTCAAACGCTGCGCCATCACAAAGGCTGTCATCCGAGACAGCTCTCGCGAGGCCGCAAAGGCCATGTTTGAGCATGGCGTGGAAGGCGTGCACATTGGAACAGCCCGCTTCATCTCGCAAACCGTCCTGGACAAGCAAGCCCCGCCGCTGACGCGAACCGCCGCCGCCGAGTTTATCGGGATGATTCTGGTCGAGAGGTGCCGCGGCAGTCTCAGCGAGATTCACCCGCTCATCAGCGCTGCCATCATCGGCGGGTGCTGCGACTCTGACGAAGCCGTGCGCGCCGTCTCCCGCGACAACTGCTGCCGTTTGCTTGAGCTTGAGCCAGCGCTGGGCGCCGAGGTCTTGCAGCAGCTGCCCATCAGCGCGCAGCAGAACATTGCCAGAACCCGCAGCATCCCCAGAGCGGGGGACGCACCTGCGCGCCCTCGTCGCGCAAGCATGATGCCGCAGAGGGCAAGGCCTAGGCCCGACTCCGTACCCTCAGGCGCTGTACCTCCGAGCCTCAAGGCAAGGTATGCGCCGTCTCGCGTGCATCGCGCGTCCATCAACCCAGTGGACCTTGGTTTGCACGTGCCGTTCAATGAGTCAGCGCCCCATGCGCGACCGTCGATGGTTCCGCGCCCCAATCGGGTCGACTTTGAAAGCAGACCACACCTTCCTCGCAAGCCCTCTCGACCGCACTTGAGGCCGCCCAGGAGGTCAATTGCTCCAAAACTGGCCTCCTTTGATGGTGAAATCAATTCGCTGAAGGACGAAAGCACGTCAAAGGGCTTGCCATCCACGAGCGTCATTGCTCCCTCGCACAGCCTGATGAAAACGTCTGTTAGCGCAGAGTTCACGTCTTTGGCGGAAAAGTCGACAGTTGCGGTGCCACGGAAGAACGCACAGGGCGCAAGCGCGGAGAAGACAATCGTCGAATCGCCAGTGTCTACAAATGTGCGGGGCAGTTCTGAAGACGCCCAGCCGACGTCTCTCGCTTCCGTGACCGACAGCACCGATGAATTTAAGCACGAAAGCCAACACAGCACTCCGCAGGCACCAAAGGCAGTGACGGCGGCCAGCTCCGGTGACGAGTCAGCTCCGCACGGACTGGTGTGCAACTCGCAATCACCCACATACGCCTGTGGCCGTCTGCCCGCCGCTTCGAGCTCCGCCACAAAGCACTCGCCCGTCGCGTCGAGCTCCTCGGCACGGCATTCGCCCGCCGCAACGGGCACTTGTGCAAGGCATTCGTGCGCTGCATCGAGCACTTTTGCCGCGCATTCGCCCGCAGCATCTGCTTCCTCTGCAAAGAAGCATTCGCCCGCGGCATCGGGCTCCTCGGCAAGGCATTCGCCCACAGCGCCGGGCTCCTGCGCGAAGAGTGCTTCGCCCGCGGCATCGGGCTCCTCTGCAAGGCATTCGCCCGCAGCTTTGAGCACCGCTGCCCGGCCTTCGCCCGCGGCATCGAGCTCCTCTGCAAGGCATTCGCCCGCAGCTTCGAGCACCGCTGCCCGGCCTTCGCCCGCAGCCTCGCACGACTCAGCATGGAACTCACCGGCGCAAACCAAGCCGGTTAGCGCCTCCCCCGGGGCGCAGCACGCGGCTCCGCGCAGCGAGGGCACCGGGGACACAGAGTGCGGATGGCGCCGATCCACAAGTTGCGGCGGCGATTCGTCAGGCAAACGCAGCGGGGAAACTTCGCCGGGGGGGCTCGGCTCGGAAGGGTCGGGGGCGGGGCGGGAGGAGTGCGCGCAGAGGGTGAATAAGGGGAGACTGTCGTTTATCATGGGGGTGAATGAGACGCCGCACGTGATCAGGGCGCGGCGCGCACTGCGACCGGACATGAGCGCGGCGGCGCTGATGGGGTCGCCCGCGTTGGTGAGGGGCGAGGCCGGGACGGTGGTGGGCGACGGAACGGACGCTGACGGCGGGGGCGGCGCCGAGGGCGGCGACGAGCGTGGAAGCGAGGCGGCGGAGCGGCAGGGCGAAGCAGGGCAGGGCGCCCAACGTGCCGAAAGCGAAGACGACGAGTCGCAAACAGACGCGGCGACGGTGGAGGCAGCGGACGGGTGCGGCGGGGCGGGTGAAGAAGAGGAGGGCGCGCGGGAACGGGGCGACAGCGCAGAGCAGCTGCTGAAGACGCCGCAGCTGTGCATGCCGGACATCTCGGACTTTGCGGAGCTGATGGCGGACATTGAGAAGCAGGCACGGAGCAGCGTGGCGGTGGTGGCGGCGGCGCCCGCGGGGCTGGGCGGCGACAAGGAGAACGCGGCGGGCGGCGACGCAGGGCGCAGGGACGCGGCGGACGTGCAGGCGCCGGCGGCGCTCAAGAGGCGGGTGGGGTGGTTCAAGGGGCGGCCGCCGCGGCGGTCGCTGATGCCGCAGAACGGGACGGCGGCCGGGGCGGGACGCGCGGAGGCGGGTGCGGAAAGGGCTGTGACGCGCGCGGAGGGCGCGGTCAAGCGACCGGGGGGCGCGGAGGAGGATGCGGGCAAACCGGCAGAAGCGGCGGAGCGGGCAGTCAAGCGGGCAGAAGCGGGGGAGCGTGCAGTCAAGCGGGCAGAAGCGGGGGAGCGTGCAGTCAAGCGGGCAGAAGCGGGGGAGCGGGCGGAGAAGAGAGTGGAAGGGGCGGAGCGGGCGGGGACGCGCGCGGAAGGAGCGGAGCAGCGGGTGGCGAGCAAGCGGGTGGCGAGCAAGCGGGTGGAAGGTGCGGAGCGGGTGGTGAGCAAGCGCGTGGAGGGCGCGGAAGGTGCGAAGCGGGGGAGGAAGAAGACGGGGGCGGTGGGGGAGGCGGAGCGGCAGGTGGTGGAGGCGGTGCGGCGGTGCCAGGCGGCGAGCGGGCTGGGGTGGGAGCAAAAGACGGCGGCGCTGGAGGGGCTGCGCGAGAGGACGCGGGCGCTGGGGGGGGAGCGCGTGGCGGGGCGCGTGGCGGAGGAGTGCGCGACGGTGGCGTGCGAGCTGATCGTGGACGGGCACCAGCGCGTGGCGGCGGCGGCGCTGGAGACGCTGTTCGTGGTGCTGCTGTGCGCGGAGGGCGCGGCGCAGACGCGCGCGCTGCAGCGCGCGCTGCGGCGGCGCGACGACGCGCTGCGGCGCGTGCTGGCGCTGACGCGCGACGGGCGCGAGGACCGGCGGCTGGCGGGCGAGCGCGTGCTGGACGCGTTCGGCGTGCAGTTCAGCGCCGAGGCGCAGGTGGCGCTGCTGGTGCACGCCGTGGACGGCGGCGGCGGCGGCGGCGGCGGCGGGGGGGGGGGCGGCGGGGTGGACGCGCGCGTGGCGGCGGCGGCGTGCGGCGCGCTGGAGCGCGCGTTCGAGCGCGCCGAGCGCGCGGACGGCGGCTTCGTGTGGCGCGGCGACGTGCTGCAGCGGCTGGTGCTGGCGCTGGCGCGGCTGGCGCGCGACCGGCGCGCGGCCGTGCGCGCGGCGGCGCGCGCGGCGGCGGCCGCCATGCGCCGCTGCCTGCCGCCGCGCGCCTTCGAGGTGGCGTGCCGCCAGCTGCGCGTGCGCCCCGCGCTGCTCGCGCGCGCCCTGTGATTGGGCGCCGACGTAATCGCGCGCGTCGCGCGCTACGTAGCGCCGCCAACTTGGACTGTTAAACACACGCGTCTTGCGCCTCGAGCGCATCATGAGCCCGCGCCCGCGCCCGCGCCCGCGCCCCGCGCCCCCGCGCTCGCGCCCCGTGCCCCCCCACGTCCCCCACCGCCCGCCCCTCCCCGCCTTTCGCTCCACCCCCCCCCTGCCTTTCGCTCCACCCCCCCGCCTTTCGCTCCACCCCCCCTGCCTTTCGCTCCATCCCCCCCGCCTTTCGCTCCACCCTCCCCCCGCCTTTCGCTCCGCCTTTCTCTTCATCAACGCGCACTTTCGCTCCGCCCTTTCTCTTCACCGCCCCGCCCCCCGCCCTTTCTCTTCACCGCCCCGCCCCCCGCCCTTTCTCTTCATCGCCCCGCCCTTTCTCTTCATCGCCCCGCACTTTCGCTCCGCCGCTTTCGCTCCGCCGCTTTCGCTCCGCCGCTTTCGCTCCGCCGCTTTCGCGCCGCCGCTTTCGCCGCCGCCATGCAGCCGCCGCCGGGCGCCGACGCCGATGCGCGCGCGCTGCTGGCGCACCACGCGGCCGCCACCTCGCCGCTGCGCTACACGGCGCCGCACCCCGTCGCCGCGCACGGCTGGCTGGCCAAGCAGGGCCGCTCCCTGCGCACGCGCCGCTCGCGCTTCTTCACGCTCAACGGCTCCGTGCTGGCGTCGCACCGCTCCGCCACCGCCGCCCCCAGCTGGCACGTCTCGCTGGCCGACGCCCTCGTCGAGCGCGGCGCCCTGCCGCGCGAGATCCGCCTGGCGCTGCCCGCCCGCGCCCTCTCCTTCGTCGCCCCCACCCCGGCCGCCTTCCGCATGTGGATCGTCGCCATGCGCCGCGCCTCGCTGCTCAGCTCGCGCGTCGACGAGTACTACGCCATCGGCCGCCTCGTCGGCGAGGGCATGAACGGCCAGGTGCGCCTCGCCCACGACAAGATGACCCACGAGCCCGTCGCCGTCAAGATGGTCCCGCGCCTGGGCCGCCAGAACGAGACCCACTTCCTCGCCCGCGAGGTGCAGATCATCCTGTCCGTCGCCCACCCCAACATCGTCCGCACCATCGACGTCTTTGTGCGCTCGCGCCGCATCCACTTTGTCATGGAGTACCTCCCCGGCGGCGAGCTCTTCGACTTCATCGCCCGCAACACCCACTTCACTGAGACCCACGCCGCCGCCGTCATGATCGACCTGCTCAGCGCCCTGCACTACCTGCACTCGCGCAACATTGTGCACCGCGACGTCAAGCTGGAAAACCTCCTGTGCGCCAACTCCACGTGGCCGCTCAACGTCAAGCTCGCCGACTTTGGCTTTGCCAACTACCTGGACGCCGAAAACCGCCCCACGCTCAACAGTTTTGTCGGCACCCCGTACTACATCGCCCCGGAGATGCTGCGCGGCGACCCGCACGGCTGCCCCGTCGACGTATGGGCCAGCGGCGTCGTCCTGTACATCCTGCTCAGCGGCAAGTTCCCGTTTGGCGGCAACAGTGAGTCCGAGTACTACCAGCGCGTCCTCTCCAAGAACGCCTACTTCCCGCCCGAGGAGTGGCACTCCGTGTCGCACGACGCCAAGAGCCTGCTGCGTGGCATGCTGTGCAAGGACCCGCACAAGCGACTCACCGTCGAGGAGTGCCTCCAGCACCCGTGGCTGGCGCGCGCGCGCGCCCCGCCGTCCGCCGCTCAACACTCTGCGTCCGCCGCCGCCGCCGCCGCCGCCGCCGTCGCCGCAACCGCCACTGCCGCTGCCGCAGCAGAGCCCGCGCCCGCCGCCGCCGAGCCCGTGCTGCACACCGGCGCCACGCTCCGCCACAACCGCGCCAAGCGCGGAAAGTGGCGCTACGTGGCCATGCTCAACCGCTCGCTCACCGGCGCCCCGGACGCCGTCATGCCGCCGCAGCTGCACCGCGACTGCGCGCGCGCCAAGCACACGCTGTCCGACTGCGCCGCCGCGCCGTGCGCGGCGCCCGCCGACATTGCGGCCCACACCGTGCTCGCCGCCGACTCCGAGTTGGTCAACCGCCGCCCCAGCCTCATCCGCCGCATTCTCTCGTCGCAGAAGCTGTCGATGGACCGCTTCGAGCGCCAGCTGCCGTCCGCGCGCCTGGGCGCCGCCGGCGACGACCACGTGGACGAGGCGGCGGCGCACCCGCGCAAGACGCTGTCGCTGTTCTCCAAGGACGGGCCATTACGGCGCTCGTTCCACCGCGCCGGCGGCGGTGGCGGCGACGACGACGAGGGCATCAACTTTGTTAACTCGCAGTCGCAAAAGCTGCCGCCCAAGATCGCGCGCGAGCGGCAGCGGCAGCAGAAGCTGGCCGAGGCGGCGGCGCGGCGCGGCGCGCGCGTGGCCTTCTTCGGCAGCTGCAAGCTGGGGCGCGGCGAGCCGCGCGCGCAGAGCCACGGCTACCACTCGTCGCCGCGGCTGGCGGCGCACATGCTGGAGCCGGTGGCGACGTTTTTCGTGCCGTCCGCGTCGGAGCCCGGCGGCTCCGGCACGTGCGCCAAGGTGGTGCGCGTGGGCGCGCGCGGCGGCGGCATCTGCGTGGAGGACGTCGTGGAGCCGGTGTCCAGCCCGCCGTCCATGGTGCGCAGCGACGACGGGATGGACAGCGTGATGGACGAGCACGGGGACGAGGTGCGGCGCGGCATGAGCATGGAGTATGTGCGCACGGGCGCCGTGAGCGAGGATGGTGCGCCGTACGCACGCGCTTTGGCGCTGCGCGCGGGGCTGTAGACTACGACGGTGGACAGCGCGGGGCCGGACGCTTGGTGGCGCTGCGGCGGCGGCTGCGGCGCGGGGGGGTGTACGGGGGGCGGGGGGTTGACGGCGGCAGCCGTTTGAACGCGCATGATCTTGGTTGTCGCGACGCGGTTGCTGGACTCGCGCGCATGATGTCATGGCGTGGGACGCGGTGCGTGTTGCCCAACTGATCTGGCGTTGTATGTTGTGCGCTATGTTTGGCGCAATTACACCGCGTGTCGCGCGCGCGCGTCGCGCGCCGCGCCGCGCCACGTCACGCGGCGCGCACGCTCCCCCCGCGCTGCCGAGCCGCCGAGCCGCCGCGCCGCCACGTGGCGGCGTGCGACCGCCGCCGCCCGTGCGCGTGTTGACGCGCTACTTGCGAGCCACCTTGCCCTTTTCGTGCGGCGCAAGCCAGCGCCGAACCTCACCCAAGTTAGAATAGTCTCTTGCCGTGCCCACTTGCCACCACGCTGCGTCGCACCAACACCGCCCTCAGCCGAGGTGAGCGCTGAGCTCGACGTGCGCGTCCCCGCGCAGCACGGCGGCCGCCACCCGCGGCGCGCGGATGCTGGCCAGCCCCCCGCCCGTCACGTCCACGCCCAACAGCCGGTGCGCCGCGCGCAGCGGCGCCAGCAGCGTGTGCGCCACGGCGGGCCGCACCGCCGTCGTGAACGAGCTCACGCGGAAGCCGTCCACCACCAGCTCGCCGCTCGCCGTCTGCGGGTTGTACAGCCCGCGCCGCCACACCGTGCTGGCCGCCGTCACCACCGCCAGCGACCCGTTCGCCAGCTGCACGCGCTCGCCCACGCGCACGCGCGCGGCCGCCGCCAGCCCGCGCGCCGCGAACACGTAGTGCCCGCCCGAGGCCGTCACGCACGCGCCGCCCGCGCACAGCCGCCGGAACGGGAAGCGGCCGCCGCGCTCCTGGTGCGTGAACGCAAACACCGCCGAGGCGCCGCCGCGCGCCTGCTGCACTCTGTGCCCGGTGCGCAGGTGCTGCATCTGCACCGTGCCCACGCCCTCCACCTGCACCCGGCTACTGCCGGGGAAGCAATGCTGCGCCCACTCCAAGATGTCCTCGATCCCTTCCTCGCCCCAGTTCGAATCGTCGTGCTCGCCCTCTTCGTCGCGCTTGTCCCCTTCGTCGTGTTCGTCCCATTCGCCGTAGTGCGGGGACGGCGCAGCGGTCGCTACCGTGTCTGTGCCATTGCCGCCCCACGCACTTGCCTGCCTGTCGGCCGCCTTCTGTGCACTGCCCACGTAAGGTGGTGCATAGTGCACGGAAGCTTTCAGATCTTGTCGCTGCTCCGACAGCCCGCCCAGCGGAGATGCCCAAACTGATATGCCCAACAACACAGCGGCAAAAGCTGCGGAAAGAGCCATGGTCAAGTTTAGAAAATGAGGTTAACAGTCGCGTCCGAGGTGCAACCACAGTGTTGGAGATCGCGACGCTGGACACTCGCAATGGTGGAAATGTGCCCGACCAGTCACAGGCGATGTTGTTCCCGCAGTTCTATTTATAGCGTGCGTGAGCTCCACAGCATTTTTCAGTCTTCATCCCTAAAAGACAATGATTTCTTTGTCGGATTGAATTCTAAAAACAGCTATGAATTCCCCCACTACGCAATGAATTCTCCAGAGGACGAGCAAGCCATCACAGTATCGGAAAAGCACAGGGGTCAGGGACTATCACCCCAGTCACTAACATTCCGCATGCTAGTGCGCTTGATTGGTGTATTAATTGTGCACAATCCAAAATGAAACAACGCTGAGATTGATGTGTGAATATAATGAGAACAACTTGAATTCGATGCCCGGAGAGAGGCTAAAATCACGCCAGCTACCCACCGAATACGAATCAGAAAGCTTTCGAAATGATTCCTTGATGAGAACGCTGTTAGGTTCCTGCAGCTAAAAACAGAGCTTGTGCCAGAGCCATTTTGATTGTTTTTTGGCGGGCCACCCGGACATCTGCAATCCTCAATTCAAAAGCATTCAACTGCTACACATTTTACTGTAGACTGCATCACGTTCACTGCCGGTGCACAATTCTGGATGGTTATAACAGAAAAGGAAATTCTCAGTACATTCTCAAATCAACTGGATGACAAATAAGAAGACGGTCTTGAGAAGGAAAACAAAGAATTTGGTTTAGCAAGGCGCTGATCATAAAGGCTTTGCAGTCTCTCAAATGCTGATACCATCGAGTTGCCGAAAAGTTTTTGCCCGCACGTTTCCGAATCTTTTTAAATCTCTTCTTCTTCGCGGACTGTCATCCTTGATTCTGAGGTGACGAGACAAAGACCTTTACAGGTGATTCTCTTTCTTCAAAATGCCGAAACGCTAATGGCCATTTTTTTCTCATGTCTATCAACTACATTTCTCCTTTTCAGCTTAAGAGGTCAGCTCTTCTTTCAAAGACTGGCATTCATAAGTAAATCCAGAAGTTAAGATGCAATTCAGGAAAAAGAAGTTTTTGCGTTCACAAAAGAACAAGCTAGTCTAGCTTGAGCCCAGAATAAAATTAACGCCAACCTATAGTGAACTGGGGGGAGTGGCCGTGCCAGGGCTCGACCCCTACCTATAGTGTCTTCAATCTGCAGCTCGCTGACTCTACACAACGAGAAGTCTGACATTTGGAAATCTGTACTCCCTAAAAGTTTCATTCGAGAATGTTTGCCTTCATTTTATCATCTCTTTAGGTTTGTAAACCATCATTTCATGGCGCTTTTATGTGGTATAGAGCTCATGTTGCTCAAAATGTCGTTTACGTGCGATTTTTTGTATCGATCTTGCGCATGAGAACTTTTTAATTGCTGCAGATTCAATGAAGAATCTTTTTGAAAGCTCACAATCCTAATACCCGAAACACGGATTGTGCGTTTGTAAACGGGGCACGCCAACCATATGTTTTCTTTTAAAGAAGAACCTGTGTGTGAGCGATGCAGTGGATATTCCACTACACGGGTAAATTTCATGCTCGAGATTATATGTATTTCATGCCAAGAGTTGAACAGGGTTGTTAGGAACCAAGCTTCAGGTATTAGTCTTCGTACAACCGCAAAAAGATCAAAAAACCAGAACCACGACAGAAAACACGAGAACTGCATTTCGGTAATACTGGCCAAATAAGTATTGAGGACTGCACAGTGGACCTTTTCAAGTGCCGTAAGAACACAAACTGCTCTTGGTTTTAGCAACGTTCGTGAGTGTTGCTATCACGAACAACATAAAAAATTAACAGCCGGGCCCTTCATCCCGAGAACACTCATAACGCTGTTATTCGCATAGGCCCGCGAATACACGAAGGCTCATGATTAATTCTGCTTTCCAAACTGAAATAATCTGCTGCAAGAAGAAAAACGACTTTGCCTCGATTTGATATCCTGCATACCAAGCCCAGTACAAAACCAGGTGTTTTCAGTATGACATCATTTCCTATTGATGATACGTAATCAATCCACATGATCTGAATACTCAGTCATTGCGGAAAAGGCGATGTGACTTGGTAGATAGCGTTTCAAAAAACGCACTGAAACTGCCTTTGGAAGATTAGATAAAAGTTGCAGTGGATTATATGGAAGTGATGAGAAGAAGTACAAATGTAAACAAGGCTAAGCCGCTTTTGTCCAGATTTCCAGAATATCTCGAAAATATTGCTTCTCAAAATGCAGCAGAAACATATCCGGCACAATTGTTTGTTAGGCACATGCCACTATTGCACCCTCTACGATCTTACCTGTGTAGTAAAAGGGTGACGTGCGATTACCGGCCGGGAATATTGAATGACAATGAACTCTTTATTATATGTTACGCAAAGGGTACAATGCCCAGACGTTTATGTCTCTACCTTCAGCGCGAAAGAAGTAAGAACACCGTTGAAGAGTGTATAAGATAATTGCCTAGTCCAAGTAAGGTATCCCATGAAGAACGTGCAGGAGTAGCAACGATAGGCAATAGACACGACTCAGCACATCATCAAACCCCTCCGGACGATGGACAGTTCGATAGCTGCCGGACTCGAGATGTCGTTAAACCCAGCATAGGATTCGTTGCAGCTTTTTTATAGGAGACGGGAGCTCATTCAGGGAGGTGGACTTATCAGTGAGCTTCGAAATACCGATCGCATCCCGGATCGTAGTGCTATGTGATAAAAGAATTCATAATACAGTGCGTTTCAAAATCATATTACCCCTAAGAAGTGCGCCAAAACTGTACTGTAGGCTATATTTTGTACATGGTCTATGCAGAATGGTTTCAAAAAGATATGTACACCGTTTTCTTTCTACTAAAAATGGCTCGAGGTCCTCCACTTTCCAAACAAGAACAGCTGCTATCGCTCGAACATTGAAGCGTTCAAGGATCACAAGTGCTACTTTTGCCAAAATTTCGACTCTTCATGGACTAAAACGATATTTGAGACGCCCTAGGAAGCCCATTACAGCACACAAAAAAGTAATCAAAAACCGTGGGCAGAAGAAAAGTATAGTGCAGAACAATTGAAATGAATCTCAATATCAACGTTTTCGAATCAACCATACGGAGGCAGATAAACAATAAAACTTTATTTAGGTATAAAAACAAAAACAAATCTTTCCCAAAGAACATCACAAGCAAAACAGAGTTGCCTGGTGTGATGTAGAAGCTAACTGGAAAAAATTGGGAAAATGATATTTTGAGAAATGAAAAAAGGTTCAATTTGGACGGACCAGAATGCTACAAATTTTAACGGCCAGATCTTTTTAAATAACATCATGAAATTTATACGCGCCATTCCAATGGAGGTTTTGGAATGGTCTGGGCTGGCATTTTTTAAAAAGGTCTCTCTGAAATTGCATTTATTGAAACCACCATTAATGTGGAAAAATAGCAAAAAGTTTGATACAGTCGTTTGTTGCCTTTTAGTTTATGTTCCCATAAAGAAATTTTAATTTTTGAATAGGTTAATGCGCCAATAGACATTGCGTCTTTAATCAAAAAATGGCTATAGATGTCAGAGGTATATGTTTTGGAGTGGCCGGCGAGCTCGTTAGATAAAAACCCGTTCCGAAACATTTGTGAACTGCTGGTGAGGATATTTTATGCGCATGGAAGGCCATTTGAGACAGTTTTATAACTTAAAAACTGTATTAGAAATTGCTCGAAATTTATAACAGTTTCAAATGAAGAAACATACATCAATTCGATTGAAAAACGTTGCATTAGCGTTTTACAGCAAAAAAGATGCAAAATAAACCATTGAGCGTCGCTCAGTAACAATTTGATATTGATAATCATACGTTTTTGAAACGGGTGTTTAATTTCAATTTTTTCTAAAACCTATTTTTGTAGGCGTACAGTATATGTTTGGTATTGTTTGAGATTTGAGAGCATGTCATATATTTCTGAAACAGTCTGTATTTTTCCTGTGCACTGCAGCGGACATGAACCTTGATAATACAGAGCTACGCTCGCGCAGAATTTTGCAAACCACTAGCAGAAATCCGGCAAGTCTGCCTGTCTACGCGTAAACCGAAACCTATTCAGAATTCTGTTGTCAGGGGGGTAACGCAATCAAGCACAAGTTGAGTCTTGAGTACTCCTATTACGCGTTAAGGCCTCAGGGGCTTTCATGATCCGGGACTGACATCAGTCACCATGTATGGTCATCACCGAAAAGACCACCGCTTGGTTGCACTTGCAACTCGATCCTTCACTTCTACTTGCGCGATACAGGCTATCGTTCAACAATAGAATGTGTACAAGGCTTCGGCTTTTTCGACAAACCACGTATTATAGAAGATTGTGTGGTACTTTCAGGTCTTCTTTCAAGGTAGTAGAGCATGACGTCCGATAGGAGTTTTTGTTGACTCCAAAGGCGCCAGTTTCTAAAGGTAGTCTCCAGTTCTCGCTGTCGTGATCCAGGGGAATTCTTAAAGGGGATCCGCAAACACCAAGTGGAGGGGGAGGTTCACTGGGCGGACAATGCTCCTACAGGCACTGCTACGAGGCGACCTGGGGATCTGCTGCTTAGAAACCTTTAAGATGTTCAACGAGAGTCTCCAACCGGAAAAACAGACATAGACTCGAGGGTGCTTGGTTCAGTTCCCCAGAGGTGGAGCTCGACGCGCAGATTAAGTATCAAGCCTGGAGCCCGCCTCGGCAGGTCTCACTACTCTAAACGTAGTAATTACCCGCAAAAATTAACGAAGATAAATATAAATGCTACCGTCCCTTAAGAATACTGTAGCGCACGCCGGCGGAATAATGCACAACGTGTCTCAGTCAATAAAATACGAGCCCTTCTTAGAAACATTACGCCATAAAGCCACACCACCATATTACCTTAGAATCCACTGTACTATATACCCCCTTTCCTGAATTTCACCACGTCTTCGAGGTGCATCTTCCCATATCTCGGTCCATCGGTTTTGATGCCAGCGCGGCCTACGGCGATGTGACAGATTCTCTCCTTCAGTCGTTCCTCCATACTTCCCAATTCCGGCGCGGTGTACCAACCACGGCCTCGTGTTTTATCCGTTGCAGCGTTTCTGGGCCCTTGCTCTGCTTGAAACGTCCTTGTCTTCCCCTTCTTCGCGTACACGGGAGGTGCTACAGCGCCAGTTGGTGGCATGGTATCCCACACACCTCGAGCGTCCCGTGTACGGCGTAGGCGTTCGACCTCTGCGGCCAGAGCGTGGGCCGATCCGGCCTGCTCGCTGACTCTCTCAAGGTATTCGACGCTCCGATTTCTTCGAGGATTCCTTTTTGGAAAAGCCCGCGCTGTCGCGTCCGCTAGTTTACTCCCTATGGAGGTGTCCCATCTCATAATCTTCTTTCCTGCGCCTCCGTCGGTTACCGGTTCCGTTACAGGATGTGGCTGAGTCTTCTGAGGTCGAGACACAGCGTCCAGCCTCGATGCCGGATGCTCCCGGAATAGTTGCCGCTTTGTCTCCGATGGAAGAGGACGAGATTAATTTTGTCCCGGTTGCTTCGGTTCTAGTGGTGCAACCCCGACTTCAGAGCGTCCCTGCGTCTGTTCTCCAGCCTCCCCTGCTGAGCGTTCCGGTTCCCGTACCGCCGTCACCTCCGGTGTCGCCGACTCCATCCTTGGCTCTGCCGACCTCCGCGGCGGTGCCTACAGAATCCCTTCGGGAGGCCCCTGTCCTAGCCGGTCCACCGCCCGCGGCTCCATCCGTGGCGGTCGTTGTTCCGTCAATGGAGGTAGCCGCTTCGGGTGCAACATCGGGCGAGTTATCCTATGGGGCTTTGGGTGCTGCCTTCCAGGAGTTGGTGCAGGCGTGCCTAATGACGGGCCGTCCTGCTCCGGCTACTCCGGTAGAGGCTCTGCGCGAGGCGCGTGTCTGGGTCTTAGAAATCCACAAGGGCCGGGCAGACCGAGCCTCGAAGGCGGCCACCAAGGAAAGCCTGTCGGAGTTCGTCGCCTCGAAGCGGAGTATACGATGCGACTCGGTGGCCTGTAGGTAAAAGATCCCTAGCAATGGGAGTCAGTTCCCGGTAGCGGCGGAGTAAAACATCGTTACGTTGGAGCAAAAGCTCCGTGAACGGTATTTCCAATACGATTGGGCCGTCCCCGCGCGCTCAACGACACGAACTGTCGCCACAAGAACGTGCGAAAAGTGGGCCACGGTGTCCTAGAGGCGAAAATGAGAACTCCAGGTGGGGATAGATAGCGGAGACGAAAAATAACTCCGGTTGGGGGCCTCTTCCCTCTTTCCTTAACGGAAGCGCTTATGTGGAGAGGCGTTTTCGCACCAGATTGGCGTGGTATCCTCTGAAGAAGTTCTCCGGGATGCGTCCCGGAGGCTCTTCCGTGTCCTCCTTTGAGGTGTACCCGTACCAGCGGACGCGGTACAATATACCTGCGTAGGTTTGTCAGTGGGAGACGATGTGGTCCACCGCGTAGACTACATCACCTTCTGTGGTCATGATGGCGTCTGGAGCTTCCATTAATGGTTCACCGAAAGGTATGATGAGGTTTCTAGTATCCACCGGTGTCGTTACTCCTGAGGTGGTCGAATAAGGAAGTTCCGCGCTTAGTCCCTGAGATGGGGTGGCGGGAATTCCTGAAGGGCTGGGCGTCAGGACTTTCGTCACCATATCACGGGAGACGACGTCTCGGAGCGCGTTTACCTCAGTGGCGACAGTGTCTCTATAAATGTCCAGAGATTTGTAAGGCCCTGAGGTGTTTGGCGCTAATTTGCGCGTGACTTCCGGCGGTTCAATGGATGTCTCCCCTGGTTTGTCGAGAAAAACCTCGTCGCCTTCCTTTAGGTGAGGGCCTTCCTTTACCTTTAGGTCGAAGTCCTGTTTATATCTTCTTTGCGAGGCATTGAGTCTCTCCTTTGCGAGGGAGAGTGCGTCCTCATATCGCCTTAAGATGGAGCTCATTGCTTGCGCCGCTGTTGGTACCAGTGGCCCATCTGCCAGGTGTGCCGTGATGTGTGCCGCGATAACGGCACTAGGCGGTATGCGCGAGAGCACCAGATTGAAAGAAGCGGTCCTCATGAAGCGGTGCACCTGCGGGTTGTATATATACATGAGCGGGCCCACATATGCGTCCCAATCCTTCTTGTAGTACAGTGGATCCTAAGGCGAAAACGGTGATGTGGCCTTATGGTATAGTATTCCTAAGGAGGGCTCGTATTTTATTAGCTAGGCCACGTGGAGCATAATTCCGCCCGCGGGCGCTACAGTATCCTTTAGAGACTGTAGAATTTAAATTTCTTTTAGTTAATTTATGCAGGTAATTATTACAGTAGTGAGACCTGCCGAGGCGGGCTCCCTGCTCGATACTTAATCTAACGGTTGAGCACCACCTCTGGGGAAGTAAAGACAAGCACCCTTGAGTCTTCATCTACTTTTCCGGTTGGAGTCTCTTGTCGATCAACTCAGGTTACTAAGCCGCCGATTCCTAGGTCGCATCATAGCAGCGCCTGAAGGAGCATTTTCCGCCCAGTGAACCTCCCTCTCCGCTTGGTGTTTGCGGATCCCCTTTAAGAATTCCCCGACTCGCGACAGCGGATACCGGAGACCACCTTTAGGAGCACGCACCTTTGGAGTCAACAAAAACTCCTAACGGACGTTGTGCTTTACTACCTCGAGAGGAGGGCTGAAAGTACCACAACTGGTCTCCCCACTTAGAAGGTCACAGTTCCTAAAGGATTCGCAAAATTTGCAACAGAACAGCGCTTCTAGTTTGCAACAACTGTACCCCAACAGTGGAATTCTTCCTTATGGTGATTCGGAAGCGGACGAAAATCACCCCCGACCTCCCTCTCCATGAACCCCTCAGAACCCCCAATGGTAACCCTCCTACAGGATCCTCAAGCAACCGACTCCGTTGGTGGGCGCAGCACGCGCAGCGCTCCCCAGGAGATGGCCGCCACACTGGAGGACCCTGAAAGTCTCCTTCGAAATCCTGGCTCCTCTGTGGAGCGTTTCGGGAATCGCCTTAGGAGAATGCATGATCGGAGGCAAGCGGAATCCCACGCGACATCTCTGGAGAACGCCAATGTGGAGGTTAAAGAACCGCACACGGCATCGCAGCCGCAACCTCAGGAGCTACAGGGACGGAAACACCCGCAGGCCAGCTCCCTCCTGGAGTCACTGGCCCCGCGCCTTACGGATTGGCTCTCCCAAGAGCTGGTGGAAAGAATACCTGCAGGTTTTGAAGCCCACTTCGAAGCGCGCCGCCACTTTCTTGTGGAGGAAATCGCAAAGGAGAGCGCTCACCGTGCTGTGGATGTTTTCCTGGATTCCGATCCCTTCCTTGAGGTGATCTCAGATATTACCCGGCGGAGGCTCGCTCCTAAACCGCCCAGCTGCTCCCCGAAGCGGCGTTACAAAGTTATTCTTCCGTACAGGAAAGATTCCCTCCATCGTTACCTAAGGTGACCGCTGGCAGAGAAGGACAGGATACTGCCACTTCCTACGCCACAGGAGGAAACGATACTGCCGTAGGGAAACGGGACCACCTCCGGAATCTTGCTATGCACCGTCTGGACCTGACGCCCCGCGGAGGAGGACAGGATACCTGTCGCGAAGAAATTCACCAAAAGACAGAAAGACAGGATACTCCTCGGGTGGATCGCAAATAACGTGGGTATCGTCAGTCACCCAGACCACCCAGAGGAAAAACCCCGACAGAAACGGAGAGAGAAAAAAGAAAGCGAGACACCGATTCGGAGAGAAGCTCAGACTCTGAATCCGTAAACAGCTCCAGCTAGGAGGACAGTGTACCTACCCAGTAGAAAAGCAGAAGGGTCAGGAAGGTCGTCCCGCTTAACGACCTCTTCACAAAAGTAGTGGATTATGATACCTACAGGTTGAATTATCGCTCCAATCTTTACGACGCGTCGGTCGCTAAACGATTTAAGAAGATCCAGCACCGCATGGGTATTCAAATGAAGAAGCACTCCTTCTCAGGCGAAGGCCCCATCTCTGTGTTGAATTTTCTTACGCGCTTCCGTTCAGCGCGTAACACCAATGGTGTCCATGAAGGTGCCGCCGTATGTCGCTTTCAGTTCTACCTCACAGGCCAAGCCCACTCGCTGGTGCAGCCGCACCTCACGGGGAAGAGCACCATTATGGACGATCCCGGAAGGAGATCTTGACGACGTACCCAGAGGTATTCAATTTCCTCCTGAAAAGGTACGCAACGGACGAGGTGATAGCAGATGCTGAGGGTGAAGTCACCTCCTATAGGCATAACACGAGAATGACCGAGACGGAGTTCTCACAGAAGCTGTGGACGAAGGCCCTACGGTGTGGGAATGGGTACTCCGAACGGCGGTTGAAGTCGTTGTTTTTCGAGGTACTTCTTCCCTCGATACGCGCGAGGGTGCTTAATCACCTTACAATGCCCCCAAAGACCACCCACACGGAGCTAGCACGTTTCGCGGGATCCTATGGGGATACCCACCGTGCCGCTCATCGCAGACATGCTCCACTTTCGGACAAACCGGCGACCTTAAGGACCCGTCGGGCATCCGCCCTGACATTGGACTCCAGCACCTCGGAGCAGGTACACAAGCTCACGCTCGTAGGAGAGCAAGAGGCCCTTGCCCTCACATACGCCTCCTCTCAGGGAGCATCGTCTAGGACGAGGATACCTTTCTCTCCCACTTCGTACGCCTCAGCAGGATCTTACAGGAGCGTCCGATTTGCAAACCCTCCAGGCTACCCACCACCTTGCAGGGTTTGCTTGTCACGACAGCCCGTACACTGTACGACTCTCACACCGGCAATGAGGGCCGCCATCCTGCAGGAACGGGGAAAGGTCTTCCAGGACCCGAAGGACACACCAACAGAGAGAGGAAGTTATCGAACCGCGAATTACGATATCCGCTCTCCTCAAGGAAACTACGGTCACCGTGATCCACCTGGAGCGCAGGCTGTCCCACTATCACTGGCACCCGCCACGCAAGCGCCGGTGTCCCAGCCGGTTGCACCTCAAGGGAACACGTCGCATCGCGATGCAAAACCGCAGCAGCCTTCCCCACCTCGAAACCAGCCCCTCTCCAACCAGAAAAACCCTCAGGACCACGCGTAGAGGCTCCGCCTGGCTCTCCAACATCGAGCCTCAGCTCCACGGAGGTCGCCTTTAGGAAAGGGGGAGAAGCCGTCTGCTCCGTCGATGCAGAATCGGCGGGCCCCCCAATCCCGTTGGACCCATTCGACACCCTTGAGGATTCTGTTTGCACGCCCCGCCGTGAGAACTACAAGGTATTCGCCTCTATAGGATGTTCCCCGCTCGTCTCCACCACGGTGCGCGCTATCCTCGATACCGGAGCTGGCCCCATCTGGTGCACGCCGACGTGCTCCCGCGGTCTGCTCTCGACTCCTTGAGGACTGGCAAGCTCCCTACGGTGCGCGATGCGTCGCGTCGAGCACTGACCATTCTCGGCGCAATCCCCTTGTACCTCCGGTTGGGCTCCTTACAGGTGAAAGTTTGGTTCCTCGTGGCGAGTAACTTGGCCGCACAGTGCATATTGGGTACCTCCTTTGTGGATCGATATGTCCGTGTAATCTACCCACACCTGCGGAAGGTTACGTTTCATGACGCCGCCCCTGTAGGTATCGTGTCCGCATCTCCAGGACCGGACGCCAACGCGCATCACGTGGGTAACCTTCCAAAGGAGACGCAGTGTAATAAGCTCCGAGTGGTGATGAGCGTTGAAATACCCGCGAGGAGTCAGGCCAAAGTTTGGGTGCAGACCTCTGCATCTGGCCTTTCATTCCTACAGGGGAGTCCACACCTGACGACGAAGCAGCACTCCATGATGGCGAACGGTGTTATGGAAATAATACCGAACATTCCCTTCAGGGTTGTGCTCGCCAACCTGAAGGAGTCGCCGTTACGGCTCCAGAAAGGAATTGTCGTCGGACTAGCACTACCCGCCCCTGTAGGACTGGCTCACCTTTCTCGATCGGAAGACCTTGCGGACTGCGATGCAATCGCCACAATGGAGGCGGAAGCGACTTCCGTGGCCCAAGAGGAAGAGAATCCTGCCACCTGGCAGGAGAAGCTCCAAATTGGCGATGATTTCGAAGAGTATAGCCATAGGATAGTTAAGATGCTATCTGCATTTGAGGACATGTGGTCTGGTCGCCCGGGTTAGGTCAGCCTGGCCAAGCACAGGATCGAGCTCACACCGGATGCAAAACCGGTACATCAACTCCCAAGGAGAGCCGGACCCCATGCGCGCGATTTTGAACGCGATGAGGATCACCGGATGCTGGACTGGGGCTTTATCGAGCCTTCCAATTCCGAATGGGCCTCCCTGCTGGTGTTTATGAAGAAGGAAGATGGCTCCTTGAGGTTCAGTATTGACTATAGACGCCTCAACGAGGTGACGGAATGCGATTCGTACCCGATACCACGTATGGATGAATGTATCCACATCCTAGGTGATGCGTCCGTTTTCTTTACGCTGGATTCCAACAGTGGCCACCCTCAGATTGAGATTGACGACTCCGATAAGGATAAGAAAACGTTCACCTCGCACTGTGGGATCTTCAGATTCCTAAGGATAGCATTTGGATTAAAGAATGCACCCGCTTCGTTCCAACGAGCGGTGGACATAATCCTGTCAAAGGTGAAGTGGTAGTACGCCTTGGTGTATATCGATGACGTCATCTTATTCTTTCGCAGCGTGGAGGAGCACCTTATTCATGTGAAGCACGTGCTCCAACTCCTAAAGGATGCTGGACTCACCTTGAAGCTGGAGAAATATTTCTTTTTCAAGGCATCGGTGGACTACCTGGGGCTCGTTGTGCTCCTGAGCCGCCTACCGGTTTCCAGAAAAACTCAGAACGCCATCAAAGAAGCTCGCTCTCCCACAAACCAGACGGAGCTGCGCTCCTTCCTAGGATTGTGTAACGTCGTCCGGACGTTTGTACCGAATTTATCCCGTATGGTGGCGCCGTTAAATCGCCTCTTGGAAAAGAACAAGCCGACGCAATTGGGTATCTTGACGGACGAGGAGTTTGAAGCCTTCGACACCCTGAAGAGGAGACTAATAGAACCATCGATCTTGGGACTTCCGAAGCGGCACGGGCGAATGGTGCTGGACGCCGAGGCCTGTAAATACCAGGTGGAATGTGCCCTCCGACAGGAGCCACCTGAAGGTGGACTTCAACCCATCGGATACTGGAGTTGCAGCCTCACACCTACGGAAGGGAACTACTCAACCTTAGAGCGCGAATGTCTTTCCATCGTGTGGGCGGTTTCGCTTTTACGCCCGTACCTAGAAGGTGCGCGTTTCACCTTGAGGACGGACCACGTCTCACTGAAGTGGATACTGTCCTTGCCGGATGCTTCTGGTCGCCTGGAAAGGTGGAGGTTACGCCTCCTGGAATTCGCGTTTGACATCTTCCACCGCCCTGGCATCAAACACCAGGCAGCGGACGCGCTCTCACGAATCTCCACCGACATGGAAGATAGAACACCTTTGGAGGACACCATCCCGTGTCTGGTCATCCATGACGCCTACGGAAAAGAAGGATCCGATGGAGAATGTTTGGAATGCTGTGAATCTGGGGGCAGATGTAGTGGACTCCCCGAGGTGATGGCTCTTGTTTAGGAGGAAAAAGAAGTACTCCCCATCACTGTGGCGGAGTTCCTGAAGAAACAGAGTACAGATGCGTACTGCAAGGAGTGCCTCGCCACTGTGAGGAGTTTAAGATCGTCATTCAATGTCGACCGAGACGGCGTACTAATACGCCGCGCCCCTCTGGATGGAGCTCTCCAAAAGGTAGTCCCGCCGAAGCTACGGGCGAGGGTGATGTATCTCTCGCACTATCCTCGCCTCGCCGGGAATCCAGGTGGATCCCGGATGTATTTCACCATGCGGAGGGAGTTCTATTGGCCGAAAATGGCTAATGACGCCTTCCAAACGGTGGTGGATTGTTATTCCTGCGCCGCCGCTAGGGGGCGTATACGGAAACACCGGACGCCGCTCACGCTGTTCCCACCTTCAGGACCATTGGAGTTTGTGGCCATGGACATCTTGGGTCCTCTCCCCAAGACAGAGCGAGGGCACCGGTTTAAACTCGAAATCTATGATCGCTTCTCGAAGATCACGCGTGCCATCCCCCTCCAGAGCACCACTGCAGCAGTGATTGCCGACGCCTTTCTGGAGCATTGGATTTACCCCTATAGGATACCGTTGTACCTCCTCACAGACAATGGCCCCCAGTTCGAGGCGAAGCTCTTCAGCGCCGCCTCCGGAATGCTGGGGATGAAGCACTTGTTTACAACTGCTTATCACCCCCAGACCAGCGTACAGACGGAAAGGTTCAACAAGACTATCGCCTCAAGGCTGAAGCACTACGTCGCGGACCACTAGAAGGATTGGGACGTATATGTGGGCCCCCTCACGAATGCATACAACCTGCAGGTGCACCGCTCCACGGGGACCGCTCCTTTCAATTTGGTGCTCTCGCGCATCCCGCCAAGTGCCGTCATTGCGGCAAGCGTCACGGCGCACCCGGCGGATGGGCCACAGGCACCAACAGCGTCGCAAATCAAACGCTCTATCGTAAGGCGGTATGAGAACGCACTCTCCCTCGCAAAGGAGAGACTCAACGCCTCGCAGAGGATGTACAACAGGACTTCAACCGGAAGGTGATGGAAGGTCCTCACCTGAAGGAAGGCGACAAGGGTTTCCTCGACAAACCCGGGGAACCATCCAACGAACCGCCGGACGTCACGCGCAAGTTAGCCTCAACCACCTCAGAATCCTACAAAGTCCTGGCCATCTATAGGGAGACTGTCGCCATTGAGGTGAACGGGCTCAGAGACGTCATCTCCTGTGATAGTGTGACGAAAGTCCCGACGCCCAGCCTCTCAGTAATGCCCGTCACCCCATCTCAGGGACAACGCACGGAAATTCCTCATCCGACCACCTCAGGCGCGACGACACCATGGGATACTGGGAACCGCATCACCGCTCTTGTTGAACCATTACTGGAGGCTCCCGATGCAATCCTGATCCCTGAAGGTGACATCCTCTACGCGGTGTACCATATCGTCTCCCATCGACAAACCCCTGCAGGAATACTGTACCGTGTCCGCTGGTATGGGTACACCTCGAAGGGTGCCACGGAAGAACCTCCGAAACACATCCCGGAGAATGTCCTTAGGCGATTTCACGCCAATCTGGTGTGGAAACGCCTCTCCACTTAGGCGTTTCCGTTTAGAAAAGGGGGGAGGGGCCCCCATCCGGAGATGTTTTTCGTCTCCGCCGTCTTTCCTTTACCTGGAGTTATCTTTTTCGCCTCCAGGATGCTGTTGCTCGCTTTTCGCATGCACCCACGGCGGCACTTCGTGTCGTTGAGCACGCAGGCACGGCCTATGCATATTGAAACTACTGTTCACTGAGCCTCTGCTCCATCCGAAGGATCTTTTATTGGTCAGGGTTCTATCATCTACAGGTCTCGAATCGCGTTGAATACTCCGCTTCGAGGCGCGCTTTCCCCGTGAGTGCTTGGCTATCGAAGAACTCGGACAAAATTCCCTTGAGGGCCGCCATCGAGGCTCGGTCTGCCCGGGCCTTGTGGAGCTCTAAGACCCAAGCACGCGCCTGGCGCAGAGCCTCTACAGGACAAGCCGGAGCAGGACGGTCTATCACCAGGCACGCCTGCACCAACTCCTGGAAGGCAGCCTATAGAGCCCCAGAGGGGACTCCTCCCGACGGTGCAGCCGATGTGGCCACCTCCGTTGACGGCGCATCAACCGCCACCGAAGGAGCCGCAGACGGCGGACCAGCTGGGACAAGGGCTCCACGGTGGGATTCCACAGGCTCCACAGTGGAGGTCGGCAAAGCCAAGGACGGAGTCGGTGACATCGGAGGTGACGGCGGTGCGGGAACTGGTTTTTCCCGCAGGCAAGGGCAAAGAACAGGCGCAGGGACGCTCCTCAATCGGGGTTGCATCATTGGGGCCGAAGGTACCGGGAAGGGAGCAATTTCGTCCTGTTCCATAGGAGATGGGGTGGCTGTTGGAAAACAGATGAGCTATTTGCGCTATACTCTCTTGTGACACAGGGCGCACAGTTCACCATTTGAACTATCAACAGTGGCTACCACTGTGGGATCACTCAGCACTGCGGCGGGCCGCGAAGTTATCTCCTCAAGGGGTGCGCCCATATCCCGGGACGGAGCCGGTAACGGACGGGGCGCATCATGCGCCAGGCTCTCCATCAAGGGGTCGTAGTCGGATACTCGGAGCCGTGGCACCTGAGAAATCCCAAAAGGCGCCAGACGGGCAAAGGCAGGGTATGCTCGCCCGTCATCGTCTCCGTTAGGACTCCTCACAATGGGGTAGAACTTTTCCTCGCCGTAGTCGTACCAGAGGAAACCCGGCGTGTCATTCCACGCGACTTGGAGGTTGTAATCCAACAGCGTCTCCGCCTCGGAATCACTCCATGCGGTGCCCTTAACAAGGTTATGGATGCCGAAGGAGCGCAGGACCCGTATGATGGACGCTGAAAAGGGTAGCAAACGCCCGGCGGTCGGCTGATATGACGAGTCCCAGTAGAGGCGGCCGTCGCAGCATCGAGTATAAGAGGTTACACCTTCGTCCGCTGCCTGGAGATACGCCATCAAGGTGCCGACCGCGAGCTCCGTCGAGGCGACCAACATGACAAACCACGCTAGGGAGTCATGGGGATCCAGGACCTCGGAGGAGTGATACGCGAAGGTCATGGGCGTCGCCACGTAGAGTTTTGGGGATACCCAGTGGTCTCTCCAGGAGTCATTTACCTTGAGGTAGTACTTCGGACGCTCCCCAAAGGCATGTCATGGAATTCCGTGTTATGCCACCCATGGAAGTACCCGAAAGCGGTGCGCACTCGAGTCTCGTCCGCAAGGTGCGTCCATCATCGATTCTGAGTGAGCCAGTAGAGGCGATCGTATGGGGGATCAAAGAGCAATACCGCAAGAGCAGAGCGCCCATCGGCAATGCTTCCAGGTCGCCTCGCTCCCTGGTGCGAGCTCTTTCTGTGGAGCAGTACCTGGAGTCGCGCCTGGATGTCTCAATCCTCAGCGCACCACATATATGGAGTATCGCAGTGTCCCACCGTGGTTGGAGCGTTGTCACCGTGCACCGGAGTATGAACCCAGTGAGCGCGATAAGCATCCGCGCGCTTTCGCTTCTGGTAGTTCCACGCAACCTCCGGTACGGCGCAGAATCGCATCGCCTGAAGGTATGGGACGAAGTGGTGAATGTAATCCTCCACGGGACACGGGAGACTCACGCGCCTGTCGTGGAACGGGACGAAAACTCGCCTGGTGCGATGATCGAAATGTTATTCTGGACGGAACGGTGCACCTGTCGAGGTGTGGTACACCTCAGGATTCGATGGAGATGTAGGCGCCTGAGTCGAAGAAGACATGTCAAAGGTGTAGGAAGCTGGATGGATGGCGACCAAACGCGTGGTAGCACCTGAGGAGAGAGATTTGACACCACTTGCTGAACGACTCGAGGTTAAATGCACCACTGAGGAGGGAGCCCAGCCCATCCGCCATCGTTGAATTCGAGGAGAAGCCGGGCGACGGGAATCAGGCGAGGTAGGGAGCACCACAGCGAGGCGCGCGTTCATATTCAACGGAGAACGACAGGGATGCGGACGAGAGGATTATGAGTCTTGCCCTTTCACGGAGATGGGATGAGCGGACGCGAGGGAGCAGGTGTTTCCGAGAGAAGAAGCCTCACAGGAATCGGATTGGCGAGTGCCTCCAGGGGGTCGGTATCCCCTCGGGAGTGACCCACGCTCCGTCCACGGAAGTTGCGCGCTTGCACCGCGCAGGGCACGCCGGAAGGCGCAGACACTCGCGCCACTGACTGGCGCGGAAGCAACAACGGGTGACACCAAGAAAGAGGAGACGCAGCCGGGTTGAGTAGGACCTGGGCCCACAAACGCCGCAAGAGATGAAACGCGAGCCTGCGACAATACGCCGCGCAGGAGTATGAAGGAAGGGAGGAACGCCTGGAGGAGAGAACGTGCCAATCGCCGGAGGCCGCACTGGTTTCAACACGTATTGGAGCCATCCCGGGGAGCAACAATTAGGATGATGCCCCTCGAAGACGTGGTGCAATTCAGGAAAGGGGGTATGTAGTACAGTGGCTCCTAAGGCGAAAACGGTGGTGTGGCCTTATGGCATACTATTCCAAAGGAGGGCTCGTATTCTATTAGCTGGGCCACGTGATGCAAAATTCCGCCCGTGTGCGCTACAGTACACTTAAGAGACGGTAGAATTATTATTTCTTTTAGTTAAGTTATGCAGGTAATTACTATAATAGTGAGATCTGCGGAGGGGGGCTCCTTGTTCGATACTTAATCTGCCGGTTGAGCACCACCTCTGGGGAAGTAAAGACAAGCACCCTTGAGTCTTCATCTACTTTTCCGGTTGGAGTCTCTTTTCGATCAACTCAGGTTTCTAAGCCGCCAATCCCCGGGTCGCATCATAGCAGCGCCTGAAGGAGCATTTTCCGCCCAGTGAACCTCCCCCTCCGCTTGGTGTTTGCGGATCCCCTTTAAGAATTTCCCGGCTTGCGACAGCGGATACCGGAGACCACCTTTAGGAACACGCACCTTTGGAGTCAACAAAAACTCCTAACGGACGTTATGCTTTACTATCTCGAGAAGAGGGCTGACAGTACCACACTTCTAGTGGTCCGCGACGTAGTGCTTTAGCCTCGAGGCGATGGTCTTGTTGAACCTCTCCGCTTGTCCGTTGGTCTGAAGATAATAGGCAATTTGTAAACAACTGTTTCATCCCCAGCATTCCAGAGATGGCGCTGAATAGCTTCGACGCGAACTGGGTTCCGTTGTCCGTAAGGAGATACAACTGGGTCTCATATGGGTAAGCCCAGTGCTCCAGAAAGGTTTCAGCAATTGCTGCTGCAGTGGTGCTCCGGAGGGGAATGGCGCGCGTGGTCTTTGAGAAACGATCAGTGATCACGGGTAAAAATCGGTACCTTCGCTCCTTCTTGGGAAGAGGGCCCAAAATATCCATGGCCATGAACCATAAAGGTCCTGAAGATGCAAATAGAGTGAGTGGCGTCCGGATTCGAAAGATATTCCTCCTAGCGGCGGCGCACGAATAACAATCCATTACCGTTTGGAAGGTGTCATTAGCCATATTCGGCGAATTGAACTCCCTTCGAATGGTGAAATACATACACGATCCACTGGGGTGCCAAGCGAGGAGAGGGTAGTGCGAGAGATACAGCACCCTCGCCCGTAGTCTCGTCGGGACCAACTTATGGAGAGCTCCATCCAGGGAAGCACGACGTACGAGTATGCCGTTCCGGTCGACATCGAATGAAGATGTTAGACTCCCTACAGTGGCGAGGCACTCCTTGCAGTACGCATCTGTACTCTGCTCCTTCAGGAAGTCCACTATGGAGATGTGAAGAACTTCTTTCTCCTACTCAACAAGGGCCATCACCTCAGAGAGCCCACTGTACTATCCTCTAGGTTCACAGCATTCCAAACATTCTCTATCGGATCCTTCTTTCTCGTTGGCTTCCTGGATGACCAGAAATAGAATTGTGTCCTCCAAGGGTGTGTTGTCTTCGCTGCTCGATGTCAAACTCGAACTCCAGGAGGCATAGTCTCCACCTTTCCATGCGGCTGGAAGCATCTGTCAAAGACAGTATTCACTTTAATTGTGTGAGTTCCATCCTCGGAGTGAAACGCGCGCCTTCCAGGTATGAGCGTAAAAGCAACACCGCCCAGACGATGGCGAGACATTTGCGCTCCGAAGTGGAATAATTCCGTTCCGTAGGTGTGAGGCTGCAACTCCAGTATCAGATAGGTTGAAATCCACCTTCAAACTGCTCCTGTAGGAGGGCACACCCGACCTGGTATTTTCAGACGTCTATTTACAGCACCATTCGGCCGTGTCGCTTCGGGAATACTAAGATCGGTGGCTGTTTCAGTCTCCCCTTCAGGTTGTTAAAGGCTACAAACTCTTCGTCCGTCAAGATAGCCTATTTTGTCGGCTTGTCCTTCTCCAAGAGGCGATTTAACGGCGCCGCGATACGGTAAAAGTTAGGGACAAATCTCCGGGAAACATTATACCACCCCAGAAAGGAGCAGAGCTCCGTCTGGTTTGTGGGAGGATGAGCTTCCTTGATGGCGTCCTACGTGTCTGTGCAAACTTGTAGGCGACCCGGGAGAACAACTTGTTCCAGGTGATACACCGAGGACTTGAAAAACAAATATTTCTTCAGCTTTAAGCTGAGACCAGCATCCTCCAGAAGTTTGAGCATGTGATTCACATGCATGAAGTGCTCCTCCACGCTGCGGGAGTACATGATGACATCATCGATATACGCCAAGGCGTACTACAACTTCACCTTTGACAGGATTATGTCCACCGCTCGTTGGAACGTACCGAGTGCATTCTTCAATCCAAATGGCATCCTTAGGAATCTGAAAGCTCCACAGTGCGAGGTGAACTTTGTCTTATCCTTATTGGAGTCGTCGATCTCAATCTGACGGTAGCCACTGTTGTAATCGAGCGTAAAGAAAACGGACGCATCACCTAGGATGTCGATACATTCATCCATACGGGGTATCGGGTACGAATCGCATTCCGTCACCTCGTTGAGGCGTCTATAGTCAATACCAAACCTCAGGGAGCCATCTTTCTTCCCCATTAACACCATCAGGGAGGCCCATTCGGAATTGGAAGGCTCGATAACGCCCTTGTCCAGCATCCGGTGGACCTCATCGCGTTCGAAGTTGCGCGCATGGGGTCCGGCCCTCCCTGGGAGTTGATGTACCGGTTTCGCATCCGGTGTAAGCTGGATCCTGTGATTGGCATGGGTAACTTGACCCAGGCGACCAGACCATATGTCATCAAAGGTGGATAGCATCTCCACTATCTTATGGCAATACTCTTCGAAATCATCGCCAATTTGGAGCTTCTCCTGCGAGGTAGCAGGATTCTCTTCCTCTGGAGTCGTTGAAGTCGCTTCAGCCTCCTTGGTGGCGATTGCATAGCGATCCACGAGGTCTTCCACACGAGGAAGGTGAGCCTGTACTGCAGGGGCGGGTAGTGCCAGTCCGACGACAATTCCTTTCTGGAGCCGTAACGGCGACTCCTTCAGGTCGGATACCACGACTCCTTCAGGTTGGCGACCACGACTCTGAAGGAAATGTTCGGCACTATTTCCATAACATCGCTCGCCATCATGGAGTGCTGCTTCGTTGTCAGATGTGGACTCCCCTGTATGAATGAAAGACTAGATACAGAGGCTTGCACCCAAACTCCGGCCTGACACCTCGCGGGTATTTCGATACTCTTCACCATTCGGAGCTTTTCGACTGCGTCTCTTTTGGAAGATTACCCACGTGACGCGCGTTTGCGTCCGGTCCTGGAGATGCGGACACGATACCTACAGGGGTGGCGTCGTGAAACGTCACCTTCCGCAGGCATGGTTAACTTGCACATACATACCGATCCACAAAGGAAGTGCTCAATATGCATTATGCGGCCAAGTTGGTCGCCGCGAGGAACCACACTTTCACCTGTAAGGAGCCCAACCAGAGATACAGTGGTACCGCACCGAGGATATTCAATGCTCGCCGCGACGCATCGCGCACCGTAGGGAGCTTGCCAGTCTTTAAGGAGCCGAGAGTAGACCGTGGCAGAACGTCGACAACACCATGATAGAGGCGAGCGCGGAACATTCGATAGCGGCGAAAACTTTGTAATTCTCACAGCGGGGCCTACAAACAGAGTCCTGAAAGGCGTCGAATGGGTCCAACGGGATTGGGGGGCCCGCCGATTCTTCGCCGACGGAGCAGACGGCTTCTCCCCCGTTCCAAAAGGCAGAATCCGTGGAGCTGAGGCTCGATGGTAAATAGCCGCGAGGAGCCTCTACGCGTGGCCCTGAGGGTTTTCCTAGTTGGGGGGGGCCTGAGCTTCAGTAGGGGACGGCTGCTGCGGATGTGCATCGAGATGCGACGTGTTCTTCTGAGGTGCAACCTGTTTGGATAACAGCTCCTGGCCTGACGGCGCAAGTGACAGTGGAAAATGCTGCACTCCCAGTGGAGCCCGATAACCGTAGTTTCCTTGGGGTAGCGCATGTCTCGATACGCGGTTTGTTAACTTTTGCTCTCCCATGGTGTGTCCTTCGGGTCCTGGAAGACCATTTCCCGTTCCTGCAGGATGGCGGCCCTCATCGCCGGCGTGAGAGTCGTACAATGTACTGGCTCTCGAGACAAGCAAATCCTGCAAGGCGGTGGGTAATCTCGAAGGATCGCAAATCATAAACCCCTGTAAGATCCTGCCGAGGCGTAGGAAGTGGGAGACGAGGGTGTCCTGTTCCTGAACGGTGCTCCCTGAGATGAGCCGTATGTGAGGGCAAGGGCCTTTTGCTCTCCCACGAGCATGAGGTCGTCATCCTCCTCTGAGGTGCTGGAGTCCGGCGTCAGGGCGGATGCCCGACGGTTCCTTGAGGTCGCCGATTTTTCCGAAACTGGAGCGTGGCTGCGACGAGCGGCACGGTTGGTATCCCCATAGGATTCCGCGAAACGTGCTAGCTACGTGTAGGAGGTCTTTGGGTGCGTTGTCAAGTGATTACGCACCCTGGCGCGGATCGAGGGAGGAGTCCCTTGACTAACAACGACTTCAATCGCCATTCGGAGTACACGTTCCCACACCGTAGGGCCTTCGTCCACAGCGTCTCTGAGAACTCCGTCTCGGTCATTCCCGTGTTATGCCTATAGGAGGTGACTTCACCCTCAGCATCTGCTATCACCTCGTCCGTTGCGTACCTTTTGAGGAGGAAATTCACCACCTCCGGGTACGTCGTCAAGATCTCCGTTCCAGGATCATCCACAATGGTGCTCTCCCCTGTAAGGCGTGGCTGCACCAGCAAGTGCGCGTGACCTGTGAGGTGGAACTGAAAGCACCATACTGCGGCACCTTCATGAACACCATTGGTATTACACGTTGAACGGAAGCGTGTGAGAAACTTCAATACCGAGATGGAGTCCTCACCTGGGAAGGGTTGTTTCTTCATTTGAATGTCCACGCGGCGCTGGATCGTCATGAATCGCTTAACGACCGACACTTCGCAAAGAGTGGAGCGATCATTCAACCTGTAGGTATCGGAATCCACCACTTTGGCGAAGGTCGTTAAGCGGGACAAAATCCCTCACCCTTCTGCTTATTTCCCTTGGAGGTATACTGCCCTCAGAGCTGGAGCTGTTTACAGATTCAGAGTCTGAGCTTATCTCCGAATCAGTGTCTTGCTTTCTTCTTTTCTTTCTCCCTTTCTTTCGGCGTCTTTCCTTTAGGTGGTCTGGGTGACTGACGATACCCGCGTTATCGCAATCCACCAGAGGAGTATCCTGTTTTTCCCTCCTTGGGTGAATTTCTTCGCAACCGGTATCCTGTCCTCCTTCGCAGTGAATCAGGTCCATACGGTGTATAGCAATATTCCCGAGGTGGTCCCGTTTCCTTATGGCAGTATCCTTTCCTTCTTTGGCGTAGGGGGCGGCAGTATCCTTTCCTTCTTTGCCCGGGGTCACCTTAGGTGTTGATAAAGGTAACCTCTCCTGTACGAAAGAGTGAATTTGAAACGCCGCTGCGGGGAGCAGCTGCGCAGTTTGGGAACGAACCTCCGCACGCATAACATCTGAGATCGCTTCTAGGAAGGGGTCGGAATGCAGCAAAGCATCCACAGCACGATGAGCGCTCTCAATTGCTATTTACTCCACAAGGACGTGGCTGCGCGCTCCGAAGTGTGCTTCAACACGTGCAGGTATTCTTTCTAACAGCTCCTGAGAGAGCCAATCCGTAAGGCGCGGTGCCAGCGACTCCAGGAGGGAGTTAGCCTCCTGGTGGTCTCGTCCCTGCAGCTTCTGAGATGACGGCTGCGATGCCGTGTGCAGTTCTTTAACCTCTACGTCGGCGTTCTCCAGAGGTGTCGCGGGGGATTCCGCTTTCATCCGATCGTGAATTCTCCTAAGACGATTCCTGGAACGCTCCACCGAGGAGCCAGAATTCCTAAGGAGACTTTCAGGGTCCTCCACTCTCACGGCAATCTCCTGGGGAGCGCTGCGCGTGCTGCGCCCACCATCAGAGTCGGTTGTGTGAGGGTCCTGTAGGGGGATTTCCATTAGAGGTTTTAGGGGGTTCATATAGGAGTAGGTCGGGGGTGATTTTCGTCCACTTGCAAATCACCTTAAGGAAGAACTCCACTGTTGGGGTCCGATCGTTGCAAACTAGAAACACTGTTCTGTCGCGACTTTTGTGAGTCCTTTAGGAAACTGACCTTTGAATTCGCGAGACCAGTGGTGGTTCTGTCAGTTCTCCTTTCCAGGTAGTAGAGCAAAACGTCCGTTAGGAGTTTTTGTTGACTCAAAAGGCGCCTATTCCTAAAGGTAGTCTTCGGTTCTCGCTGTCGTGCTCCGGGGTAGTTCTTAAAGGGGATCCGCAAACACCAAGTGGAGGGGGACGTTAACTGGGCGGAAAATGCTCCTACAGGCGCTGCTACGAGGCAACCTGGGGATCGGCGGCTTAGAAAACTTTAGGATGTTCAACGAGAGTCTACAACCAGAAAAACAGACGTAGACTCAACGGTGCTTGGTTTACTTCCCCAGAAATGAAGCTCGACCCGCAGATTAAATATCAAGCCGCGAGCCCGCCTCGGCAGGTCTCACTATTGTAGTAATTACCCGCAAAAATTAATTAAAATAAATATAAATTCCACCGCCCATGAAGGATACTGTAGCACATGCACGCCGAGTTGTGCACCATGTGGCTCAGTTAATAAAGTAAGAGCCCTCCTTAGAAATATCACGCCATAAAGCCACACCACCATATTACCTTAGGAGCCACTGTTCTACACTTTAAAATTATTTGCTACCTTTTCGTTTATGTTTCCATGACGTATTTTTTACTTTTCAATTTGATAATGTGCCTGTACACATCGGATTGTTAATCAAAAACTGGCTACTGGAATCAGAGGTTTCTATTTTAGAGTGAACAGCGCTTTTACTGAATTTGAACTCAATCAATAACGTTTGAGGACTGCTGGGAAAGACTGTTTATGGGCATGGAAGGTAACTAAAGGCAGTTTTTTAACTCAAAAACTGCATTAAAAATTGCTGGAAATCTAAAACAGTTTGAAATGTGGAAAAATACATCAATGCAATGCCGAAATGCTGCAACAGCGTTTTACAGCAGAAAGAATGCAAAATAAACAGTTTGTTTTGAGATTTCACAGCATTTCAAACAGACTGTTTCAAAATCATACGATATGCTATGAAATCTCAAAAAAACTATCAAATGTATACTTTCTGCCTACAAAAATAGGTTTCAGAAAAAAGAAAGTCAAAAAATCGTTTCAAAAACATATGATCATCAATAACAAATATTTACTGTGCGACGCTCAATGGTTTCTTCTGCATCCTTTTAGTTTTGTAACGCTACTGCAGCATTTCGGCATCGAATTGATGTACTTTCGCACATTAGAAACTGTTATAGATTTAAAGCAATTTTTAATACAGTTTTCGAGTTCAAGAACTGTATTAAGTTGCCTTATATGCGTACAAACCATCCGTGTCAGCATTGTATAAACGTTTTCGACTGGGTTCAAAATCTGGCGAGCTTGCCGTCCACCCAAAAACAGATACTTCAGACTCCTGTAGCCAATTTTTGATTAAAGATGAAGTGTGCACAGGCGCATTATCCTGTTGAAAATTTTAATTTTCTTCTTTGAAACATAAACCAAAAGGTAGCAAATAATTGTGTAGAACTTTTCGATATTGTTCTGCATTCATGTTTTCCATAAATGTAATTTTCGTGAGACAGTTTTTAGAAATGCCCGCCCAGACCGTTATAGAGCCTCCATCTGAATGCTTGGTATGAAACGCATGAGGTTCCTTACAAAGATCGTGAAAATAATATTTGTAGCAATCTGGTCCGTCGAAATTGAACTTCTTTCCATCAGTAAAAATAAAGTTTTTCATGTTCTTTTCCAGTAAGCTTTTCCAGCATACCAGTCAACTGTCTTTTGCGTGCGTTGGTATTGGAGAAAGAAAGTGTTTTTCATTTTTTAAATTTAAATAAATTTGTGCTGTTTATATGCCTTCATATTGTTGATTTAAACAAGTTTAGATTGAGATTTATTCCAGTTTTTTTGCACGATACTTTTCCTCTGCATAACGTTCTTTTAATTCCGCTTTTATCTGCTGGGCAGAGCTTCCTAGGGCGTTTCGGAGATCGTTCTAATGCATAGAGTCGGAATTTTTCGAAAAGTAGCTATTGTGACCCAAGAACGCTTCAATGTTTTAGCGATAGCACTGTTGGAATGCTTCTCGGTGTGTTACTACACGATTTCAAGCTGTTCTTGCTTGGAAAGTGGCGGACCTCGAACCATTTTTACTAGAAAAAAGGCCGTGTACATATCTTTTTGAAACGATTCTACATACTGTGTGCAAAATCTAGCGTACAGTACCCTTCTCACAGGCTTGATTTGGTCACGTTAACATTTTATGTAAGATCTGCCATTTAGGACCCATGCAGGCCGTTTTTGGGGTACCCAATTTTCTGTTTCTGAGCGCAGCAGACGCCATCCGGCTCAATTTGAGCACCCCCGCAGCGACATATCTATCGAAGCTGTGACAATCCCAACAAAGACCGTGCAGCATCATGATGCAAATCTGTGCGGCAGCCCATTCCTTTCTCCGACGCACCTGACGCAAATCGCCTGCGCCACTGACCAA
>JAHNZQ020000181.1:420539-432298 GCA_019155205.2 Gracilaria vermiculophylla | reverse complement strand
GACCTGGTGATTTCCGGACGGAAATACTTGACGGGAAGCTATCCGCAGGCGACGTGCCGTGCAACCTTTCCTGCAAAGGGCCAGCTTGGGTATAGAGCGAAAGCATATCCTGCTGTTAGTAGCTCTCCTCGGGAAGCCCTGTAAGGATTGTATGCGCCTGCTTCTGGTTAGTGCAGAGGTAGGTAGGCTGCAGAATCCACATCACATCCGGAGTGTCTGACCGGAAGCCGAGGGTCTGACCCTTAGTGATCCTTGATATAATTCTTGGGTTGCGCGCCGTTTCAAGAAGAAGTTTAGAAGTTTTATAGGGGGATTGAGCCTCTTGCTCTCCCTAGTGATATTTTCTTTCATCGAGTGGGTTTAGTTCCTTTGATCCCACTGTTTTCAACTTGTTTTGGGGTTTTTAGCTACGAAGAGCACCCTTTTGGCTTTCATTATTACACGTGTTTAGCCCCCTGCGTCACCGTCTCGTGATGGCGCCCACAGTATAGTTTTGGCGCACTTTTGAGGGGTAATATGTTTTTGAAACACACTGTATGTTTTTGAAACAGTCTGTACATGTCTACTTTGACCTGCGTATTGATTTTGCCGCTATGCAGATCCATTGTTACTCCTGCCAGTATGAGCGAAGATTCCGCGCTGTCGTGTTTCAGAAGCTTTCCGTCGATATCAAAGCCTACCACTCTACCGAGCAGCTTCACGCTTTTGAGGGTTGCCCGTCACGTTGCGCGCAAAAAAATTGTTCGGTAGCATCACGCTGACAGTGCATATCCGTTGTAGCAGCTGAGCAAATGGCATCATCCTCCAACCTCCGCCACGAGGCACTTCAGCTCTACCGCGACATCCTGCGCACGACACGCATCTTTCGTGGTCAAATGAACGAAAAGATGCAGAGCATGGAATTGGAACTGCGCAAATCTGCACGGCACGAGTTTGAGGAAAACAGAAAGCTGAGTGGCAGAGAAGATATATGCCGCACACTGGTGGTAGGACGAGATGCCTTGCATCAGATTCAAGAAAAGGTACGTCTTCTGGATACGCCGAACCTGATTCGCACCTGCTGAGCGCTGACCGCCACGCTTGCTTCTGCATGGACAGATTGCCAGCAAAGTGGGGAGGAGTGGGCGTGGTAGTGACTGAGCATCGAATATGCGCAACTACGTATGCGCGCGATGAAGGTTGGGCCTCGTACAGTAACCGTGTGGTGGAGGTTATGGCTATATTGGTGAAATACGTTGTTCACTGAAAACAAGGCAAGCGTGTGTATCTGTTTGGTGCTCAGTTACTGGTGTTGCTTCTTCTCAAGAAGCATTTACGTTTGTACAGGAAAATGGGTGGAGGTTGCGAGGGGTATGGGGAATGGTTACTGGTCGTGATCAGGGTCTGGTCGATTTTGGTGTTCGTAGTCGTCGTCGTCGTCTGTGAGGGCGCCCTCCATGAGTTGCCGGAGCTGCTGCTCCTCCCGTGCCCTCTCCGCAGTGACTGGGGCGGCAGTCGGTGTGTCGAATCCCTTGGGCAACAAAAACTTTGCCTTTTCGCCAAGCCAGGCCATTCGGTTAACCCACTCCGGAGCAGACTTTCCAGTAAGCCTCTCACAGAGGTCGCTCGCAAAATGGTTGCAATTGCGCGTCAGTAAGTTGTAGGTGTTGCCCAGCCAGACAGAGGACATGGCATCCACAAGCTCTTGAACCTGGTCGGTGGTCAGACGCGTAAAACCGATAAGCAACGTTTGTCGAAAGCGGGCGTCAGGGGCCTTTTTAGGAGGTGTGTTGAAGACACCAGTGTGAGCTCCTGGATGACCACCGTAGGCATACTCGACGCCGTAGACGCAGACGCCGCTATGGTACAAACCGACGCCAAATGTGTATAGGTAGCCATTGAGAGTGGAGACGGTGTCGGGGCTTTCCGGGTGTTGCAGGTCATAGACGTTGAGCTCGACTGGCACGCCGGGACCCGGCGGCAGCGGCAGGGATGAAAGATTATCGGAGCGCAACATGGAACACGGAAAGGCCTCGAAGTGGCGGTGAAATCGGGCACGCCGAAGGAGACGGGACGGGGGCGAGGGAATGAGAGGGGGGGGCTGGGGACGGTGAAGAGGCTGAGGCAGCGGCACTTGAAAAGCGAATGTTGTTGTCCACGCGTTCTGTACAAGCGCTCTACCAATTTATTCAAAATGTGCTACATACGACCGGTACGAGGGGCACCCGCCGCAGTGTTCTGTAGCAGTGCCCAATCCGCGACGGAGCTCGTTACAAGCCCAGTGCCGATGCCGCGTCCACGTCGGCATTGTGTGCACCGTCATCGGTACTCGACCCGCCTCCCCAGCCGGACGCCGCGCCCCCATCGTCGTTCCACTCGCCCTCGCTTGGAGCGGCCTCCTCATGCGGTGCGTTCCGCCCGCTTTGCTCCTTGCTGCGAGCCCCGACAAACACTCCACTGCCAGTGCTTGCGGACGATGATGCCGGGAACAACTGGCCTTGGGGATTGTCACCATGCGACTCGCCGCCATGAGGCGCGTCATGCACTTCGCCTCCATGATGCGCTTCGCTTCCATGATGCGTTTTGCTTCCATGATGTGCGTTGCCTCCATGATGCGCATGGCCTTCATGGTGCGCTTCACCTTCGTGATGCGCTTCTCCTTCGTGATGCGCTTTTCCTTCGTGATGCGCTTCGCCTCCGTGATGACCCCAAGCCGGTGCTCCCTTGGCAGTTATCCGCACGTCGGAGCACTGCCAATACTCTTCCGGAAAGTCCGCGCCGCCGCACGTTCCCTTCGATTTCGTCCACCCCCCGATAGCACCGCCTTGCCCAGAACAAGGCCGCCATCTCGGAGCGTCCGGACCGGTGAAATACTCAGCCACGCCCGGCGGATTGCACGTATTGGCCGCCGTCCAGTACCACTGAATCACGCAGTGGTCGCACACGAGCCACGGCGGTAGCAAGTACGCCATTGACCTCGACCCGCCTATCATCCCTGGCTCCTTGTACATGCACGGCAGATACCAGCGCCCAGGGTTGTTCCTGTCGATTGGTCCGCAGTCATGATGGTCGCCTGAGTCGCACGGACCTCTAGCGCGTATCAGCCTCGTGCAATGTCCTTCTCGGAAGCATCTGGTTGAAATGTCGTCGCCGCATTTGTCAATGTCGCAGATGTAGAACTCAAAGTATCCGTTGTGATTCGTGACAATTTCTGATTCGAAGAAAACCACACTTCCCTGTTCGTAGGTCTGCACTCGCCTGGCGTCCCAGTAGTACTTGCCGCCCCGCAGATGATCTTGGGTGCCGTACAAATTGTCTCCACACACTCCAGATCGCCATTTATAATACGGATTAAGAGGTTCATATGGGGTCCAGTTGTGACCGGCGGCATTCTTCACCGACCGCATACCAGAGCCTGGCACTGTTGACTTGTCGCCGGCCGGGAAATGACACTCGTAGTCGATTGGAGCGTCGCTATGCATCGGTTGAGTGATATGGTTCCTGATGTTAAGCGAGCCTCTTTGTCGAGGGTTGCACATGAGGCCATGGGCGTCTCCACGCGCAAGAAATAAGCAACATAATGTCAAAAGTAACAACGCCATATCTTTTCGGCGTTGGTTTATGCTTCACACATCGAATTCTCTGAGCGCGCTTGAACCCCTTAACAATTTCGCTGCTTCAATCGTATATGCTGGACTCGTCTCCGCGCCATAGCCGTCGTTCGCAAGGGCCAAGTCGCTACAAAGCTATCGCAATGTTCAGGTTGGAACTGTTGGTTTGCCTGCACCGTCACCGGGCCTTTAGTGCCCTTAGAAACCAATCCACAGCCTTCAGCATTGCTACCGTTATTCTTAGGCATCCGTTGTGGTGCTGTAACTTGTTGTGTTGATAGTCATACTGCGTGGATCCAACCTTGTTTTCTGCATCGGCCTTTTGTTTGGAGTGAGCATGCGGGAATGGCATACGGAAGCGACCTTTCTAACGCACAGACTGGGCATGAAGCTGCCACCTGTTATCACCATCAGCAAGCCGGCTACGTTATATGGTTACACAAGAGCATGTGCAGATAACTGCAAGTGCTTGTTACAGTAATATTCCAAATGGAATTACAACCTCATAACGGCTGCCATACTGCAGGACACTCGTCTTACAGCCGTGAAAGCAATGACATGGTGTGAAAGACGCAGGAATGGGCTTCGAAATCAAAAATTATTAAGGCCCAGTGGAGAAGAGAGTATATGCGGGTCTGCGACGCTTGTAACACATCCGCCATTCCAAATGCACAGCCTAGCATTCGTGACATGGTTTACAGGAGATTGCCATGGCGCGATGAAGAAGCATTGACGATAGGTTAAATTTCACATATGTGGCGTCATTTGCACATAAGCTTCATGAATTTAAGTAAGTGCATTGCTTCTTGCGGTTTCTTTGCAGAATCATCAGACACGGTGAGCGAAAAGCCCGAAACTAGAAAAAAGTCCCAATGAAAACAAAGGGATGTGAGTATTTCAATACCAAAGTGCATGGGTGTTATAAAATATGTACAGAACATGTTCAAGAGCAGTTGATTCACGTACATGATTCCGGCACAAAATCAATTGCACGACACAGCTCCGAGGACGCTCTTCCTCAAAATAGCATGGTCGCATTCGATTTATCACAACTTCCATAAGACCAAAAGTGTCATGAGGAGTCAAGCGGAATACGAGGCAAGAGAGGCAAGAACAGCAGAAGTAACGCTCGCCCAGTTCGCGACGAAGCATGTCCCTTCCCTTCATCCAGTGGGTTCCTATCTGAATAAGAAAGTAGTTCATTGCGAGTGCGGCACAGCAGCCAAGAAAGATGTAGACCACGTTCTGTTCCGGTGTCCGTTGACTAACGTATCCCGTTGCAATGAACTCCCCGCCGCCAGAGAAAGAGAAGACAAATCGCTTTTAGAAATGATTAGAAAATGGCCGTCAACGTTTATGGCCTTCCTTAAGAGAGAGAAATACCTATAATCAGATAGATCTCCTACAGCTTCGAAATCAGGAGCGATAGACCATACTAAAGAAGAAGAAAGAAGACAACTTCCATTTCTTGCCATGCATTTTTGGTTTACAGGCCGCACAAAGATGTGGTGCAACCAACCCAAAATCGTTGCGAAAGATTCAGTATGAAACATAGTGCAAGAATTTGCCCTGGCATGATGGTTGGAACGGTGAAATGAGTAATAATTTCATCTTGGTTAGTTACATAGAAGTATGATTGATCGTGAGGGGTGCTTCAAAATGGGAGAGCATTGTCATGACCAAGTTCTTTACAGCTACACCCGGACTGCCTTGTTGCCAATCTTGTTTACATGATGGGAGCCTCGGAATCCCGGGAAGGGAAATATAGTTTCCAGCTTTCCTTTCCGTTTTGAGTCGTGGACCAATCCCTTCCAATTCAATTGAGTTCCCCTAAAGCATTGCAGCTCAATCATCGAGTCCCAATGACGTGGGACTAAAGGTGCACGTCCACAGAATGGAAAGTCAACCACGGTTACGGAAGGCACGAGAGGTTTTTTTGACGAGACCGCATTTTCCCCGTGAAAAGTGTTTTCAACGCAACCGCTCAATGTCTACTGTTCTGATTGCTTTACTGATGTCTCGGATTGCATGGACAATGAGGTGCCGTCACGTAAGAAAAGAGTTCAACCGCTCAGTTACTGCTTATCAATTTTTCTCAGCATCAGACTGCCATTTGGTTACAGAAGTCTGCTGGGGAAAGGTGTTGTTATTGCCACGGAAACGCGAAGCGGAGTCGAATCGCGTCTAAAAACAGTTTCAGTTCCGTACTGCAAAGGAAACTCCTCATAGTAAACGTCATATTCATAGTTATCATGAGCCATGTTTAGACAAACGGCATCCGGATCTCAGGGCGCACAAATTGACTCGCTAAACCGTCAGTGGGCAATTAATCACAAAGGAATCCGTGTTGAGGCGTTTACAAGTTCTGTTCTCACGGTACTCAAGTTAAAGTTCTTCTTGCCGCCAGCAAAATACGGATACATTTTGCCGCCCTTTGAAGTTAATTTACCGCTACCGCTGCCCGACAAGGTAAACATAATGCTTCCAGGTCGATGCGTGATTCTGCAGTTCTCGAGATTCAACGAAGTGTGCTTTTTACTGCATGACAATTCATTGATTAGTTCTGAGAACAAGCAAACATTGAAGCGCATGAGCAGTGTGTTTTATTGGCTGTGGGATGGGGAGAGAGCAAAGAACACGGAGGCAATTGTGTTTAAGAGGTACCAGAAGAACGAAAACAAGGTGTACATCGTGAGTGCCTCCAGTGCCGTTGTCGACGATGAAGCTTACATCCTACTTCGCTACCACAGACTTTGTTGTCCAGAAACCTTAAAGCATCACAAGAATCAAAGCTGTTAACGTGAAGTCGTTGATATTGATGGAACGAAAGAATGCATATGGGGAATCAGAAAACCGCGTAGAGCCCTTCATACAGTGAACTAACAGGCAGCTTAATCGTTGTTGACCGCGACAAATACAAAACCTCATTATATCCGATACCTGCAGAGTGCGACTCAAGACTCGGAGGGTTTGAGCGTTTGTTTGCAGGCTTTTTGCACTGGTTTGGTGACCTGTAAATAAGTTAGTATTCGTGGCGCAATTGCACTTGCAAGCACTCGACTTGCCCGCTGCATGGCAGATATTGGTGCAAACACACCAAGAGTGGATGCTATGCTCGGCACTGATATGGTAAAACAGCGCTCAGCGGGCAGCGGCGCGAAGAGAAAACGGCGTTGCGGCATTTCGAGAGCGGGCGGCAAAGACCAATACGTTGGCGGAGACGGCCTTGACCGCTTCGAGCTGGGGCGATGTCTCGCACGATGCTCGGCCGCGAAGCAACAGCATTAGTGGGAGGCAACGGCGCCACGAGAAGAAGCGGTACGCGACGCATCGGTCAGCTTTGCGCTTTCCTGGCTACGGTGTTAAACACGACGGCCATGACGTCCATGTAGCGGTCCATTGATTTGGCGATGCACTGCTGCTCGCTGGTGGACAACGACTTTCCGGGCTTTTTGACGCACTTTTCGAAGCACTTGTCGGCCATCGTGCGCACGAGATCCTCCATCTGCTGCTCCTGCAGCTGGCGTCGCACGCGGCTGAACACCTCGTCCTGCGACGGTTCAGCGGCCATGTGAGTCAAAGAGGGCGGCAGTGGGAGCGTGGATCCCAACGCGGAAAGAGAGGCCGGCTGCGACTTTGCCCCGCTGGGAAGACGAGCTGCACCTGCGTATCCCCAAGGAGACCGCGTGCTACAGCCGTCGCACGCAAGAAGCGTTCGATAGTCCGTGGGGACAAGCGGGAACGACGCGGGAACCGCGTACCGCCGTCGCTCGTGGACGCGCTCAGGACCGCTGCAGAAATATCAATTATTTATAGACGTAGATAATTAACGTTACCAAACGTTTACACAGAGCATACGCTGCCAGAACCTTAACTAAAATACTATGCAGAATTCTGTATCAGTCAAAAAAACTGTTCCTGAATAGAGGGCTTACGCACCTTCAAAATTCACTTACAGTGCGCGTCAAAAGTTTAAGACCGGTCATGTATGAAATAGGAGTCACAATAGGCACGCCATTTCTGTATTTCCAATGCACTCAAGTCAAAAGAAAGAAAAAACCGTCCGAAATGATTTCGATAACATAAACGTAAACGAGCAATCAATAAAACACTATTTTTAACCATTCAAAAGTATAGATCCAATTAAATGATTCAAAGCTAAAATTTGATTAATCGCCTAGTACTTTGCTTTTGCCCCTTGTGCAGTCAGAACAGCTACGAAGCGATGCTGCATGCTGTCAAAATGAGCTTGAAGTACCTCATCACTTATTTTTGCCCACTCAGTAAAAATTGTTTCCTTTAGCACGACTAAAGTACCATATTTACGTGCGTTGTAATACACACGACATGCCAAAACAGACAAAAGATTTTCATTGGGATTCATGTCGGGTGCACGGATCAGGCACGACAGTAAACGCATTTTTTTCTACGTAAACCATTCTTTAAAGTGCTCAGATACATGAATAAGACAGTTATCTTTCTGAAAAATCCATGATTCTCCGTGCGTTGTAGAGGCTCAATCTAATAAATAATCAGCAAGGAGCTTCGTATACTTTTTGGAGTCTTGATTTCCATTCAAAATTACCAAAACCCCTCTTTCAAGAAAAGAAAAACAGCCCCAACCCATGAGACCTCCTCCACCTTTCTGGAATTTAGAAAACAAACGCTCTTTAGAACCCACTGCATGCCAAGGGGACGGAAGCCCAACGTGGACGTCCAAGTTAAATTTCTTCTCATTAGAAAAGATTACTTTGTGCCACTGCAGTGTACTTCAAGTAACGTGTTCTGCAGCCCAATCCACACGGGTTTTTCATGATTTGGCGATAAAAAGAAAGAATGTTTTGGTTTCTTGTAGAAAAATTGGTTTCTGTCTTTCAGAGCACGACGAATCGTAGAAACGGATAACGAGAATTGCAGATTGTTTTTCAGCATAAACCTGCTTTCCCCGGTTTTTGTAGTTTCATTAAAGAGCCTCTATTTCTGTCGGGCCATGAGCTTTTGAGGTCTACCGTTTTTTTTTTCGTGCCATACGCTTCAGGCTCCTTCAGATAATTCGTGACAACTATTGTAGAACGTTTTATAGCTGCAGAAATCTTCCGATGCGATAGAGTTTGTCCAAGTAGAGCTTTAATCGCATCTTTTTCTGCATCTGTTAGAGAAGAAGCAAGAGGCATGTTTGAAGTTTTTTCATGCTCTGCGACGAAATCAAAAGCTCAACGAGTATGGGCAAGGGGTATGCCAGATAAATAGAAGGTAAGCTGCTGTCTTTTTTTGGCGGGAACGGTAGCAAAACTGTTTTCGTCTTACATTTTTGACATATTCTGTATTTTTTTATATATTAGACTTGGCCGGAAATCACGAAGTGATTCTCGCAAATATATCGGCTCGTTTCTGGCCGCAAATAAAAACCCGCTGTCGTCAAATTTGCCCTCACCTTTTCATGTTACATTCCAGATAAGCGTTGCTTCGCCGCGGCTGTAGCACTCCCGCCTCTCGCCATCACCAAGCTTACCGGACCGTAGCTTCGTCGTGTCCGTCCCATGAGGCTCACGCTGAGCCGCTGCGCACCCAAACACCCTGCACATCTTACAAACTGCATGCACAGCAACCCATATTCGTGACCACCTCTGCGCACGCTGTACGCATAACATTGTCACGCAAGCACTCAGTTTTGTCTTCGTTTTCATTTTGCCGCACTGAAGCTGCTTGCCGAACAATTTCTTCCGTGACATACTTCGCGTTGCCTCTTCGACACGCTTGCGACCACATTGATCGTGGTTGGCGCACTACTGAGGCTACATCCAAAATGCCAAACCCACAAACTATGAGTGACAAGACCTTGTTAAAGACCAATGTGAAGGGAAGAAAAATCGTAGAGAGTGATGTTGGAAGAAAACCTAAAAGTGGTACCGGCTATTTAAATGACGAAGAAGTGTCTGGAAGGTCTATGAACGGCAATGAGAGCATCGGTTTGGAAGAAAAAGAGAAGGCATCTCAGAGCAATCCCCGGATTGGTACCCCATCACTTGTGGAGGAAGATCCAAAAGTCCGCGAGACTACTGGCTCTGTCGAATACCCGGTCAGGGGTATACAGAAGGAAAGGGGAGTGGTTGGTGCTGAAGTATTGGCATCTCTTGCAGGCAGCTATGGAAAACATTTTGCTTCGTACTGCAAGGGGAGAGAGCGTGCTGTTCAACAAAAGATACCGGCTGTATTGTGGAAAGCAGTCTACAAAGACTTTTTGAAGGCTACAAAGACCCAAAATGCGGCAATGGGCACGGTTTTCAATGAAAAGGATCTCCCACAGGAGAGAACCTTGCAGTATGCACTACGATCTGCTCTGGGAGAAGTATCAACCGGCACAGCTGACCCAGAAGCCTCTCAAAATTTTGTACCGCAAGACAATGGTTTAATGCAACGTCTTAAGAACACTGACACATTCAACATGAAAAAGATGTCGAAGTTTAGGGAACAACTCGCAAAAATGGCTCTTCAGTCTCCGATATCGGTGCAGCCACCGAGAAAATCGCAAGCAACAGCCGCCTGGATGAGACATACATTAAAACGCAACGTCAGAGTAAACGGGAATTGATGGAGAATGTGGTCGATGCCGTTTCAAGTATGGTCGACGTGATTGAGACAAAGTCTTCGGACTTAACACGTACTGTGCTGGAGCAGACGAAACTGCAATCATAAGAAGTCCGAAACCGCCAGGAGCTTCGTGAACTTTAGATCGAGACGCTCGAGAGTGAGGAAGTGGACAGAAAGATGAAGCGTCTGATAGTACTGCGGGACCAACAAGTCATAACAGGCAAAGAATTTAATGAAAAGATGAAAGCGTACTTACACTTTTAGCCCCGCCATTCACCCTCATTCGATTCGATTTGTTGGAGACTTATACTCATCGTACTACCTCATAGGTATGGCGGCTGCGCAAAGTAATAACGGGACAGACAACTTGACATAAGATCTCCAGTTGCCCCTGGAAGAAAGCTTTATTGACCTTGATGAGCGATTCGTGTGCGTTGATAAGAGTATCCAAACGGCTTATCTTTGGAATTGAAGGATCTACGGAGTGGTCTCCGTTGTATTCCTCCTGCAGATTGTCCATCAGAAGCAAAAATAGCTCCATAACTGAACGACACGCCATAAAGAAAGTCATCGCGTGCGAAATGGTTGCTATCCATGTGGTTCCAGTATGCAAAAAGTCATCATCACTATCCATGCTGAAGCAATGGGCCTTCAGAGGATTCCGGAAACAGAGTGAAAACTGGAGAGCAATTGAGAGATTGCGACGTAATAGATGAGAAGAAGTCAAGGAAGTGGTAGAACGGCGGTGATGAGATTGTAGTGGACTAGTGAAGGAGATGGTGTTTGAGTGAGTTCAGATTGGGCTCGGTGGGAGGTGGCTACAGAGCAGAAAGAGCGGGGAATATGAGACTGATTGAGGAGGACAAAAGCGCTGGGAGGCGCGTGATGTACCGGTCGAAAGGGGCCATATGCGATCAGCCGAAGCTAGAGTGCCAAAACTCGTCAGTAAACTCGCAAGACCTCCGGTTTGGAGGTACTTGCGAGTTTGTCCAAACTGGCGATGTAGAAAATTTGATTGATGAAAACTAGCGGTATCAGTAGCCTGATAATGTCCAAAGTTTTGTATTTGGGGCCAGGTCTATTGCATACGAAGTACTGGAAGACCCCTCTGAATACGACTGTGTTTGTGAATCTCGCATTACAGGACCCGCTGCTCATCGCGGCTTTTTTAGCAAAAACGGGCAGTTTGATAATGAGACTACGGTGGTCGATGTAATTCACTTTCCCCGAGTCATTTCCAGATTCCATGATGGAGCTGAAATGCGTAATCAAATCTGCTTTGTAGTTCAAAACTCTGAAAATAACGATGTTACTCATATTATAATTGAAAAATGGACTCATTTTTCCCCTGCTTAAGTCTTCTGTTGAAGTCTGTCTCATTATTATAAGACACTTGGCATTTTAACCCAAACCATCGTTTTGACGTTTACTGAGATCAGTTTCCAGAACATTTCATTCCTACTGTTATTGCTGCACAGAAATGAAGAAGCTGCGAACAAGGAATAGCGAGCGGTGCACAGGCTTCGTGGCAACCAGCCGAGCGTGACAAATATCAGGCCGCGCACAAGACAGTACGAC
>JAHNZQ020000181.1:392106-411887 GCA_019155205.2 Gracilaria vermiculophylla | reverse complement strand
GTAAGCTCGAGGTCTCGTTCTGTAAGGAAGTACAGGGCGAGGGGGCGTGTTGATAGTTCAAATGGTGAACTGTGCGCCCTGTGTCACAAGAGAGTATAGCGCAAATAGCTCATCTGTTTTCCAACAATCTGTGGCCGAAGGAATAGTTTACGCATGTTGTTGAAAAATATTATCGCTTAAAAAGCAACGAGTGATTGTTGCGTGTTATTAAAATATTTCAGCGCTGGCATCTTCAAAGGTACTCTAAGAATTTATAAAATGTCTTGTTAAGAACTCAAAATGTTTTCTTATAACTCTAAAGTACCAATGATAAACATCCAATGAGGTTGCTGTCTTAAAATATACTAAATTGCTGCATTCTTATTACATACGACGTTGCATCAAGAAAAAGAAATTTTCCTCTCATAGAAATTCGTGAACTTACCAATGGTGGTTTCCCATATGCTCCTGATTTAGAAAACATTATAATTATTATTGTAATGCATACTTCTCTCACTCTGCTATCAATAGAATACTTTTTTGGACCTTTCTGAATACAATAGCCGCATCTAAATGTGTAAGAGGTCCATCAGAAAGCCTGCGTCATCAAACGTCTGTGTATACTTCTGCATGATTCTGAGATGAAATTGCTTTAAAATGTTTTATGCAGGATTCTATAAAGCCCTCATACCGTTAAAATAATTAAAGACGCGTTTATGAAGAACAGAGAACAGTTGTGACCAAAAACACTTAAACACTAGTTGCTTTTTTATAACGCCTACACCCAATTGAGTTTCATATATATATCAACTTTGAATCTCACAATTCATTTACGATTCCTTGAGTTACCGAAGCGTCTGTTGAGAATACTCACGTTTACAATACCAAAAGTGTCTCCTGAATTCCTTCGAAATGGCCTTAGACCTCATTCTAGCTCGCAAAATGTTTCCCGTCCAAGCGCTTCTCAATTATACGGCTTTTAACGATCCTCTTGAACTGGGTACGTTGCTTTTATTTAAGAAAAGAGTATTCTGCCTGCTAATGCAAATATAAATGCAATAAGTTACCCGTCAAATAGACATTTCATTTGGAATTGTGAAAAGGTTTCCTCTCTTTACGCTCTTATCAATTTGGATAGGAGCCTCTGGTTTCTTACCATTTGTTCTCCGTAGGGTTTTTTCCCGCAATACCTACCGATAGAGCGAAAGAGGTCGTTTAGCATCAATTTGTTCCAAAATAGAACATAATATTTTGGAATTATGTTGAGGTCAGTGAGCATCATCTGCTTTAGTTCATTGATGTTACCGGTTTAAAAGGCGAAAAATTCCTCATGATTGCTGATGACAACTATGAAAGAAATCATGCTCCCCACAGCGTTTTGTACACTGCAGAGTTCTGTTACATTGCTGTGGAGACAGATGAGGCATGTATCCAGGCACCAAATAAACGGCCGCAGTAACTGCGGGTGGAGTGCGGCCACATGTTTGAGGTAAACCTGGAAATGGTCGTATATGATCTGTAGAGGTCTAGCTGTTGGCAGTCTCGAATTACAATGTTGATCAATCACTGTCGAGGGTATTTTATTGCGTTAGTGGACCTTTCAATCTACGTCTTCATTACGTCGTACATAAATCATTAGCACATCGTGAAAAACAAAAACCTGTTCAAATGTCTAGATGTTCATATACAAGATGAAGTGATAGACCCCGTTATTAGTACGACCGCTTATTTCCTAAGCTCTTGCAATCACATCTCGGCGTCCCCTCCTTTATGCTTACTTGTAATTTCTTGTGATGTCCACTTGCGCTTGGTTCGCTTACTAATCTCATGCACTATACATACTCCTATATGATTTTGTAAATGTGGTAGAGACCTTTGAGATCTCAACCAAATGTGTACTTGGTTTTGCATCTTATCATTCTAACTGTATCGAAACGCTCGATCCATTATGTCATTTTGGTACCATTCTTATGGGCCCGGCGCACCAATAAATCATATCATATTGCCTTAAATTCTCCTGGGATGTCATCTTCCCTCCCTGGACTGAACAAAAGATTGACCGGGAGAAATATCGCAATGATGTGAAATTAAGGTAAACGGTCCACAATGCACATCCAGATTCGAATAAGCGTAAAACTCCTATAGCGCTTCAAGCCATTTTTAAAAAATTAGAACATTTTTTCGGCGCAGAAAGACCTCTGCTCAATAATTTCCGATGATCATCTTCTTGGAGAAGACGGTATTAATCTCATTGTAGAAAATATACATCACAGAGACACTATGGCCATGGCTAGTTACGCTAATCGCACCTTTAACCAACTGTGTAGTAATCGTCGTAGTTTTAAGGAGACAATTAAGAATTATGACTCTCAATTCTCGGTTAAGGTAGCCAAGTTTAATTCTATCTCTTCAACTACTAAGCTACCTGAATGTATGAAAGCGCTCACGTTACTGTCGAATTCTGCAATTGACGACCCCGAATGCCTTTCAGCGATGACTGCTGGTCTACCATCAAATCAGAATCTGACTTCTGATTTAACCAACGATGCATTTTTAAGCGCTATCACGTATCAATCTGTATCATCAGTCATACAGGAATGCGACAAGTCTTCGGAACCACATGTCCAAACTTAGACGCTTCCTGCCAGCTCTGCTAGCACGACTCATTTTCGAGAACAGTATCGTGGTAACAATACCCATAAGAAGAATGAATCTCATACCGTGAAGTATCCGTGTACTATATGTGGAAAATATGGCCTCTGGAAAAGAAACTACAACAAGACGGCTGTTTTCCATCACATTTCAAATCTTATGACGCTTGAAATGTAGCAAATGCATCCAAAATTCGTGGTAAAGAACCGAAAGACCGAAACGACAACGAAAAGAAGAAAAATAATTCGTTTAACATGGCTGCTCTCGCCGGCTCTTCAGCAAACACCAATGGCTCTTCAGAAAATACGAAGCCGCCGACCGCACTTCGACTACTTGTTGATAATGGAGAACACTACTCGACAGTTGGGGTTATTAAATGGAATTTGATAGCTGAGCACGTGGGACTATTGTCCATTTTTCAGCTTCCACCATTCGCAGAGTTGCTTAATGGCCACACACACTGGCAATACGGAAAAGGGCAACACGCTAGCCAAACACATCTCAGCCTGGGATCGATCGTTTTAACAGCGATATCTGATAATGACAGAAGTGATTTCATTACCCACTTGGTTTTAGATAGCTCTTCGCAGTGGGTAATTGGCCAAAACGCCACCTGGAATTCGAACATTGAGCGCATCAAAGAAAACCCCGTTATCTTCTATTCTGATAATGAGCTTGACTCCAGCTCTATGGTCGATCATAAGTTTCTAAACTATATTTCCTTGAACCGGTTTACTTATCCCGCAATCATGGCTCGACACTATCATGTCTCATAGCAATCATACTTTGTGGCTCACCCTGATCCAATGTCAAGAAAACCATCAACAAGGTACACCAGCATGTATGCAGTCAGGCCAGTTTTCCTGATTACGAACTCCTGCTTGAAAGAAACGGACTCTGGAATAACGTAATTTCTTCCTACTGGGGTGAAATGGTTAATATCTGCACGGCGTCCCACTCCAACACTGCCCCACACCCAGTTGCATCGTGTCTATAAGTACTCAGTCTAAAGAATTCAACGAAGTTCTTTGAATTGATCACCTCTATCTTGATGAGGTTTGCCTGACACACTGTGTGGTTTTTGTCTCCAGATATTCAGCGGCTCATGCTCTCACTACAGCTACTCTCAAAGATGAGATTGTCGCCTTTAAAGCTCGTTGAGTCTCTCAATTTTGACAGCATGCCTCTGCTTGCGCGCGCACAGCTTTCTTCTAGGTCATTTAAAGAAGTAATCCGAGAGACTGGAAATCCCGCTTTTTCCAGTCCCACCTGAACGGCACTCCAAAAATACCATCGAGTCCCAGCAAAATTTTCCTCCAAGCATCTTTCTTTGTCTCAAAGACGCTGCCAGCACAGACTTCGACCCGATACTCAAAGCATCCATGTCTGTCTCAATCTCCAACGGTCTTTACAGTACCGAGCCTATGTCTGCCTTCTAGTTAGCAAAAGGTTTTTCTAAACCCATTGCCACTAAACCTATATACAAAGTAATCCCTAACGGTGATCGGGATGCTTGTGGCCAGTTTCAGGCCAGTCACAAACTTGCATTTATTACACGTTCGAAAGCATTTACCGATGTATCCTTTTCGGTTGGCGATCTCAATGAAGTATACCAAAAAGAGATCATCAGAAAAGAAGAAAATGGTCCGCACTCAAATCAGTCACCTCTGTTTACCATGAATCACGTTCTGTGACTGTCTCCGGTTAATCCGAAGGAACATTTAACGTTTCTTTTGATGAAACACGGACATCTATCCAACAAGATAGTATGAACTCAATGATTGAAGTCATACACGAACCTTCAGCCGGGACGGTTGCTTCATCTGACATCGTAGATGTAGAACGGTATAGCTCTTCTGAAATCACTGATGTTGGCAATAATACTGCAGAAGGCACTTCCGAAAGCGACGCTGCTAGCGCGGACATTTGAATAACCTCCTCAAACGTTATTAGAAACGTCGGAAATAGAGTATCTGTTTTCTGGCCGCTTGAAAATCTGTCGCTCATTGGTCATGTTCTCTCGGAAGATGATATTGGTTCTAAACACCTACCATGACGACGATTACAAAAAATGCCTCGACATGACAAAAGAGCAGTGAAAGTTTTTGGCTAGTGCAGGTGCGCTTTCACCAGGACTTCACCTTACTAATGAAAGTCTCCAGATATCACAAATCACAAATTAATTCGTATATTTTTGAGATTTAGGCACCCCCACACGGCGCTTTCGTTCGTATCAATTGTTCTTTTGCTCCGTAAGAGTTATCTCTACAGAGCCAAAGAATTGCATGTAGCAAATCCGAAAAAAAGGCGCGACAATGAAAATCGCGTGTACAGAGCTTATGGCTTCCCCCGTTTTCGCATCCCGCTTCTCTCACCTCTGTTGTCGCTCTTTCGGTGACCAACAGCACTCACCATCTTCTTTACCCAGCAGTACACAGTTACTGTGGGACCGTCTCTCACCACCCGAACACGGGACACACTCCCCACGTGCCCATGACAACCCAACACACCATCCGACCATAAAACACTCACATAATAACATCATCACAACCCTTATACACATCTCTCACACAACACTCGCCCACACAACCTGCCCATTCCGCCCGTACACAGGACCCTCACCCGCGACCTTCATTCGGTATCCATCAACACCACGCGCCTAAACCACCGATACTCACGACCCTCACCCGAGACATACCTTCAATGAACGACACGCCGACAGACCAACCCCTAAACGACCCTCGCACACGACCTCAGCACTCCCCCCCCTCCCCCTATTTCCCATAACGCGTACACACGACCCTCACTCACCATTCACCCACATCACACACACGCACAATATACGTCACACTGATACCCCATTCGTACACACCACCCCCTGACCCCGATATGAAGCACACCCACATTCCCCACTACCCTTGCTCACCACCCTAACTAACCACGCGAACATACCACACTTTAATATCGCCCTCACACACGAACAAAATCCACTTGCATCACGACCAGCATACATCCACCTACCAACCAACGCATATCAACCTCAGCACACATAAGTATCAACACATACACGAAATTCCCTAACCAGTAGCATTCAATCTCCTGAACATCAGCACACGTTTTCCAGTCGCAGCATCCATTCTCTTAACATTCATCACACAATTGCCTCACCATCAAAATAGTCCTGTTTTAGGATCAAAACACATCTGATACAAAGCCATCACGTATCCCCTACACGATTACCGCACATCTCTCACACAGCTAACGCACATGACCTTCACATCCATCAGAAACCCACATCATAACCAACATACCCCAACCCCTCCGGCCCACCCCGGACCATCAACGAACACCTGCACCCTCATCGGCACTAGACCACATTCGCATCAATTCCGCTGAACTAGCAGCTCAACGGAAACACACATCCCAACCAACCCTAAAACCAATCGACATCTGCACTTACATTTACCTCATTCCGCAAGCTCATCCGACATCCCCCTCAATCTATATTGCGATCCACCTGCCTTTCCGTTCCAATTCCTCATAGCACCACCACACACCCAACGAGTAGACTGCGTTGTTTCGCCTTGCCATGGAACCTAAACAGGAAGAAATGGCACCTATTTCCAACGAATCACGAACCGTGGACGAAATTTATTCTGACATTGAGATGCCACAATCTGCGATTCAGATTACTGTCCCTGGCCAAGGTGCGACAAGGAGAACCTTTGCGCTACCTCCTACACCTGCAACCGCCAGTTCATTAATGAGCCACATAGTTCCGTCCAACTTTATTACAGAGTAATTGACATTGACGCCGGCAGGCTCTGGTGTAAATCCGAGAAAGGCACCTCGCCTGCCACCTCGGAAGCCGATTGCAAGAAAAGGAAAGCAGGGAGTGACAAAAGAAAAGCTACGACGGGGGTTGCGCGAGGAAATGGCTTTACTCAAAACGAAACAGAGTGCCTGCTAGAGCTGTTGGAGCAGCATTTACCACTAGAGGAAGAGGGATGGGAGAAGGTTGCTCGTTTGCATGAGCTACGATATCCCCAGCAGCATCAAAATACTGATTCTCTTACAAGAAAGTTTCCTGCACTCTGCCAAGCCGTACCTTCAACAAGAGATCCCAGCATTCCTCCAGATGTACTAAAAGCCAAGAATATTCGAAGGGAGATGACAGAGCGCGCCGACATCGGATATGGAGAGGACTCAGACCATTTTTACACTACAGAGATGAATAATACGGCCCCCTTTCCGCCGCCTGCCACACCAGCAACGTCTGGTACTGCCGCCAGTGTGATGCCCAGCAGCTCAAATGAACTAACAGCAGAGCAATCAGGTTCATAGTCAGGGCCTGCAACATCACGAAATGTCAATCTATCCCCGCGTCCTCTGGTTCGTAAACGGACAGCGAAACCCGCAGATGACGATGCCAGTATCTTAGTGACATTAAAATCGTCATTGCTTCAAGAGCAAATGCGTAGGGAAGATGAACATCGTCAGCGCACGTTGGAGAAAGAGGAAAAAAAAAGAGTAGGAGGTAAGAGGAACGCTAAATCCGAGACCAAAAGAGACTGGAAGACAGGGAGTGGAGGGCTGAGAAGCGCCAGTGAAGCCACAGAATGATGCAAATGATTTTCTTTGCCATGATTGGTGCACGAGCAAATAGTATGTTTACTGATAACAACGACAGCAAGAAAGATTAGTAAAGTCTGCAGACACCTTCACTACACGAGAAAATGATTTGCCTCCATGCTCAAATGAGGCATCTAAGTGTGAAGTATTCGGTTAATACCAACTATGCGAGAGCGCAAGTTATAAATTAATACCATGCACAATAAAACCGCTTTTCTTTCACGCCTTTCTTCGTACACGAAACTGTCCTTGATACTGAGAAAACTACCTTGAAACGCTCTCATTCCCCATTCGGACGTCTGTGTAGCAGACGTAGCTTGACGAAAAGTCGCAATAGAGTCCCGTGTCCCATCACTTCCAATTACACAATCCTGTGACGACTTATTTAAAAACGGTTAATGGTACTTAGAAAAAGGCAGAATCAACTACGCATTGGCCACAATGTGCTTCGAATGCCTTTCGAAGCTTATCATAAACAAGGCCCCACTCAGGGACTGTCGAATCAAGCATAGCTCCTGCTGCATTTATAGCGCACGCAATGACCACACCGCTTGGTGCAAATACGAAGACGTTTGTAACATAATGATCGTGGGTCCAGCCAATGTAAAAAATGTTCTGTACAATGTAGCTTCCCGATTGTTCCAGATAGAATTTAAGGCCGTCGGCAACACAATAAACATCTTTCAACATCGAGTATTAAGCTTTAAGCGCCTGTTGATACTGCATAACATCATCGTTACTTGTCATCCGGATGGCAGCAAGAGAGTTGTTGGTCAGAGCCTTCAGAAGAATTCTTCTTCCAAAACGTAGAAGAAGAGAAAAAACAGATCCTGTGATACCGTACAACAAACACAACACAAATTTAGCCCCTCTTGTCCTGTGCCAAGCTAAAAAAACCCAAGGCACTGCGTAGCTGTCATGCTCCCTGGCCTACCGCAGCGCCGGAGATCTGAAAATGGTCTTATCCAACCATCAGGGGAGCACGGTTTATGGCTGTTATAAACTGGCTCAAACAGGTCTGGAAGAAAGTTGAAAGCATAATTGTAAAAACCAGTTGAAGTAATCAGTGATTGGTCGGATCTGGATCCTAGTAACGCCGCAAAAGGTGTGAGAGAAGAGTTTCGCAACGCTCGGCGTCTGATATTACGATCGCGTCGACGTCTAGCTTCGAGAGACATCTTTTTTTGAAGCTTACGCTTTTTTTCCTACGCAAGTACAACAAAACAAGAAAATCGGATCTTGTCGAGGACAGCATTGGACTTTAGTGTTGAGTGAAAAGACTGGATGGAGGTCACGTTCGTTAGTGTAATCCTAGTACAAGGGAGGCCCTCGTACTGACGGCGGTGAGGACGAGGGGCACCTATACAGCAATATATAAAATAATAATCGTAACATATGCTGGTAAGTATATTTCCGCAGTCATTGTTAAAAAGACTGTAGCAAAATCTGAAATTGGCATCAGAATAATACCGAATTAATTTGTAATTACCGGAGACGCTCAATACCGAGAACCAGGTATTCTCATTGATGATAGACCTTTTTGGAAACAAATCATTTCTGAAGCATCATACACAGCGTTTTAATCAATAACCTTTATTCAATACATACGAACAAGAAGAAGAAAACTTTCTGATCACTGTGCGTCCTGTATCACACAAAAAGGTTCCTCTCGGCTCAAATATTATCAGATGTCATACATATTAGAAGCTGAAGCAGAATGACGATGGCCTTCTCATTTTAAAAGTTCGAATGGCTCCACACGAAAATGAAGACGAAATGACAGAATATCTGAGCAAGGACTGTACTATAGGTCCACCTATTGGGCTTCGAATCCTTGAATCTATTGCATCCATTTACAGCTGGACAGTGTAAAAAGCTGGTGTTACGGCAACTTTTCTCTCGACTGAAGATGCTAACAGAGATGTACATGTAAGGCCTCACAAAGAAAATCCCCCGAGATCGCCACATTTGGGGCTACTGTTTACTTCCGGGTATGGCCTGGTAAACTCCAATGCCAAATAACCAAACCAATCTGATAAGGTCATGCTCGATAGCGGAATACAGCAATTCTCGCATGAACCACAGCTTATCTTTAAGAAAGAAGGAAGAAGGTTAGTTCTTCACGTTGTTAAGATTGGCGACAACCCCAAAATTGCTGGAAATGGACACCGTGCTTGTATATTCATAAAATGAGCGGCTCCAAAAAACATAAAAACACAGTTTGTGTATGCACAACGGTCATCAACCTCCCAGATTTGTGTACAAACAATCAGGCAATTTGCCCGACGCTCAGTCGCAGATGTAGTTGTTTTTGCGCCTGCACAAACGAGCAATTCGCTTTGCTTCCAAACAGCGCCAAGCACGGAGCAGCACAGGCACGGTCCTCAACCGCTGTTCAGACGTGCCCGATCCCAATCACGCTCACCACGCGCCGCTTCCCCACAACCGTAGCGATCCGCTTTGGGCCCCAAAATAGCTCACACACAGTTCTTTACGCTGCTTCGACGTGCTTCATGCCAATGAGCCCACCACGCAGCGCTTTGTCTCTTCCGCCGCGCAGAACTTCAAGTTCCAGGCTCAAAGCAGAAACCGTACAGTCTTTTACCGCTCTTCCAACTTGATCCATTCTAATCATTTCCCCTCGCACCGCCTTTCCTCCATCGCCACGCACTGCTTAAGGCTCCTTGCGAGACACAGCTCGCGCTTGATGGTGATCGCTTATGCTAACCAGACGAGAACCCTTGCAGTACTCACACGTATTTTTTCACCCTCCGCTTCAACAGTGTGCAACTGCAGCAGTTTGTATCAAACACCGCACCTGTTTAACCTACACCTTGTCACCAAATCGTTTTATCCTTACCTTGCCTACCAATCAAGCCTACCTCACCATTGATTGCAAATATGGCACAATCAAACTGGAATGGCGACCCTGAGATTTTAGCTCGCCAGACCTCAAATTCTCACACTTCATGTCCCGCTACACCAAGTGGTAAACTTAAAGCTCCCAAACCTCTCATTGAAGACCAAAGCCCTCGTTACGCAGGCGCAGCGAATATATCAACGACCACGCTCCCTGTTGCATCCAATCGCAACACAGTTTTTAATCTTGATAGTCCAACAACCACGCAAAGGCTTTCGCCGTTGAAGAAAAATCACAACCCAAGCCCAAAGCCAAACCGTAGCACAAGCAATGTACACATAGGATAAAGCGGATCGGGGAAGAATTCAAGAAAAGAGCCACATCTACCGGCCGAGGGGCAACATTTACCGAGAAAGAAATACACAGTTTGTTGGATGTTCTTGAGCAGGAACACCCTATCGGTGCGGATGAGTGGGAAGCCATAACCGCCATACACAAAACGAACTACCTTGACGAGAACAGAAGTACTGATTCTCTAAGGAGAAAATTCACGCTACTATATGGAAAAGCCGCACCCACAGGAGATCCTTGAATACCACTTTCACTTCAAAGAGCCAAAAAGATCAGAAAAGACATGCCCGAACGAATTGAATTTTGGAGATGGTGATGTCAGCGGTGTTGATGGGGTGTTTAGCGGCGAAGAATATAATGAGCATCAACAGACAGTGACAGACCCAGATCAAGAAAAGGTACGTGGTGAAGATGAAGAAGCAGCACCTCCTCCACGGTCCGATACAACGTCCGCCACCATCCCTACGTACCCCATAGTTCACAAGAGAGCTCGACGGGTCGACAAGCAGGACATAGATGTCCTCGAAATGTTCAAAACCTCCCTTCCCCATGAAAGAGAATACCGAATAGCTGAAAGAGAGCGGAGAGAACGCGAAAGAGAGGAGGCCAAAGCAATACGACAAGAGGAAGCTCACATTAGACACGAACAGCGGGAGGAGGAGAGAAAATGTCGTCAGGAGGATCGCAAAGAAGCTAGGAAGCAGCGTGAGGGAGACCGATAAAGTCGGGACTCGTTCATGCAAATGTTTATGATGTTTCTTGCAAAGGTCAAGGCCCAAGCCATGAATCCTAGTAGTCCGGCACTCACAATTTTGTTGATCAAAGTATAGTTTGCTTCTACGCTAAGGTGTGGCATAAAACTGTGCAGTATATGATTGATACCCACTAGTCTGGTTCGCATATTAAAATGCCGCACGACTAAGTTCAGAACCAGCTTCCTTTCACCACGTTCTTCATAAATAAAGCGGTCATTTAAACGAGGAAATGAGCCTTGGAAAGCTGTCATCCCTCATTCTGAAGCCTGTCGAGCAGACGTTGCCTGTCGTGCCTTCAGAAGTTCATTTCTGCTGTTCGCGGGAGGTAGTTCTTGTGATGACTTCACTAGAAGTGGGTAGTGTCCTTTGTAAAATGCAGAATGAACAACACAAGTAGCCCCAGTCTCTTTGTGCATAAGATCTAATTTCTCTTATATCTATCCCCATTCTGCAACAACTGAGTCATGCATTGATCCTAAAGCATTGTAGGTAGCTGCAATAACTACACTTGCTGGCACAAAAAGAACATTTCCAACACAATGGTCATGCTTCCAACCGTTATAAAACATATTCTGGATCATACTATTTCCACTTTGGTCCAAATAAGGTTTCAATCCATTAGACATTGCGTAAACATCTTCAAGAAGCGAGTATTTTCACTGATAGTAGTTTTGTAGCTTGCAATTTCTGCAGCGTTTGGCACGCATAATCTCCCGTTTTCATTATTTCGCAACGCTCATAACAAAAGTCTTCGTCCAAAACGCAGAAACATAGAGCAAACAGAAGATGTTATACCAAATATCATTGAAAGCAACATCTTACAACCTCTGCTTCGATACCATGAAAGCGTCAGTCCTAGACAGTACACTGCCGTAAGAGATCGTGGACGACCTCTTGGTTTTGATCTTAATAAAATTATGCGGATATGTCCTTCTGAACTATACGAATTGTAGGTTGCGGAAAATGGTTCAAAAAAAGAAAGTAAATATGCAAACGATTTGTGGCCAAAGCCGCAGAGAGTTATTAAAAATCGATCGCATCCTGAGCCAAAGATAATCAGGAAAGCTGATGAAGATGGATGATGTAATGCTTTACGAGTAATGCGGCGATCACGACGTCCTCTGCCACTTAACGATAGTCTTTTCCGAAAATCTATTGACCGATTTTTTTTTGCTTGCTGTAGTTGTAAGAGAAAAAAGAGTGGGTTAATAGCGACAAGAAGGGCACGTAAGAAGCCCTTGCGTGGGACTGGCGTTGGAGAAAACCAAGGTCGGGTGCACAAGCTGGCTTGGTGGGGTCTAGAGTGATGGTGCTGGAGGCGATGCTCGGGCAAAGGGCTCCAAGCAATCTGCGGTTGTTAAGAACGACAGTGGTCCACAATTGCAATGTGCGGAGTCATGTACGTTTGTGTTTTCAGTGCATGATCATGAAATGGTACAGAAAAATGAAAAGTTGTTCGACTACATCTGTGTGCACATAATTTGTGTATTCCGGAGTCGCTCAATAACTAAACAAGAGGTTGAAATTCGGATCTGTAAACCTCGGACCAGACATATTATGTTTTTTTTAGTCAAAACTGTTTAAATGATGACCATACCATCGAAACTGACTCTGCAGCCCAGATGAATGCTGTGGTGGAATATACCCTCTCAAGAAGTCGTCGCAAACAATTTGAACAACCACTCGATCAGATTGAAATATCTGTTTTCGCTTCGACAAATAGTTCTCTCTGCCGGATCGGGACAGCTGCATCCCCGTTCTGTTCATTGAACGCCAGCCATCTCCAGCAAAACTCACCTGAAGTTAAAGAAAGTCATCTCCTCCAACAGGTCATCACAGTCCAGAAGTTAAAGAAATTCGAAGCGGACATTGCCTAATCAAGACCCCTGGATAAGAAAGAGTGTAAAATCAACGTTCCCGTCTATAATGATGCCTCTCGCACTGATGAGTGTGGCCAACTTGTATTTGGTACTGGTACGCTAGTCGGCGATATAAAGAAAAAACATGTCTATCATGTTGTGTCATAGGTTTTACACACATCCAAGCGCCCTGTCAAAAGTTTACCTGCCATTGAAGTACTTGCTGTTGCTTAAGGCGTTGATAAAGACAAGCCAGTTGATAGAGACTACTCTGAAGTCCTTGACATTGATATAAAGGTACGCCTATGCCTGGAACCTAAAGATCTCTTTGCTTCGCTCTCTACACCGGAGAAATCTATTGACAATTCTATCCATGGGGACGTTGTTTGTATCCTAGCCAAGTTTCAGTTCGGAGCTGTGGACATGACATCCTGGATTTTTGGAACTATTAATCTTGCTGATCCATTGACCGAAAAGGACAGCAGTGTCACTGATGCTCTTCAACTGACTCTACTTATTGGAATACTCTGCATCGACTTTGAAGACGTCGCGGAGACAATGGGCTCTCGGGAGAAATTTGGATGAAAAGTGAAGAATATGAATACGATCGCTTATTGACTAAGCTCTTGTAGTCACTTCTCGGCGACCCCTCGTTTCAAACTACTTTTAATCTCTTATTGCGTCCACTTACGTTTGGTTCCCCTTCTAGTCTCGTGTCTCATACATTTTTTATGTGACTTTGTAAATCTGGTAAAAACCTAAAAGATCTCAACCAACGTTGGACTTGGTTTAAATCTTATCGTCCTAACTTTATCCACACGCTCGACCAATTATGTCGTTCTGGTACCATTCTTATACCTACTGTGGATTCTTGCAGCAGTCTCCAAAAAATTAAAAACCCAGACTTGTCAGCTGGTACCAAAATTTTCATGCTTTTCTCCATTTCCGAGAGCTTAGTCCAGACAATCAGGACAATTTACGTGTCGAAACGCCCACAAATTCAGAAAACACTGCAACCATAATACGCCTTCGTATAGAAACGTTGCGCTCTGAGAGCAAGAGAATCACGCTCTGAATTGGCTCCAGGACCAATACTTGGTTTTACTGAGGATATTATACTATGCAGTAGCGTTGATCCAAAATCAAATGTAAAGAAAGATTTCTGGAGTAAAACACTACAAAGAAGTTTCAAACCTTCCTTCTGCGAGACTGGTCGACGATAGACCTTCTACAGAAAAGGCAGCAAGTGGAGCGCGCATCCGATCTAAGTCATCAAAACAGGTTGCAACGGAACCGAAAAAAAATCATTTTCCAAATATATCCTATGTCTAAGGCAGTACTACATATATACGAGCCCTGCGCACTTTTGAAGGATTGGGTACCACTGGCCCTTCTTTTTACAAAACCTGATTTCGAAATGAAAATAAAACCACAAGCTGGCCAAGAGAAGAGGCGGGTAATGTGAAGACAATTCGGACATCCATTGATGCATATTCCAGTTGATTGCAAAACATGTGTTGCTGGGGTTTGTTTCAAACTTTGTTTTGAGCTGCATAGATGGCCCGATTCTCGGAATGACAGCCTTCTTCTTTACAAAGTGGTTGAAGAATCTTGTGGGTACGAAGAGAAAAGGATTAAGATACTGCATGTTATGGAATTCACTGAACGTGATGGCTAAATCGTTGTCGATCAGTTTAATCTAGCAAAATCGCTCAAAAAAGACTGAGAAGAATATAAAACAAATTATCAAAGTTTTTAATACATAAAAAGGTTTGGAATTAGACTATGGAGAGAGAACACAAAAGTTAAGATGGTTATTTTGTGATTTGCTGCTAACAAATAGGACAAAAAGTACGCTATATGTGTCACAAAATGGACAATAAACATAAATCTTACTTTTTTGTGTAATTAAATCACGAGATGGTAAAATAAGAAAGTCAATATTCTTTTTTTATCTGTATACGTTGCCGTGCTTTTGTTTCTCATGAAGTTTGCAATCTTTCCTACACCAGAATCAATTTTATCGAATAATAAACCCCCTAGTACTGCACCGAATACAGGATGTAAAGCACACTTCAGTTTGGCGCAAGAAAGTAACGTCACAAACCACAAACTGCATTGGAAAAAAAGCTATAAACGATTTCGATTTACAGAAACGATCTCCATGTTTGGGCTTAAAGCAGTTTGTAGAGCTAAATCCAGGTTATTGTGTCTCTCAAGGCGTCCAAGACCTCACTCCCTATGGGAGGCAGCCTCAGAGAAGAAACCCTCCCAGCATTGTTCTGGAAGACGTAACTCTGCCGATTGTGGCTTGATGCACATAAGCGGTTTCGGCGGAATCGAAGAAACTGTGATGGATACCAGTAGAGAAGATCCAAATAAAGAGGGAAAGGCAGGAAAATAGTTGGCAAAATAATAAAAATTAGAAACGAGACAAAGAGTAGGAAAGTGGGCGCAACGGCAAGAAAGAACCTAAGCCTGGGCGGAGGACACTGATAAAAATATATCAGAATACAGTATCATATTAAATCCAAACTATTGGATGGATGCTTCTCCTTAGCGATGTTAGACGGGTGAGTAGTTCGGGTTTTACGGCATGTATATGGGAAGAGGATGACGCTTCGCAAGGCGAAAAGAGCAAGAGTAGAACTTGCATGAATTTAACGTAGGTGGCCCATCGACGTCGAGATGTCCCCTTAAAAATAAGACCGCGCCGTAGTGCGATCTGGCACTTCTCTACAGGAGATTCACATCAGTGGCTACTGTGGTCGACGCGTTTTAGGAAATTGCCAATATGGTGGGTCAGAAAAGTGGCACGCGCCTGTCGCACATCCCACACTGGCGCAGCGCCAGAAAAGAAGCGGAAATTTTTGAGGTCGCACCTGTAGAGCCTAATCATGTTAGTACGGGCAACCTGCCCCTGGATTTTTTTGTCTATGATTCTTTTTACAGAGTTTTCTACCGCGAGTGGTCCACACTACACAGTCCTCTCGAAAACTATTCGTATCTATAAACAAAGAAAAATTTAAGAAACGTTTAAGAAGGTAGTCAAAAAATGTATTGTGCAAATACCATCATCTGTGCTTGCAGAAACGCGAAAACTATCACGAAAGGGTTTTGAAGACCATTCCAGATGTCTGATAATGCTGCGGCGTCCCAAAAATAATAAAAAAATCAAAAGAAAATGAACGATTCTGGAATCATCGAAAAGTACTGCTGAAAAGAAACCTTCCTTGACAAGACAAGTCTCAGAAGTGACTAAAAACCCGAAACAGAACTAGTAACAAAAAGAAGTATGACTGTCGAAGAAAAAAATTCATAGAAGCAGTAGAGAAAAATGTATAAGAATCTATATAAAGAGTCCCCAACATCACTAAAAAGGAGAAAAGTGATGTTTCCCAGGTACTTGGAAACGCTGTAAAGAAAAACCCTAAACGTTAAAAATCCGTTACAGAAGGTGGCAAGTTTGCCTTAAAATGACCTGAAAATACCACCACAAAGAAAGAATTCGAGGAGTAGAGACAGAGTTCAGGAGGCCATCATCTTGATCCTGAAGAACGAAAGATCGGAGTCCTGGAAATTGAAACATAAAAAGGCATTTAAATTGAAGAGATAACGTTTCAAGTTGAAGGAAAAAACCGGAAGCAAACCGCACAAGAATGTGAAAAACGTCTGCATCTCATCGACAAATGCACAAAATGAGTGAATGAAGCTCGTCCAGATGAAAGAAAATTAGCTTATTCATCGAGGTGCATGAAGCAGGCGGACGTACAGTTACAGATGCATACAGATAGATGCTCACAGAAGCTGCCAGAGAATGGTATGCCCCCGCTGGCTCATAATTTCTGCCATTTCTGTCACTAAGAAAGGTACTCCAGTCCACATGATGGTGCTGTACTAAGCATCAGAGAAGGAAATAACTCATGTGGTCGAGTACCGGGACGCATTAAGAATCGCTTTGAACCCTCTCAAGCGCTGATAATAATCATTAACGTTGTAGAAACACTCCATATCGCTACAAAGCACAATGATCCGGTACCCCAAAGTATAATGCACTGAATTCTGGTCAGACGCGCATAAAGGAAGGGGAAACGCCAGCCAAGACAGCTAGTTCTGCTCGATCCTGCTGGTAATAGCTAGAAATGCGCTTTATTTGTCAGTTACGAGGGTTCCCGTTTGGTATGGTACTGTCATCTCTCCTCTCGAAGTAGTAAAGAACAACGTCCGTTAGGAGTTTTTGTTTACTCCAAAGGTGCGTGTCCTTATAGATGGTCTCCGGTATCCGCTGTCGCGAGCCGGGGGAATTCTTAAAGAGGATCCGCAAACACCAAGTGGAGGGAGAGGTTCACTGGGCGGACAATGCTCCTACAGGCTCTGCTATGATGCAACCTGGGGATTGGCGGCTTAGAAACCTGAGGATGATCGACGAGAGTCTCCAACCGAAAAAGTAGATGACGACTCAAGGGTGCTTACCTTTACTTCCGCAGAGGTGGAGCTCAACCAGCAGATTAAGTATCAAGCCGGAAGACCGCCTCGGCAGGTCCCACTACTGTAATAATTACCTGTGTAAAGTTACTAAAAAAAAAAAAAATTTTACCGTCCCTTAAGGATACTGTAGCGCACGCGGGTAGTATTGTGCACCACGTGGCTCAGTTACTAAAATACGAGCCCTCCTTAGGAATATCGCGCCATAAAGCCACACCGCCTTATTTCCTGAAGAGCCACTGTACTACAGTCGCGGCCGAGGATATCAATGCTTGACCCTCATGAAAAATTCTACTACGCATGACGCGCAATGGCAACCCACAAAAGACTTTTTCGATAAGGATAGGACGTTAACAGATGCTTTTCATAGATACAGTGCGTTTCAAAAACATAATACCCCTCAAAAGTGCGCCAAAATTGTACTGTAGGCTAGATGTTGCACATAGTCTATGTAGAATCGTTTCAAAAAGATATGTACACCGTCGTCTTTCTAGTAAAAATGGCTCGAGGTCCGCCACTTTCCAAGCAAGAACAGCTTCAAATCGTTAAGTTGAACGCCGAGAAACAATCTAACAGTGCTATCGCTAAAAAAATTAAAGCGTTCTAGGGTCACAATTGCTACTTCTCTCAAAAACCCGACTCTATATGGCTTAAAACGATCTCCGTGACGCCCGAAGAAGCTCAGCCCAGCAGACAAAAGAGGAATTAAAAGGGCGTTGTTTTAAGGAAAAATATAGTACAAAAAAATTGGAATTCATCCCAATCTCAAAGTTTCTAAATCAACTATATGGAGGCAGATAAACAACACATATTTATTTAAATATAAAAAAAAATGAAAAAAAATGTCTTTCTCCAAGACCATCACAAATAGAAGAGGGTTGACTGGTGTGCTGGAAAAGACTACTTGTAAAAAAAATGGAAAAACGTTATTTTTACTGATGAGAAAAAGTTCAATTTGGACGGACCAGATTGCTACAAATTTTATTGGCACAATCTTAGTAAGGAACGTCATGAATTTTATACCAGGCACTCTGGTGGAGGCTTTGTAATGGTCTGGGTGGGCATTTTTAAAAAAGGTCTAACTGAATTTGCATTTATTGAAACGAACATGAATGCAGAAAAATATCAAGAATTTCTTTACAAATATTTGCTACTTTTTGCTTTATGTTTCCATGAAGATAATTTCATTTTTCAACAGGATAATGCCCCTGTACACACTGCATCTTTAATCAAAAATTGGCTACAGGAGTCTGAGGTATCTGTTTTAGAGTGGCCGGCGCGCTCACCACATTTGAAGCCAATTGAAAACGTTTGGGGACTGCTGGCGAGGATGGTTTATGCGCATGAAAGGCAATTTCAGACAGTTTCTGAACTCTAAAACTGTATTACAAATTGCTGGAAATCTATAACAGTTTCAAATGTGGAAAAGTACATCAATTCGATGCCGAAACTCTGCATTAGCGTTATACAGCAAAAAAGATGCAAAATAAACTATTCATCGTCGCGCAGTAAAGATTTGTTATTGATGATTATATGTTTTTGAAACTTTTTTTTGACTTTACTTTTTTCTGAAACCTCTTTTTGTAGGCGTACAGTATACATTTGTTCGTTTTTTTGATATTTCACAGCATGTCGTATGTTTTTGAAACATTCTGTATCTCATTCAAAAGAATTTGCTACTCCATTTACATTGAAAACATTGACGTGGACGTCAAAAAGGAGAAAGATGACAATACTGCAACGTGCGCAATTGAGAAACGCAATTAAAGGACATTGTCGGGTGCTTGTAATTGGAATGAGAGTCCAAAAAGTTGCAGAGCATGCGAGAGGTCGTGATCATAGGTACAGACTGTTTCAAAAACATACGACATGCTGTGAAATCTCAAAAAAACGAACAAATGTATACTGTACGCCTACAAAAATAGGTTTCAGAAAAATTAAAGTCAAAAAAACGTTTCAAAAACATATGATCATAAATAACAAATCTTTACTGCGCGACGATCAATAGTTTATTTTGCATCCTTTTTGCTGTATAACGCTAATTCAGCGTTTCGGCATCGAATTGATGTAGTTTTCCACAATTGAAACTGTTATAGATTTCCAGCAATTTTTAATACAGTTTTTGAGTTCAAAAACTGTCTAAAAATGCCTTCCATGCGCATAAACCATCCTCGCCAGCAGTCTCCAAACGTTTTCAATTGGGTTAAA
>JAHNZQ020000181.1:360813-392006 GCA_019155205.2 Gracilaria vermiculophylla | reverse complement strand
ATACTTTTCTTTGGCACAGCTTCCTTTTTAATACCTCTCTTATATACCGGGCTGAGCTTCTCTGGACGTCCAGAAAATGATTTTAAGCACTATAAAGTCGGGTTTTATAGAAAAGTAGCAATTGTGAGCCTAGAACGCTTTATTGTTTGAGCGATAGCACTGTAGGAATGTTTCTCGGCCTTTAACTTAACGATTCGAAGCTGTTTATGCTTGAAAAGTGGCGGGCGTCGAGCCATTTTTATTATAAAGAAGACGGTGTACAAATCTTTTTGAAACGATTCTACATAGACTATGTGCAAAATCTAGTCTACAGTACAGTTTTGGCGCACTTTTGAGGGGTAATATGATTTTGAAACGCACTGTACTATACTTAAGGAGGAAGTTCTAGTCTTTGTGTCAAAAGAAGACGCTTATCGATCCGTCAGAAGAACAGATGTGTAAAGAGAAAACATCCCAGTTGCACTTTCCCCATTAGACAGTGCGGTGGGGTTGAGGCGCACGGCCCTTGGTGCTACTGCTCTCGCCGTTTGCTGATTGGCGTCGTTTCTGGGAGAACTGCGGAAATCGCTGGTCATATGGATTTGAAGTTTACAAACGAAAAGCCTTTCGAGTGTTGTTAGAGTACGATGGGGAAATGTCTGCCATCCGACCGTCGGAGGTGTGTGCCGATAGTACCAACATGTGCATTATGAGCCAGAAAGTATCATGGCGCGTTTACTTGTAGAGTATGCCTGGAATATGAGGGGTTGTGGAGATTGCACTAACCAAAATAAAAGCTGTTTGGTTCGATCTATGCTGTCAAGATGCGTTAAAACGTCGTGTGTCTTCCAAACTTTTTGTAGCTGGACCTGGAAGATCTTGAACTTTAGAAACACATCGGAGCAATAGGAATGGAATCTCGCCGTATGCTTCTTATCGCCACGGCTTTGGTTAAGCCGTGTCTTGGTCTGTGGGGAACAAGGGGACAAATATGCAGATGGGAAGAATTATATGGTGTTGTTGTTATGTAATAGGTCGAAAGATGCATAGTATTGTAACGGATGTTGCTCACGCGGCCTGCATTCCAGCTTGTTGGTGAGCATGGAAAGAATGCTTGCAAAAGTGCAATGCTGCCCACGAGAAGCATGCTAGGCACCCGAATCGTACATGGGCGGTTTGTCAGGGGAACTGCCGCATCAACATAAATAATACTAGTGTGTGTATGGGGATTGCTGTCGAGTTGAGTTAGCCTCCTCCGTCTGTCGAATGACCTTACATTTCCAGTCATGAGCCGGGCACCTTCTTACTCGTCATGCGATTGCGATTCCAATGTCCGAAACGCATCTTGCAATTCGTGGTACGCTAGCCCCAGAATAATAACCTTCCTCACAGGGCGTACGACTCGGAATTGTTATTTTTAATATGGATGCAAACTGATGGAGTTCGGGAAGTGCATGGTGTGTCATGGCATCATAACCCGCTGATGCATCAGCACTCTCTCCAAATAAAAACATTTTGCAGATCCAGGCATTTGCAAAGTAATGTAGTCAGTGTTTCCTGGCGTTCCTGTGACTGCTGCGCCGGTGACAAGCTCATCTAATCGGTCTCGGTTGAGGACGTTTGTGCGCAAATGCGAGATCAACGGTGTAAGAGAGATCACTTGGACACGTAAGTAGGCCACGGAGATGCAAGCTGTGCTTCTCATATTGCGGTTCTGCATGCGCTCCCAGTTGCGCAGTTGACACGGGTACACCGTCGCGGCCAACAAATGGAGAGAACGAACTTGCTACCGATCTCCGTCACCCCAAGGTTGTCTTTCTTCATTACCAACAGCTTAAGAATTACCAGAGTGACATTCCAATGAGTTCGCTGGGATTTACCGCATCCATCCCGTTCCGCCCTTTCTCAAGCCTCCACCAAGTCTCAACTACCACACGCCCCGAAAACCAGTTGCGAGCAACAGCTCAATCTGTTCGCGCCCCGACACTTCCAACGACAGCCGCTCAAGATGTAGATGTCGTCGTCATTGGGTCGGGAATGGGGGCCCTCACTGCGGCGGCAGACCTCTCTTCCAAGGGAGCGTCGGTATGTGTCCTTGAAAAGTATCTTATTCCAGGCGGATCATCCGGTTACTTCGTCCGCGATGGCTATACTTTTGACGCGGGAGCGTCAATGATTTTCGGATTCGGGCAACGAGGTACCACTAACTTGCTAACTCGCGCTCTCCAGACCGTTGGACGGAAACTGGAGACGATTCCGGATCCTGTGCAGGTGAGATACCATCTGCCAGGCATCGATATCCGAGTTTATCGCGACTATGAGCGTTTTCTCAGCGAACTCATCAAAGTCTTTCCGTCAGAAGAGCGAGGAATTAGGAAGTTCTACGGTGAATGTTGGAATGTATTTAACGCGCTGAATGCCATGCCACTTCGTTCATTGGAGGAACCTAATTATCTGTTTCGTGTGTTCTTTGCTCATCCCATACCGTGTTTGAATCTTCTCCGCTACATTGCCCGAAACGCAGGAGATGTAGCAAGAAAGCATATCAAGGATGAAAACCTCTTGCGCTTCATTGACATGGAATGTTACTCCTGGAGTGTGGTACCGGCGGATTTGACGCCGATGATCAACGCTGGCATGGTGTTTTCAGATCGTCACTATGGAGGGATAAACTATCCTGTGGGCGGAGTCGGCAGAATTTCACAAGAGCTTGTCCAAGGTATTGAAGATAAACCCGGATGCAGCGTGCAATTTGGATCACGAGTGACCCAAATCCTGTTTTCTGGAGGACGTGCAAGTGGCGTGAAGCTTGCAAACGGCTGCGAAATCAAAGCCAAGGCCGTCATTAGCAATGCGACGAGATGGGATACATTTGGTGAACACGGATTGGTCGACGCGAAGCATGTACCCACCGCCGAGTATCGCTTCCGGGATCGATATGTGAAAAGTCCGAGCTTCTGCTCAATGCACATAGCTGTAAGAGAATGCGACCTTGGCGTGAGCATGCGGGAGGAGGACGGAATGGATTGTCATCATATTATGCTCGATGATTGGAACGAATTAGAGACAGCTCGTGATGGGAAAGGTACGCTGTTTGTATCAGTCCCAACGGTACTCGATAAGTCACTCGCGCCGGAAGGCATGCACATATTTCATGTGTTCACTCCAAGTTGGATGGACGAATGGGAAGGGCTTTCCAGTAAAGAGTATGAAATGAAGAAACAAGCAATGCTGCAAAGTGCAACAGAGAGGCTGGAGCGCACACTGTTTCCAGGTCTGAGAGGAGCCATGGAATTCGCAGAGGTGGGTTCGCCAAGGACGCACCGCCGTTTCTTAGGAAGGGTCGACGGATCGTACGGCCCAGTGGCCAAAAAGAAGCTGAGAGGCCTTTTAAGTATGCCATTCAATCGCACGGAGTTGGATGGTTTGTATTGTGTAGGCGACTCCACATTCCCGGGTCAGGGATTGAATGCAACTGCGTTTTCTGGGTTTGCTTGCGGGCATAGAGTCGCAGCTGACCTTGGGTTAATAAGCAAGCTTCCTGATCCTTTGGATTCGTTCTTGACAGACTTGCTTTCTAAGCAAAGGCTAAGGTTGTAGGGATTGTGATGATCTACATGTCTTGCTTTGATGCTCGGATTGTCGACAGCATCTCAGTGCTAGGACAGACAGTCAAAAGCGGATAACGCAAGGCGGGCATTTAATATGTTCAGATGTCTTCGTGATGCACTCACGTTCTCATGTGATTTTTCTGTGTGCCTATGAAATGGTACATTCCTTACGAACTTTGATTTTGAGCTGCACCGTACTCTTCGCTGTATAGTACTGAACAATGAAATCCTTCTGTTAGATGTGGATATTGACATCATCATGACTGTGACGCTGACAGTGTGTGGCTTGGTCATTGCTTACGTATTCGCAGGGGCGTTTTGCAATGCGACGAATCCACCAAGGTTGACTGTCGTGCACGGGTCAACTTGAGATGGATGGTGCAATAGCTGGACCCGAGAAACTGCAGGCATGGTCATCAACCGCTAAAAGAGTGTCTTCGAGACGCAGTTTTGATTGTGCCTAAGAAGCTTTGGTCGAGAGGCACAGCAGTAGAGCCAAACAGCAGATGCGACGGCAGGGATGTACGGTAGTCCTCTACGTCATATTGTCGGAGACGCTCCAAAAGTGCAGCGGTGGGGCGGCTTGTGGAGTTCAATGCGGGGAACCTCGCTTCTGGTGTGCTAAATCCTCTTAGTCCCCACAACGCTAGTACCTTACTTTCCCATCTGTGCGTGTAAGATTTGATCTGTGCAGATGCTCATGTGCGGCCCAATCGTCGCAGGAGATGTGCTATTCTACGAAGGGTACCGTCAACTGCCAAGCAATTTGAGGCAATGCGAGGGGTTTTGCTGTTTTCCCGCCAAATTTGTTTAGTCTTTTGCACGGATTTTGGTTCTGCGTGCGCTCTAAACTAATCTAATCTTCCCAGTACGTCGGTTCACCTCCCGTCGCTGCTCTCACCAAGTGCGGTGTCTAAACTGCTTTCTACACTCCCTCAGTGTCGAGCAGCAGATACGAAGCAATCTCGTAACCCACATCTCCTCTGGCGAGGGCGAGAACGAAAACAGAGAAAACGCGACTTTCTCTGCACCGTACAGAGCGAGCGCATCACACATCCCAAGACACTATGGCGACGGACGACGGTTTATTTCTGTCGTTTAACACCATATCCACGGCAGGCCAGGCTCTTGCATCGGGCACGCTGAGAATATCCCGCACTGGGTTTGCTTGGCGTGCAAAGGATACGTCGCGCAATCTCGCGGTTGCCGCGTCGGACCTGCTCCGCGTTGAGTGGCTGCGTGGAGGACGCGGCCACCAACTGAAGCTTTCTCTTCGCGGCGGATCAACGCTGCGCCTTGAGGGGTTTCGAGCGTCTGACTACTCGTCGATCGCTGAGTTTGTGTCGGAACACTTTGGTGGAAAGACGCTCACTCGCGTGAACCAGGCGGTCAGGGGGTGGTCCTGGGGTGAGCTGGATGTGACCAGTGGCGCTGCGTCGAACCTCATCTTTCGAACGGGCGGCGGCAGCAACGTCAGGACAAAAGCTTTGCAGTTTGAAGAAACTTTCGAGATCCCTCTAGGAAAGGTAGCGAATGTACAATTGCCTGGAAATGGGAAGGAACTGGCTCTTGACTTTCACGTTGATGACACTGCGGGCAAAATGGACGAGGAACTAGTTGAAATGAGATTCTACATTCCTGAGGAAAAGGATGCAGAAAAGGTATACGAACAGGTGAAGGCCAGGGCTGATACCAGTGCCTTTGCTGGAGAAAGTCTGTGCTCATTCACGCATATGGGCGTAGCGGTACCTCGAGGAAGATATGACGTGGATATGTACGCCAACTACATCAAACTTCGCGGTAAAGCAGTTGATTTCAAGATACTATATTCGTCAATCATCCGCCTGTTCTTGCTACCCAAGCCGGACAACATAATCGTGTCGTTTGTCATGTCACTCGACCCTCCCATCAGACAGGGAAACACTATGTATCCGCATTTGGTGTTTCAGTTTGACACTGAGGAGAAAACACGCGTGGACCTGCCCATATCTGCCCAAGACTTGCAAGAAAAGTACAAAGGAAAGTTGAACGAGACAGAAAGCGGATACACATGGCGTGTGTTCTCCAAGGTGCTCAAGAACTTGTCGGCAACCCCACTGCATGTGCCAAAAACGTTCAAGAGCACAGAAAATGGATCTGGGGTTCGTACCGCGCTGGGGGCAAATGAAGGGTTTTTGTTCTTCTTGGAGACATGCTGTTTCTTTGTGAACAAGCCGCCGACATACACTCGGTATGACGACATTGATTTCGTGGAGTTCAGAAGAATGGATCTCGAAAGGCGATTTGATTTGTTCATCGCACTGACCACCGGAACAAATCAATCACTTCTCTTCACGAACATCGAACGCTCCGAGTTTGAACCTATATTTTCATTCCTCCACGAGACGAAGAAGGTTCCTGTAGAAGGAGCAGAACAATTAAAACGAACGGGAGGCAGACAGCAAGTGAGAATCATGGACGGTGAGGATGATTCTGAGAGTGATGACGATGACTTTGATCCTGAGGCGCAAGAGAAAGAGGTGGTGAGCGAGAGCTCAAGCGGCAGCGAAGATGAGATGACAGACGAAGCCGATAGTGCATCAAAGCCGGCGCGGAAGAAGAAAAAAGAGTAGTATGCTTTCATCCTCCTATGGCATCATTTGGAATGTCACGTGGCCGCATCACAATCAAGGACAAGGTGTAGTTAACTTCCCAGCGTGGACAGCATCCTGTCCTTGATAGTGGTAGAGTGCACCTCAAATAAGGTGTTCTTCGAGGTGTTCCTGCCTCATGTATGTTGCGGTATGCCAACCCCGTCGTTGAGAAGACGAGAACATTACTATATGCGTGATAGCACTCTCTCTTGAAGAAGGCCACAAATCGCAACTGCCATTGCCTACTCGTGTTTATCAAGATTCTACGTGAACGGTTTTGAGTCCAGGGTGCCTCATCGCGACCCACAGTATACACAAGCGAGCATTACAACAACTCATGATGCCCGTGTCGCAAGCAGCTGTGCTGCGATCACAGCGCGCCGCTTTCTGGGCTCGCATGAAACGTTCCTTGTTTCACCGATAGAGAGACGGTTGAAACACTCCGGAGACTGCCGCCAGCAACTGCTATAGCATTACGGATAATGGAGGGCTGCACGGTGCACTTCTGCGCATATCATGTTCCGAGTGACAATAAAATATGATCGCACCTTGGTGTATCGCAAAAGCGGTATCCAGCGAAAGTGGCGCTCCGTGTGAGGACGCAGTCACGGAGAAGTTAATCGTCGAATCAACTACCCTGCGAGGTGAAGGTTCGACAAAGGAACTCGACGAACTACGCGGGAGCTACGCAGGCAACTCCATGCGTTGACAATTACCATCTCGGTATGTTGTCACGGGCTGGATCTTTGCAACGAAATGCTCCATTTCCCAGTCATTTAGGAGTTCAAGAGCGCCAGGACAACGGCTCCATGCCCAGGGGACGTCAAACGCCCACGCTTGCTGCCGAGTAATCGGCAATATCGCCGAAAAGTGGGCGGAAGAGCTTGAGGCCGTGAGATTTGCATGTAATGCGCGGCTCTGTTTGCATGCTCAGGGCAGAGGCACTGAAGCGGCGACGGGCCCTTCAAGCACGCATGCCTCTGAATGCAGGACGCCCCGGAGGAAATCGACGGAGGCGGTTGCGCCGAGTTTCCAACCAATCAAAAGCGGCAGCATTGGCCGAGTGCCACGCGAAGGGGTGAAATCCACGCTCCGCCTCTGCGAACCGCCGCCCGCTTTTCGCGACGACGTTGGACGGTCATCCCCGCCAGCATGCGGCCGTGTCGCCGTATAACTTGCAGCTCGCCATGAGTTAAACATCGCGCACGGTCCTTCCCTTTCCACTGTCGGGGCCTGAACACCACCCCCCCTCGGAATGTTGTCCGACGCGGAGGCCTCCCCCGAGAGGCGTGAGCCGCCGCGCCCCTCGCAACCGGCAGAGACCACCATTCTGCTCTCCCCAGGCGGAGATCAGTTTGAGTCGCACGTCGAAACGCTTAACGCGCTTCCTGCATTACTTTTTGCTGTCTTTTTGTTCGTCTCAAGTATAGCAATGACCATCCCTGTGCGGCCTCGTCTCATCCTGGACGCTGCCGGACAGGACGCCTCTTTGGCTTCGTACTTTTCCGGTGCTGTCGACTCCATTCAATCCATTATCACTATTTTCTCTTCGCCGTTGTTCGGGGCAGTTTCGGACGTAATCGGTCGGAAGCCGGTGATTATGATGTCTCATTTTGGCGAGCTCATTGGACTCGCTGTCGTTGCGCAATTTCCAACTCGCCTTGAGGTGCAATTCCCAGCCTACCTCCTCATTGCGCTCACCAACGCCTATTTCATCACCGCTAACACTTACATTGCCGACATCAGCTCAGACCCGCTCATCACCTCGCGCAACTATGGTTGGCTGGGGGCTACTGTCGGAGTCAGCTTTCTGATAGGCCCGACCATTGGCGGAATGACAGAGAGCGCCTTCTATCTCGCATCCAGTTTTCACCTTGCGTGCATCGGAATAATGGTCGCCTTGGTGTTCGTTCGATTCTTTCTGCCTGAAACAAAGCCATCGCCATCGGGGCGCACTACGTTTGCGGAAGTTATCTCGGCCGTGAGAGAGGTGAACATCAATCCTATACCCAGAGTGCGGAGGCTGTTGTCGCAGAGTGAGGCGTTGCAGTGGATAGCGCTCACGCTCGCGACCATGAGCCTGGCACAGTCCGGACTCAACTCCATCCTTTTCCTCTACGCCAGTGTCAAGCTCGGCTGGCAGTCGAGGGACACTGGAATCTTCATCTCGATGCTTGGTCTGTCTTTGCTCATCTCTCAGTCAATTTTGGCGCCGCTTGTAGTGAAAAAACTCGGTGAGGCGCGTACAATTGTGACAGGGTACTGTCTATTGGCGACGCATTTCTTCCTGTACGGTATGGCTCGCAGCTCGTTTGGCATGTATGCGGCACTGTTTGTCGGCATGCTTGGCTTTACGGCTGACCCGGCAATGAAGAGCTTGATCGCTCGACAGGTTGGCAGGAATGAGCAGGGCGGGCTGCAAGGCAGCCTCAGTGCGTTGTCGACGGTGGTCAAGCCTTTCAGTCCGTTGCTATCGGCAGCGTTGTTTGCGTACGGCAGTTCAATTGGTTTTCCTGGGCTGCCTTTCTACGCGATTGGCCTGGTGGCTTTCGTTGCGACCGGCCTTGTGTACGTCGCCCTTTTGAAACCTGGGCTGAAGTAGTCGCTCGTGGGTTGAAACGCTTCCAGTGCGTATACTATATTTATAACTTGCAAGAAAGCTGTCGCGTTTGATTCAGGCTTGGTCGGGGGGCGCGCCCCCTCTGCACGACTTCCATGTGCGTATCAAAGGAATGCTTTTCCAGCTGAAGCCTGTGGCGATTGGCTCCACGAGTGGAAAACCCACGGACGAATGCCGCATGCTTTTCACGAGAGTTGGTTCTCGCGTCCTCCATGTCCGCGGGGAGAGGCACCTTCGTAAACGACATTGCCGGGTGCTTGATATTGGTGGTGTGCCCCACTGTGTTTGCGTTGCATCCGTGCGGCCGCGGCTGCTCGATATTACAGTGCTGGGGATTCGTGCCATCTAAAGTAAGCACAGTAAGCAATTCGGGCCACGTCGTGGGCAGCGTTTGTGCGAGGTGTGTCCCCCCACGGGTTCTCCGGTCAATTCTCTTGACGTTGACGGTTTTGTTTAAGATCCGAGGTCGCCTACTCTTTTCCATTCCGCTCGTTGCGGCTCGGCAGTTACCGCTCCAGTCTTCGCGATGGCGAGGAAAATCCCCATGCTTCGGCCCTTGCTCGCTCTGGTCGTGTTCACCGTTATCATGCTGTATCAAAATGCCTCACTCCCGCAAAAGGGACACACCCAGCAGTTGTCCTCTCCAAACTTTAACTACGTAGCCACGCTGTATCCGAGCTATCGCTCCCCGCGCTGCCTTCTCTTCCGCTGCGGGCTGCCGCACCAGGCACAGACTACAATCATCACCAGCTGCGACAAGCTGCAAGCCTCCGTCGTGAAGACCAAATCAAACCTCTCTGCTCGTCACTGCGCCGCCGACTTTCTGCTCACGTACTGGGACACCGTCGAAGGGAGCTACGTAGAGGGCGTTTCCTTTGTCGCGAATAACATCCTTTTGGCCACAGATGCCAGAGAGCTTCCGACCAGCATTCGCTCTATATCGCTGTCTTTAGATGAGCGCAGAAGGCTTATCAGTACGCAATGGCTGGCGTTCCGCCCGTCGAATCAGACACGCGACTTGCTGCGCGCCTGGCTCAATAGCGCGAAGAACCACCCGACCGACGAAACCCTCGCCCTGACCAAGATACGCGGCTGCGCCGGCAGAGACATTGCGTGCCACTCCCGACAAGGTGTGATTGCGGCCGTCTGCGAAAAGCCGCTGAAATGCGCGCATGGAAACTCGTTCCTCGTGGCCGCGACGCGCGCGTTCATCGTGCTGGCGATTGCGCACGCGTCTGTGTTGGCGGCCAGGCGGGCAACGGTGCCGGCGGAGATGATTGCCGTGCTCTTGTTGGGCGTCTCCCTGCTGTCCATGCGGTGGACAAGTGCCGCCTGCACCATCGCCAGGGCTCTGTTTTGCCGGTGCAAGACGAGTTTGGTGGCTGCGGCAGAAGTGGATGGCACCCTGTTCACTGGCGACTTGCGAGGATGGTTCCATGATCGGGCGTACTACCTTCGTGACGGCGTGTACCAAGCACGGGTGACTGGCGGAATGCAGCCGTTTTTCCCGTTGCTTTTCGGCTTTTACATATTCCTGAAACGCGTGTTGGGCGACTGGTTTCTGTTCTGCGGCGCAATCATTGTGCTCGCTACGTCCGGGGCGACTAAGCTGGTTCTGTTTTTGTCAGCGTGGAAGAAGGGAGAAGAAGAGGAGAGGGACGAGTATGTGAAAAGCTTTGATGACATCAAAGCTCTTGGTCTGAGGAAGAAAGGGTACGGAAGACGGTTTACGACTCCGAGACGTAACATCACACCCTGATGAGTGGTTCATGAGATGTGCACGTGTTGAGCGTACTCGCTTATTGATCATGCTCCATGTAGCGCAACCATGAGACCAAGTTGTGACGGTCTGGACACTTTAGCACATCAGTCTGCTATCAAGGCGAACATTATTGAACACGGAGTATGCAGAATGCGGCCGAGTTGTCATATACAGAGGGAGATTGAGGTAATAGTCACTGAAACGGGGCTTACATGTCATCAACTGCGGGCCAACACCAAGAACAAAGTGTCGCCATATGTTTCGGCCTTTCCTGTTTGCCTTATCCGTTGAGCTTAGTGCAAGACTCAGCGGGTGTTTGTCAAAGACATGGGAACTACGCATATAGTGTTCCCCGAGAAATGGAAGGGTAATTTGCAGGAACATGGTGGGTGACCTAAAGGGAAGAAGGCTGGGCTTTTGGGGAGCAAGACTTTTCATTATGTGATGGTTTTAGAGTATGCACGTGAAGCTACGATTCATCAGGCAAAGCATAAGATTAGAGGGCGTAGGCGCGGTATTTGCAAGGTGTACATGTTGTGAGCTCAAGATCATTAGCAGACTTTTGGACTGACATTCACTGAGACAACCAAACTATTCAACAACAAAAATAGTAACATGCACCAGCCTGGGGCTGTACACAAAAGGACTCTCTCGTTACGAAGTGGGGTGGGTGCACGCAGCGCAACAACAAAGACTCGATTGAGTTGTCCGCCGAGGGACGTACGGGTTACACAGTTGCTACAAGGTGGGATTCACGGAAGTAATGTGCAGGTGGTGCGCAGGATGATGGGGAGTGGGTACCTGATGACAAGTGTTGGGCTCGATGCATCTGCAGGGCGTGGGGTGATTGAATGGACAGGACGTTGTGCTGGGCAGTACGAAGTTGCTGGGGGGAGCCAAGGTCAGAGAGTGCTTGGGCGGCAGCGCCATACGCGCGAGCGCGATTGCGCGACGGTCAGCAGCCAAAGAGCGCAGGCGGCGCGCGTGGACGGCGCGCGGCTCGCGGGCGCCATGGCGCGCGCATGCGGCGGCGGCGCGACGAAGCGCGGCACGCATCCTCGAACGGGTGCGGGCGGCGAGCACGCAAACGGAGAGGCCGAACAACAATGCAAAACGACCGGCGTGGACCCGGGTGTTGCGAGGCAGGGAGGCGCACGCGCGCGCGCGCGGGGCGGCGGCTGCGCAGAGCGCGAGCGCGCGGTGAAGGGCGTCGGCGACGGCGCGGCGCTGGACCGGCGCCGGCGCGGGGAGCGAACAAGGCGCGGCGCGCGCCAGACTGGCGCGTCACCAGCGAAGGTGTAGTTGCCCTAACCCTTGCGATGGCAAACCCTACCGATGGCGCGGCCGGCGGCCGGCGGCCGGCGGCCGGCGCGGTGATCGGTGGCCGGACGCTGGCGGCGTACATGCGTATCAACGCGCTGCATCTTTATTCGCACGAATCAAGTCGCAGCCAGCTGTCCACCGTTAGGGTTGCAGCGCTTCCACTTACGCGCCGTTAGCGTCCGTCGCCACAAATGTTGCGTGCGGCCGCGCCCCCTCGCGCCACGCACGCGCAGCGCTTCGGCTTGCCCCGCCGCCGAGCTCGTGTGCTCTTCTGCTCTTCTGCTCTTCTGCTCGCATGCGCGCCCCGAGAGTGGCGCTGGCGCTGTAGGCGCCCCGGCTCGGCGCCGCGACCATGACCAACGATGAATCTTAACGAGTTCGCCGCTCCCCTCCCCAACGGCATCACCGTGCACCACCTCGAGCTGCACAACCTGTCCGTCCGCGAGCAGCGCCCCATCATCGAGTTCGAGTGCACCTCCGCCGACGACGACAACGACGGCCATGAGTTCATGCTCACCGTGTTCGGCCGCGAGCGCGCCGGGCTGCTCGCCGATCTCACCGATTACCTCGAGTCCATCTCGCTCGGCGTCAAACAGGCCAACATTTACTCCTTCCCCAACGGCGCCGTTATGGACCAGTTCTTGCTTTCCGATCCGCACAAACTGCTGCTTGACGACGACATGCTCACAAGCATCCATGACACGCTTGTAAAACTCATTGGCACTGACGGTGCGTCCCTGTCGCAACGTGCACGCCTGCGCCTGCACTTCGATAATCACTCACCGCAGGCTAAAGATTCCCTCTACAACTATGCCCTGCTGCAACACCGCGTCCCCATCACCCTGCTTGCGCCCCGCTTCGCCCCGCGCTCCACCATCGTGCGTCGCACCTGGTCCAACATCGCCCTCACGGAAATGGTCGAGGAACAACGGCAAGAGATGGACAAGCAGCGCATCATCAACGAGGCCGTCACCGCAGATTTCGTCCAGCACGCCTTATCGTCTCTGCAGGAGGGCGACTTTCTGTACCACTACTCCTCCGACACGCGATACCGCCACAAGTTCAACGTTTCCGAGGACCATCGGTATTTGTGCTGGGGCGATTCTTGCGTCGCCCATCTCAGTCGCTATGCAGGCGTTCTCTTTGGTCCCAAGTCCGCCGTCTTTCAGGACTTGGGGCCCAGGCTTGTCGACCCAGAGTGGCTGTGTTTTTCGCTCGTCAGCAACCCGTCCGGCCATTCTGCCACTAGCGTAGACACCATTGATCTCGTGTGCGTCTCTATTGACCAGCTGAATCGCTGGTTGCTTGGCCTGCAGTCTCTGTGCAATCCAGATAATCGGCAGCTGTTACATCGTCTCACTCTTGATGACATCACCCGATTCCGAGTCATCTACAAGATTCGAGCCCATGCTCACGCGAGAGGACTCACTTGTCGACGCTACATACTGAAGAGAGTCGCGGAAGCTGGGCAAAGGAGGAGTTCTGCCGATGCCAACCGTGCCCATCTGGATGAGGTGCGTCAGCTTGAGGCCGAGTTGGCACGTCTCCACAAAACGCTTATCGATTATGCCCGCCGTGAAACAATGTTGAACACGTCGCTCAAGGATTTCCAGGTTTCTTGGGAGGTCAAAGTGGAGGACGTCAAACTAGAAAATCCAATAGGCCGCGGCGCATTCTCGGAAATGTGGAGAGGTTTGTGGCGTTCGACACCTGTCGCCGTGAAGAAGCTCTCGACGAGGACCGTCACGGGCGACATGCTGTACGACCTCCCTTTTCATAACCAACAACGCCAGCTTCGCGACCCCGCACCGGACACCGCCGACCACGCCGTCATATCCCCGGAAGACAAGGAGATGTTGAGAGACTTTCGGCTCGAAGTGTCGATGTTGAACAAGGTCCGGCATCCCAACATTGTGCTTTTCTTAGGCGCTTGTACGGTGCCACCGCATCTGTGCATTCTTACCGAGTTTTGCCATGGTGGTAGCTTGTTCACGGCGCTGAGGAAACGGTCGTGGAGGCAGTGCCTTTCGTTGCAGGGGTTGCGCGATGTTGCGAGGCACATTGCGCGTGGCATGCGGTACTTGCATGCCTGTCGCATTATTCATCGAGATTTGAAGTCTCAAAACCTCCTCCTCGACCGGCCCGTGGAAGACGGCTGTCCCGTCGTGAAGGTGGCCGATTTTGGGTTGAGCAGGCAATTTAGAGGAATCGGAACAGCCACCGGTTCCATAGCTGGGATTATGACGAGCGAAACAGGCACATATCGCTGGATGGCGCCCGAAATGATCCGCCACGACCCCTACAACGAGAAAGTGGATGTGTATTCCTTTGGTGTGGTGTTGTGGGAGCTGTTCTCGTGTGAAATTCCGTTTGCCGGGATGACACCTGTTCAGGCGGCTTTCGCGGTTGCTGACAAGCACCTTCGACCGAAAGCGGAGTCAGAGTATGCGAGACGAGTGCGGATTCCACCTGCATGGTCGTCGCTCATTGAACGGTGCTGGCACCGTGACTCTCATGAGCGGCCACGATTTCGTGAGATCGTGCAAATCTTGGATGAAATGGAAATCTCCTCTACAGACATTCCTCGAACGGATCCTAAGCAGCGAGGGGGAACAAAATATGCGGTGAGCGAAGAGGGGCACATGCGTAAAGGAGACTCGGAACGGCGACAGTTTCAGGCTCCAACAACGGATGAAGCACGGGGACTGCATTCTAGAAATGGTGATAAAACCTATGGTAGAGCAAAGTCGCAGCACTCGCAGAGCACACTGAATGTAGCGTACTCGGAAGGACGCAGTTTGTGAAGTGCACTTTTGGGATCGAGAACAACATTCGTCGTAATAAGGAGCCTGAGGTTTGTAGCAATTCTTTTCTAGAGTTGTCAGTTCATCGCGTTGGGAGCCAGCGACAACCTTTGAAAGAGCCAGGCTGCACGACAGCCGCCCATCTCCCGCAGCGCCTCTAATATAGTTCACGATGACGAAAAGTACTCTGGGGGGAACATTTAACCCATTTTGTTTCGCACTGATTGCAGTGGCATTCTTAACAACTTAAAAGCTTACAAGACACAGTCTGATTACTAACCTTACAATGCAAGGTGTTTTCTCCCAAGTACTCGTTGCCGTCAATTTCAATATAATGAGGGCTCAACCGTGATCTTTGTCAAAGCGAGCCAGCCCTGTACAGCGTGTCACGCACGAGACGGGTCCCTTTTCCGAAACGCCGCAGAAAGAGATGGAAACGATCTGCCTTTACGTCAATAATCGGAACATGAAAACGCGATCAGTGCCTCGAACGCTTCGTTCCCCCGCAACCTGTCTACAAGTCTGGGGCGAGGACTACGACGCTCGGATGGCTTGCACAATACAACTTCAACGTTCTTGGCGCTGGTCGGACTGATGATGGCACTTCTGTTTGTTTCTCTCAGTCCAGGGAAACAAATGAGGGTGCTGGGGAACGGGTGCAAAGAAAGGAAGACCACATGTTCTCTATCCCTATTCGTTTCAGATCAATGTGTCAGAAAGGACATGCAGAAGTCGTGCTTGGAAGACGCAGGGAGGCGCATGAGATTACATGAGAGCGGAGAAAAAGCGCTGTTAATTGAAAACGGTTAGTGCTATCGTATTCCGTGCTTTAGTGGTGATAAGTTCTCAATCTAGGTTGCCCTCTGCTGTTCAACGAAGAGCGTGAAACTTGTGGCATCCTTTAACGACAGAAAGGAAACTGGCGGAAAAATCGCCGTTTGCCACATAAGAAGTTGATCAGATTTCGCACTAGGTCAAAGTGCAGGGAAGAATTATGCTCTACTGAGCAAAAATAAATTCGATTTCCCCAAAGACAAAAATATGTAACGAATATACCAAAAGCGCCCTTGAGATAAAGTACTACATCATACTCTTACGGCTGCAACAAGTGTTTGTTATGAGAGAGCAGGACAAAAACACCGACAGTCGCAAAGTATGACGAAGACGATGAGAATGAGGGGCGATGTAAGGAGCAGAGGTCGCCTATCTGCGATGCAGTTAATGCTGATAGAGAGCATAAACCGCCATACTGTGGTGTCTTATATATCGATCTCCAAGAGCAAACGGCGTGGGTCTTCAATGAGCGTCTTGACTCTCCGGAGGAAGGTGACGGCTTCCCTGCCATCGATGAGGCGGTGGTCATAGCTCAGAGCGACGTACATCATTGGGCGGATGACGATTTGATCATCAACGACGACCGGTCTTTTTTGGATGATATGCATTCCGAGAATGGCACTTTGTGGCATATTCAGGATCGGGGTACTGAGCAGGCTGCCAAAAACGCCCCCGTTACTAATAGTGAAGGTCCCGCCCTGCATTTCTTCTAGTGTAAGCTCGCCACTCCTCGCACGCTCGCCTAAAGAGACGATGGTCTTCTCAATGGTGGCAAAGTTCATGTTTTCACACCCTCGAACGGCAGGCACAACCAGGCCCTTGGGAGTGGACACGGCGACCGAAATGTCAACGTAATCGCGATACACGATGTCATCCCCGTCAATAAAGGCATTGACCTCGGGCTGTTCCAGCAAGGCAACGGTGCACGCCTTCACAAAGGCAGACATGAATCCCAACTTGGCGCCATGTCGCTTCAAGAAGGCGTCCTTGAACTCCTTTCGGAGATCGATGAGAGCCGACATGTCCATCTCGTTGAAGGTGGTGAGCATGGCCGCTGTGTTCTGCGCTTCCTTGAGACGCTCTGCGATTCGCTTGCGCATGCGGGTCATCTTGACGCGACGCTCGCCGCTGTCGGTCAAGTTTCGCGGCGGGAGCACTTCGATGGGCTCCGTGTCGCTCGGCTGCGGCGACGGAGGCTGCGGCGACTCCGGCGGGGGCGGGGGCGGGTGCTCGGGCTGGGGGGGCTCGACAGCGGGGGTGGGGGCAGCCTGCTGCGGCTCAGGGTCGGCGGGGGCCGACGCGGCCACGCTTTCGTAATCAATGAGCCCCAGTTGGGCACCGACGGCGACAACTTCGCCCTCCTCGGCGGTGCGCTCGACGAGCACGCCGGACTTCTCGGCGCGCACATCGACGACGATCTTGTCGGTTTCGAGCTGGACGAGGACCTGGTCCTCGGAGACGCCCTGGCCGGCATCGACGAGCCATTCGGCGACGGTGCCTTCGGTGATGGACTCGCCCATGTGCGGCACAGGCAGCGGCTGCGACGCGAGGGCGCGCCACTGCGCGAGGTGCGGCGCGAACGGCGGGGCGGGGCAGCGGGCGAGGCGATCCAGCCGCCGGGCGGCGAGGCGCGCGACGCGGAGGGCGCGGAGCATTGCGCACGGAACAACGGCGGCGGGCGCGGCGTTGACGGAGGATGCAGAGCGCTTGCGTCCCCGCCGCCGATCCGCTTGGCAATGAGCGCATCGGCGTACCGGCGAGCACGGGCCGCGCGCCGTTGCGCCTGCGCAACGCGCTCCACACGTGGCACCCTGGCCACGTGGTCGCAGTGGCGTCGCGCCGCTGTAAGCGGCACAGCGGCTGGTCTGGAATGTTCGTGGCTGTGTGTGGAGCGTGTGCGCCGCATCGGCGGATCAATGCGCATCGATTTAAGGTCCGCATCCGGCCGCTTCGAAGCCACCGTCACACTCCGAGACTTCGCGATCCGCGTCCCCTCTTTGCTCACGTCATGGCCTGCGCAGGAATCGACTTCGGCGCCCGGAACGCCGTCGTCGCCATCGCGCGCCGCGGTGGCATCGACATCTGTTGCAATGAGGTCTCTAACAGAGCGACGCCCACCGTCGTCTCCTTCCAGGGCAATGAGCGCCACATCGGTGAGTCCGGAGCCACAATCGCCGCGCAGAACGCCAAGAACACTGTGGCGTACCTGCAGCGTTTGCTGGGCGTTCCGTTCGCCACCGCTTTCGCAGCGGAAGAGGCCAAGCGGCTCACCTGTAAAGTCGTGGCTGATCCGCGGACGGCGTCCAGTGCGGTCAACGTCTCCTACTCGGCGCTCGACGGCCCGGATGTCACCGAACACGTCTTCACATTCGAAGCCCTCACAGCCATGTTGCTCACTAATCTCATGGCCACCGCCTCCGACGAGTACAAGGCCCCGGTCACGGACTTGGTCATATCCGTCCCGTCTTACTACACCGAAGGTCAGCGTCGCGCCGTGCTAAATGCTGCTGCCATCTCTGACTACAACGTACTCCGAGTGCTCAATGAGCATGCCGCCATCGCCCTTTCCTATGGTATCTTCAGGACCAAGCAGCTTCCCGAAAAGGATCCTATAAAGGTGGCTTTTGTCGACGTCGGTGAAGCAGCCACCACTGTTTGTGTTGCCGCCTTCACTAATTCGCGATGTGACATCATCTCGGTTGCCACCGACCCGAATCTGGGCGGTCGGAATTTAGACGACATCCTCGTCAACAAGTTTGCTGCGGAGTTCAAATCCAAGTACTCGATCGACGTTCTCTCCAAGCCGAAGCCCGCTGCTCGTCTGCGTAAAGATTGCGAAAAGATGAAAAAGGTGTTATCCACCAACGCCCAAGCGCCGCTTAACATTGAATGCATCATGAATGATGTAGACGTGAGCAGTTCCATGAAGAGGGAGGAGTTTGAGACACTCGCCGAGCCGCTGATTGCCAAGCTGCGCGCAGTGTGTCAGAAAGCCCTTGAAGGTGCGAAGCTTAAATCAGACGAAAAGCTCGTTGCAGTTGAAATCGTTGGCGGCAGCACGCGTGTCCCAACGTTCAAGGCCGCCATCGCCGACGTCTTCACACCGGTGGGCGCCAAGCTTAGTACTACTCTCAATGCCGATGAGTGCATTGCAAGGGGATGTGCTCTCATGAGCGCTATGCTCTCGCCGGCGTTTAAGGTGCGTGACTACGACGTCAGAGACATTGCTACGGACGCACTTGATGCTGAGAAGCTCTTCACCAACGGAAGCCCATCCGAAAACGTCACTCTTGTGCCAGAAGGAAACGCTGTTCCGTGTTTGAAGGCAATGACCTTCAAATCACCTGGTCCGCTAACCGTTAAGATTCGGTACGGGAACCCCGCGAAGCTACCATTCGCATCTGAATCGCCTGACGTATGCGGTTATCTCATTGATGCCCCGGTGGACCCTGAAGCGAAAGTGCGAGCCAAAATTCGCCTCACTACTAACGGCACGGTTGAATTAGCCAGTGCACAGCTAATGAAGGAGGTTGAAGTGGAAGAAGAGGTTGTAATCCAGCCATCGAAACCAATAGGAGCATCAAACGGTCCGAAGCCCGTGGATGTCCCAATGTCGGATGCGAACAAAGTTTCGGATAACAAGGACACAGAGATGACGTCTGTACCTGCAGACGATATGAAGGAAGGTAACGAGAATCCTGCAGACCCACAAGCACCACCTGCCAACGGCAATGTCAAGGCAAAGGAGGAAGCTCCTGCGCCGACCCCCATGGAGGAAACACCGGTCGCTCCAATTGTCGAGAAGCGAGTAGTGAAGAAGATGAAGACAACGGATTTGCAAATAACTCCTTTGCCTGAAATCGGTTATTCTCTGACACCTGACCAAATCGCCATTGCAACTGAGAAGGAAGCTCAAATGAGAGCTAACGATCTGTACATCAAGGAACGCTCGGAAGCTATGAACTCTCTGGAAGCGTATGTTTACGACTTGCGTAGTAGAATAGATGACTACGGCGATTTGAAAGATTTCGGCCCTGACTCGTTACGTCAAGACCTGAAGTCCGATTTGGATGACGCGGAGAATTGGATCTATTCGGACGAAGGCGAATCTGCTTCAAAGAGCGCATTCGTGGAGAAAAAATCTGCGCTAGTGGAGAAGGCTAAACCCCTCTTGCATCGCAAAAAAGAATTTGACGAGAGACCTGTTCGCATTGGGGTTTTGGAACGCTCTATCGATCATTATAAAAAGATCTTAGTTCCCGGGGTTGAAGAGTTCGCGCATATCAGCGACGAGAGTAAGAAGACCGCTCAAAAATGTCTGGAAGGTGCATCACTATGGCTTTCTCAGGAGAAAAGCAAACAAGGAAAACTTGCGAAGGATGTCGATCCAGTCCTGACGTGTGAAGCTCTGAACGCAAAACGAGGGGAGGTGGATGCCGTTTGCAAACCTATCATGGAAACTCCGAAGCCGAAGCCGAAAGTGGAGGAACCGAAGGACGAGATGGACACTGATAAGAAACCGGAAGAATCTCAGGCGGATCAGAATGGTATGGACACGGAAAAACCCCAACCTGCGGGAAAGGTTGAGACAGGAGACGGGACCATGGAAGTGGAGGAGCCAATTGTAGAAGCCCCAGTTTCTTAATTCATCGGTATAACGGGACGATGTCTGATGGTATCCTGTGCACGATACATACCCTGATATGATCCATCACGTCCATAACTCCATTTTTGAACAGGATAGCTGGAAATTGGGATGGTCGGCCAAAGTATACAAAGCATTTGTTGGGGATTCGTTGCTTTGTCGCTAACTAGTGCTAGGCGCGCCACAAGATCGAATCAGTCCGCGCGATGTAGCCCTCAATGCAGTACAAATTAGTAAATCATGGTGATACAAGACCTGTTAAGAAAATATTCCAAGCGGAGTGAGCGTTTCGGCGACTGCCCATCACATCCAACAAGTGAAACCGTACATCTCTATCCCGTTACAAACCGTGCACCGCTATCCCTTCGAAAACCACATACTTGTAGCCTTTGCTCGGCATTGTTGTTCAGTTGATGCTGGAAGCAACATCTCATAGGGCAAATCTCAAATATGTAATGATTTCTCACAAGCAAGGTGTGAATCCGACTTGAAGAGTGAAATCCAGAGACCTTGCTGCTCGTAAAATTGTGTGCATCCTTAGCCCCATCTGATTCATGCTCCGCGTGATATCACATTTACCAACGACAAATCAAAGTCATGCTGCATTATAACGTACTTACTTTACTGTACTTACCACAAATGTGATCTGCAACTTGTAACAAAAATAAGTCACAGACGATTTTATCAAACGCTTGTGCTGGGTATAGGTTTTAGGGGTTTAGGGGTTTAGTACACCTCGCGAGAATGTGAAAAGGAAATATCTGCAGCATAGACATGGGGGAGCTGTCGTGTGGGAACTGAGTGTTGTATCCTCGACGAAGAAGAAGAGCATCAGAAAAGGTTCTCACGTGTACAATTGGCCTCTTCTCTGGCCTTGATTATTTTCACAAATCATTTTCAGACTCCTTCCAGATGCGAGGAAGAGTTGTAAGATGAAGCGTTTTCTCTGTACTCGCCGTAGCCATGCGGTTCCTGTTCTCCTCCGAGACTACATCCAAGACAGTTTATATCATCCCAAAACTGGATATTTTTCTAATGAAACACCTCCTCTTCTCCAACACAAAAGTCCCGTTCAATTCAACCGGATTTCATCGAAATCAGCTTATCAGGATATCCTAGCCTCCGCAACGAGGACTTTGCCTGGCTGGATGACACCAGTTGAACTTTTCTCTCCTTATCTTTCTCGAGCGATAGCAAATCGTATAGAGCAATCTGCTCCAAGAAACGGGGCAATCAACGTTATCGAGATTGGAGCGGGTCGCGGAACTCTCGCCAAAGATATCCTGCACTATTGGAAAAACGCTCCAGATCTTACACGGAGGTTGAAGTATGTGACTCTCGAAATATCGGACGTCTTGGCCAAGGTTCAGGAAGAAGCGTTGCGCCCGTGGATCAGAGAGGGGAAAGCAGAAGTTCTACGCACCGATGCATTGAAGTGGTTTGGATCCAATTCTTTCCGGGTTGAAGGCCATTGCCATGTAATTGCGACTGAACTACTTGATAACTTGCCTCACGATCTAATACGTGAAGGTGAAGCACTTCAGCAAGCCGAAGTACTATCTGTCGAAAGTGGGCATCGCTTTCTGCAGTGGTCCGAATGTAGGGATGAAGACATCTTGTCTACAATTGACACGTACGGGGTAATGGAAACGGTTCCGCCGCAAACATGGAGAACTGCGATTCAAGAGCGGTTTGAATTTGTACTCGGAGGGGGATTCCGTTACGCTTGGGTTCCGACAGCGTCATTTCGGATGTTAAAAGCGATTGTCTCGTCTTTGCCTCAGGCCCATATGACACTTACAGACTTTGACGAGTTTGCAGGTGCCATGCCGGGCATTAACGCACCGGTAGTGCAAAGTGTGCGCGGAGGGGCAACAGTTGTGCATGATGACGTTCATTCAGCACCATTTGGCCAAGTGGACATTATGTTTCCCACTGACTTCCACTCATTCGCGCGCGGTCATGCATCGCTTATCGGAAAGAATGCTGATTTCTCTCGTGTCGTCATGAAACAGAGAGATTTCTTTCAAGAATATGCAACGAGGAAAGAACTAGACAACAGCACATGCCTGGACGGATACAACCCCATTCTTCATGACTTTGAGAACGTTTCTTATTTGCTGGTTAATCCAATCTAAAATCCACAACATGAGTTCACAATGCAAGACATTCCCTTGGAAGAGTGCTTCTAGCGCGAAACTGCAGTCTACAGGCGTTTTTTCGATTCACCAGTGCTCTCATGTCACGTACTGCTTAGTGATCTTTTTGCATTTACGCTGACGGCTCAGTTTCTTGGTGCTCATATTTCCATTTTCAATTGCAACGGATTATCTTGGTGTCAAGAGGTTGCATTGAAAGAGTTTTGTAGATTTTATCGCCAAAATGGGAAACCCCAGAAGCATCAACCCACCGTCTGATGAATCATGAAAACGCCGTGAGCTCACAGTGGTTCAGCATCACAGTCAAGTCGTGCGAAGTGCTGCTGTAAGGTACATAGAAAAAAGTACGCTATCTTGAATTGTGCCCATGACACGCGCAAAACTTTCTACTTCCACTGAAGACAAAAGAGGTGTATATGTTTGTGTTGAATGAAAGTACTTAAGTGCTTTGGTCGTGAAGTGGGAAGTTTTCAGATGCCAAGATAGCAAGGAACAGACAGGCTTGTACTTCGATTGACACAGTCGCAGTGCCTTTGTATTTCACCTCCCTAGACATGAAGCGTTTTATTTACTACTTTGCGTTCATGCTGATCTATCATTGTGCGAGGGGAGCACCGATAGCCGCGGTGATGGGCTGTGGCAAGAAAGGAAAACTATTATCACCAGAGAAACAGACTTTTTGTTGCGAACAATTCAATCTAGACTGTCCCCCCACCGGGGCTGTAGCGGTTGATTCTATGGAAGTGAAAAACGTGGCCGACACAGACTTCAAGGTGCACATTCGAGCTCTCGGAGACAGGTGTAAACCCCCGCTTTATGTCTGTGGGGTAGGACTGATTTGTAAGCAAGGGCTGTGCTTTCGGAACAAAACCAGAGCTCATCTTGAACAGCTTATGAGCAGAGGCCTAGAAGTCGAGGAGGAAGAGAGGCATCAAATTGGAGAAGAAGAAGATGTGGAGGATAAAGATCCCTTGCCCGCTCAGAAAGGTCTCATTCTTGAAGGTCAGTCACTGCAACTTAATGTCAGAGAACGAAACCCCTCTTTTCCTTTCAAGACGCATAAAAGTGGCTCTGCTATGAAAGAGAAAAATGACATCAACGCCTTGAATCTTGAGGAAGATGAACTTGCCGAGAACATTGGAGACCTCCTCTCACGAAAGATGGGCGTCAAACTGAATGCGAAACAACTTCACAAGGTCCGAGAAGTCATTGCTGGAACATTCGATGAAAGAGCAGAGCGAGAAGAACAAATTGATGATTCAGAGGGACTTTCCGGGTTCGGCTCGCACGATACTGGGAATGCAGATGTTGAGAGACCCACCGTCCGTAGTGCAGGTATGGAAGCCTCTACACATACAAATGATGGAAGGAAGAACAGTAGCCCCGGTGATTCTACATCAGAGGCCTTTGATTCTTTGAACGAGTCAGAGCTGAGGCGCGTCAAGGGAGATTGTGATTCGCCATTGAACCCCAATCCTCGGCGTTCTGGAATGCAATGCCCTGCTACACGCCAGAGACAGCTTAACTAAGGTTCTGATTATTGATATGGAAAGCACTAATGTGAAGGACGCAAGCGTTCACGGCTTTGAAAATACAGAGCTCAAATCTACAACTCAAAAACCTCATGGTTCGGCTGACTTTTTTTGCTTATTCGGCAGAACAGACCACGAGTTTCTCATTATTACATGGGCGCGGAAAGGTTGATACAGCGGAACCTAACCATCTTGCCTTTATCCTCCGCTGAGGAACGCGGAATAACTTGTTAAAGCTCTAATAAAACACTGGTCAATACTGTATATCATGTCACCTTCCTTGTAAAAGATTCGAAGAACCCTCTGCCAAACCGACCAACACTTTCAGTCACTTTCGATGCATAATCTGCTACAGATGTTTCTGAGTCCTTCTTCCGATGAGCAGAAATGTTTGTACTACTCACCTGATTTCGAAGCATACTCGCTGACTTGGTATTTAGGCCACTCGTAACCCCTGCCGCTGTTATTGAATATGTCGACGGCATGGGTGCCGGGAGATAAGTGAAGCGTGGGACTGTTTTCGCAAGAGTGACAAGATTGCTCGACGCATTTCCGCTTGAAACTGAGTGAGAACTCTTGGCTTGCAAGCTTTCTGCTGCGTGGCGTTGACCGAGGAGACCAAGCAAAACGCATGTTCGCGATACATAGCTTCGCACGGCTTCTTCCAATGGTTCTCTGCAAATGGATAGCGAAGCCGGATTCATCATGGACTGAATTGAAGATTCTACGTTTGCAAGTTCACTCGCTTCATCAAATTGTGGTTGGGTTGCCAAACCAAACATATCCTGAATGACCTTAACGTCAAACAACATTTGCATTAGAACTATGTCCTTCGTTCCCACGTCTTCAGATCCCAATTTAAGTTTCCCAACTGTTTTCGGTTCATTGCAATACATATTCAATGCACTACTATAAGTTCGAGTTGATACGCAGACTATCTCTCGTTGAAGGTGAGAAATGGCATCATGGGGGAGCGCGAAACCCCCAGCTCGGCTTGCTGCCGAGTTGACCTCTAGTAGAAAATTGATTAGCGATGAAGAAACACTGGTTGGATATTGTGTATCTTCTCCACAGTCTGGTTGGTTTTGAGGCTTGTTTGACACTATTCTGGGTGACCAGCCCATCTTAGCTTTAAGGTTCTTCGCCACGATTAGCTCTGAAAGCAGCTTTTCACCAAACTCTAGCAATAAATGCTTTGCCCACACGCTGTATGCAGTTGATGATAGCTGCACTGCTGTCTGTTGAAAGTCTTTATAAGCGTCCAGCTCCTTTTCTGCTGGCTTGCCAACTTCCGGAAAAAAGTATGCTCTCCGCACGCTTTCAGCGTTTTTGAATGCGGTTGACAACCAGGCTACAAACAAGGTACATCCAGTGTAGTAGTCGCATGTTTCTTCCAACTTTGAACGATCACTTGGATCATCAATAGATATCGAATCCAACCGTTTGGTTAGGTCGCTCAATATTCGGGGAAGATTTGATCTCACCGAGCTGACAAAATCCTCTGAGACAGCGGTAATTCGTTTCGTAAGAGCTTGGACGTCTGTGATGGCATCTTTCACGGATCCATCAAAAGTTCCGATGATCTCGGCAACTTGCCCGTTGGATGATAGTATTTGAGCGATAGCAATACTCTCGGTTTTCTGATACTTATAGTGGCTCTTGTCCGTTTCCTCTGTTATAATGCTTGGCCCCACTGATTTGCTCGAGATGGCAGCCCAGACTCTCTTTCCGGCATGAGAACGGGTTTCAATACTAGCCCAAGCTCCATTGATATCTTGCAGGACTTTTTTCACCGTTCGTTGTATGCATACTTGCGCTACCACGCCTGCTCTATCTCTGATAAAAGGCTTGAAAATGTCAAACACAAAACTTGGAGACGCCTGCAAGACTTTTTGACAGTCGTCTTCCCATTGATCGTAGTCGAACGCATCATCTATAGCCCGCAACGTATCCGCAAGCTGGCGAGATGTATCGGCGGCGGCAAGAATCGAGCTACCTCGTTCTTCTAACCAACCTTTAACGTTTCGAGTCCATGCGACGCATGCTGAATTCAGTGCTCCCTTGTCTTTGAGCTTAGAAACCTCGTCTATAGCTGCATCGTTGACGCCCTGCAACAGAGTGGAAACGCCGTTTTCGCCCCAGAAAATCTCGGATATGCATGATATCGTTTCCCTTACGATAGTGGCTATCCGCTTCATCTGCAAATGGACCTCTGAGTACAACCTGCCTTGATCTTCATTCCAGATTAGACCAGTTCTGCTAGCCAGCATTCCATCGAGAATGGAGATGATGTCGCAGTTTTCGGAGAGGAGGATCAGTGAAACAAATACGCGTGCATATTCTTGAGAGGTGTGCCCAGAAGTTTGGAGTTTGTTCTCTGCGGCTCCCAAAATCTGGTCCTTGAAAACCTTAACTTGCTGCCATTGCAGCTCGGCAAACCTATTTGCCACTCGTTCCAAACCGGTGGTGCTCATCACCTTCTTGTAGTTGTCAAACGCCAGCGAGTAGCGCACAGCCGCTTCGTAAATTTCTCCAGACTCAATGTTCGCGTACAATACTTCGGGTGAGTCAACGATGTGCTTGAGCCTTGATCCGACGACATGCACACCGCGGCGCCTCTCCAGATCGTCGTTGATGGTCTCGGATTTGTTTTCACTTCCCTTGCTCAGAAAGTGTTGCTTCAGCTCGTTGGTGGACAATGTGAAATCGCGCAGGGCGTCGCGCACTTTTGTGACACTGGCGTCGCGCATAGAGGTCATTTCGTCGGCGGCGCTGAGAATGTCCTTGTACCTGGTGCCGAGCAAATCTCGAAGCGCGCTGGACTTGTCTTCGGCGTCATGTCGAATTTGGGCTTCAAATGTTCGAATGTCTGACACTCGCTTTGTGCGGAACAGATGGGTCACTTCAGAAGAGACGGAGCCGGTTGTGAGCACTGGATGGGAAGCGCGGGCCTGAGGCTTTGCCATCCCGCCAGACGGACGGCAACCTGGCACACGATGCGCGTGGCGTTGCTGGGGTCGGCCTCGGATGACCAGAACGCGCGTCGTGGGCGGTGACCCCAACTCCAAAGGTCAGTTTCGTCAGGTTAGCAGGAGGCAAATGTGAGCATAGGGCAGACGCAAACGGTTCCGTGGTGAGAAGACCAGCCAAGGTGAGGGAGGCTGACACCTTGAGGCTATTCCGCGCGCTGTGCTAGATACGCCGGTTTCTCAAACAGTGAATGATGACAGGGGCGCGGACGTGTCTGCGAGAGAGAGAGAATAAGAACGAAACTGGGTTTGTTTTATTGTTGGCTTATTTTTCGCACCAAAAAGGGCGAAAAAAGGGAAGGCAATCTAGATGACGCGGTGCTCCGCCATGTGTGACGGTGCACTTTGCTCTCCGTGCGTGATCGCCTCCTCTTATCCGTCCCAGCGAGAGAAGTGGCTAAGACTCACATCAATGCTTGCGTCGATGTCGCGGCCGATGAAACAAATGCAAGAGCCGTCGAGGACATGGAGGGCGGGAATGTGAGAAGGTCTGAAAAAGCCGTTTGAAGCGAAACGTGCATCACGTCTCATAGCAGGATGCGCAAAGCTGGGGAGCAGCGCGGCAGGGAAAGGACTGGAAATGGGAATCGTGCGGGCTGTTTGTGGGAGCGAAGTGCACAGCCTCATGTGTGAAACAAGCGGGCATGCTCACCGCAGTTGGCACCATTGACGCGGGCCGCTGCCTGGCGGCGCGTGCACGGTTGCTGAATTTAAGTGCTTGCTAAGCGAGGCCGTCGGCAGCTTTGGAATGGCGGCTGTTGTCCCGCGACGATGCCGGGCGAGATTTGGAGCGAGTGACCGGCGGTGACGGACTGCTGGGGGCGTCTTTGCGGTGGTGAGCGGCAGCGTGCACGAAGTGACGGATGACAGCGTCGGTGTCGGCGCTGAAGCGACTGGTGACGGCGGACAGCTGCTCGTGGGCGCGCTGAAGCTGGGTGTCCAGCTGCTCCAGCGAACGGATATGAGTTTGAATGGCGGCGAGCTGGTTTGCAAAGGCGGCGTTGAAGTGGGAGGTGAGCGTCTCGACGAGCTCCTTTTGCAGCGCGACGAGGTGCTCGGCGGCTTGGTCGGCGACGAGTTGCGGGTCGGGCGGGGTCTCGGCGGCCATGGGCGCGGGCGCGGCGGCGGGCGAGCGGCGGCGAGCGGGCGACGGAGCAAAGTGGACAGCGGGCGTCGCGGGGGAGGCGGCGCGGCTGTCAGCGGGGTGCCCCTGAGCCCGAAGGACGGGCGGGGCGCTGCGGTCGGCGCCAAGAGAAGGCGCGCTCGCCCGAGCGAAAGCGCCCGCCCAAGCGAAAGCGCCCGCCCAAGCGAAAGCGCTCGCCCAAGCGAACGCTCTCGCCCAAGCGAAGGCGCTCTCGCCCGAGCGAAGACGCGCTCGCCCGAACGAAAGCGCGCTCGCCCAAGCGAAAGCGCGTTCGCCCAAGCGAAAGCGCCCGCCCAAGCGAAAGCGCTCGCCCAAGCGAAAGCGCTCGCCCAAGCGAAAGCGCTCTCGCCCGAACGAAAGCGCGCTCGCCCAAGCGTAAGCGCGCTCGCCCAAGCGAAAGCGTTCGCCCGAGCGATAGCGCCGCTGAGGCGACGCTCGCCATCGGCCGCGCATCGGGTTGGCGGGTGCACCGCCGTTTCGGCTGCGCGAAGCGGCACGCGCCGCGCCGCAGGCGGCGAGAATTCGTGTGCGCGCACGGCGATTCGCAACCAAACTACGGGCGGCGCCGCCAACGGGACGGCGCCAAGTACGCACGCGCGCGCTTCGGCGCGGCGGGGGGCGCGCGCGGCGGCGTTTGGCGGCCGCGTGCGGCGCCGCCCGCGCTCGCGCTCTTGTGGCGCTTGTCCGGCCGTCGATGCATCGCTCACCTCCGCCGCACATCGCCGCGCCCCGCCGCGCCCCGCTGCAACACGCGCCACTCGCCCATCGTCCCGCTCCGTCCGCCCGCCGCCGCGCACCGCCGCACTTGCACCGCGCTGCGCCCATCTCCACCGCCACCACCCCCCCGCCGCCGTCGCTATGAGCAGCAGCCCCATGCGCGAGCGCGACCACAAGGCTTCGCGCAAGAAGTACGTGCTCACAAAGCGTCGTGAGTACTGGACACCGGATGAGCACAACCGCTTCCTCACCGCACTGGCGCTCTACGGCCGCGAGTGGAAGGCCATCGAGCGCGACGTCGCCACCAAAACCGCAGTGCAGATTCGCTCCCACGCCCAAAAGTACTTTCTGCGCCTCGAGCGCAACCGCTCCGCCGCCCTGCACTCCATCCCGCCTCCGCGCCCGCGCCGCTCGCGCTCCAGGTGCTTGGACGCCCCCGCGTCGGCGCCCGCCCCAACCCCCCGCCCCACCTCGCACTCGTCGTCGCTGCCGCGCCAGTTGCTCGCCGCGCCGCCCACCAGCGCCGCCTTCTCCGCGCCGGTCAGCATCGCCCCCGCCGCGCCAACCGCCATCCGCCCCCATGTAACTTCCTCCCACTCGCCCTACCCGTACGCCTCGTACAGAGCGCCGTCATATCGCTATTACCCGCCGCACCTGCTGCAACCCGTTGCGCCGTACTACTCTCCGTACCATCCACCACCGCCACCGCACGCCCACCATCCGCACCATCACGCCCACCGCCACACGCACCACCCCGCGCACCACCACGCGCACCCGTACTACTGCTCGACGATGTGTGCCGTGCACCAGTCTGCTGCCGCACCGTCTCACAATGCCCCGCATTCACACAGTGTCAAGCACGGCGCCGCCCACGCGGCGCCTCTCCCCAGTTGCTCCGCCATGGCGCCGCAAGCGTACGCCGTCGCCGCCACCGCTCCGATCGCCGCCGCTCCGATCGCCACCGCCCCGACCGCCTCCGTTCCGGTCAAGACGGCGCAAGCGCGCGCGCACCAGCATGCGCCGCAGGCAGACCCGCCGCCAAAGCGCGCCGCCCCCGAAGGCGACGGACTGGCGCCCGATCAGGGTGCGCCCAAGCGCCGCGCGGTGGCGCGCGTGCCGCCGCCCCCTGCGCCGTGCGGCGCGCCGGCCGCACCTCCGCCGCCGCCCGGCAGCCACAGCGGCGGCAACGGCGGCGACGACGGCGACGGCGGCGACGACGGCGACGGCGAGCAGCCGCGCGACCAGCCGAAGAAAGGCGCCGACAGCGTGGGCAAGCGCAGCTCCTCGGCGGGGTCGTCGGGCTTCGAGGCGGACATCGACACGTGCAGCGGCGGGTCGACGAGCGGCGAGGCGGCGTCTCGCAGGTTTCACCGCCGCCGCGCCGCCGTGGTGTGCCAGGACGGACATGTGCCGCCCAAGGTGCACCAGCACGAGGGCGACTGCATGGTGGCGTCACGGCTGCTCGCGCTGTGGACGGCGGCTCCGAACGCGCCCAAGCGCGTGGACAAGACCGCGCGCGGCACCAAGGGCGCCGCCGTGCCGTGTTGAACGCGCACGCCGCCGCGTGGGTTGACTAGAGATGAGCCCACCTGCGTGCGTTTGTTCGTTGGGGGCGTATTTTTTCGACCGGGGCGCGCCGCGCCGCGCGAGACGTTTGCGCGAGGCGAGGTGGCTAAACGTCGTGTGTACATTAACATTAGGTTTCTGTGTTGTCCCGTGCCTCCCGTTGCGTTTACTGTGAGCGGCGGCGCGGCGCGGCGGCGGTTCGGCGCGGCGCATGGCGCGAGCGCGCAGCGAAAGGGCGCAGGCGTTGTTAGGCGGATTAGACTTTGGACGCCGCGGTGTTATGGCTTGACACCATTTGCATCTGCGACACTTGTTATTCTGTGCGCTTCGCGGGTGAGAACCATTTGGACCCTTTCGACGGCTGCTGCGTGGCCGCTGCCTTCCGTGCTGGCACAAACAAGCGCGGCGTGCGGTCAGAGCGCTGCGCAGCTGGCTGGCGGCGCGCGCGCGCGCGCGCGCGCGGTAGCTTACCTGATTGCCTTGACTGTGTACGGCGGCGCGAGCCGCACCGAGTCCAAAATGAGAATATCCTTGCCGTCCCAGGTGCACTGCATTGTTTTGGCGAGCACGTCGAAGACAGCCTGCGCCAACGGCGACACGCCCACGCCGAGCTGGCTGAACTCGTGCTCGTGCTTTTCATACGTGCGGCGCTCGTCGAGGCGCAGCTTCTGCAGGTCGAGGGGGACTGCGGGCGCGGCGCGGCGGCGAGGGGGGGGGGGGGGGGGGGGGGGGGGGGGGGGGGGGGGGGGGGGGGGGGGGGGGGGGGGGGGGGGGGGGGGGGGGGGGGGGGGGGGGGGGGGGGGGGGGGGGGGGGGGGGGGGGGGGGGGGGGGGGG
>JAHNZQ020000181.1:348121-360713 GCA_019155205.2 Gracilaria vermiculophylla | reverse complement strand
GGGGGGGGGGGGGGGGGGGGGGGGGGGGGGGGGGGGGGGGGGGGGGGGGGGGGGGGGGGGGGGGGGGCGGGGGGGGGGGGGCGGGGGGGGGGGGGGGGGGGGGGGGGGGGGGGGGGGGGGGGGGGGGGGGGGGGGGGGGGGGGGGGGGGGGGGGGGGGGGGGGGTAGCGGTTAGCAGACGGGCGGCGGCGCGGGGGTCGGACGCGGGGGCGGGCGACACGCACAGTTCGAGGGCCACTTGCGCGACTCGGCGGGGTGCGGGAACGGCGCCACCGACTTGACGTTGACGAGCGGCACAAGCGCTATTTGCGCGGAGGGAATGAGCTCGAGGCACAGCAGGCCGGCGCCGCGGTCCTCGGCGTGCACGAAGCCGCGCAGCAAAGAGCCGTCGCTGAGGTGGACGGCGATTGGCTTGCCCACCTCGAAGCTCATGCCCGGCTGCGGGCGCGCGTCCATGGCCGGCGGGGCGGGCGGCGGCAGCGGCGGCGGCGGCGGCGGCAGCGGCGGCGGCGGTGGCGGCGGCGGAGAGGGCACGCGGACGGGCGGGCTCATGGCCGACGCGCCGCCGGCGCGCCGCCGCGCTGATCGCGGCGCTGCGCGCGCTGGAACGGCTGTGCGGCCAAGCGGCGAGCGCCACGTGCGCCGCGTGCGCGCCTGTCGCGCGTGGCCGCGCGTACTGTGCGCGCGGTGTGACAACGGCGCTGCAAAGTTGACCTTCACGAGCGCCTGGGCTCACGGCGCAGGCGCGCGAGGGCGCCGGCGCCGTGAGTGCAGGCGCTTCTGCCGGCGGCCGCGAGTCTGCTCAGCTTCTCGGCACGCGCACAACGTTTTCAACCAAATGTCTGGTGTTTAAAAGCCGCCGCGCTGTGCAATGCAGCCCGTGTGTGATGAGCGAACAGCGGTGCGAACGCTACGGCACGGCGCTAATCCGAGAGCAAGTAGCGATCAAACGGCCTTTCACAGACACCTTGAAGCCGAACACTTCCTCGCCGCACCCAATCCCTCAGTCTGTCTACCATCATTGCATTCATCATCTCATCTTTGCATTGCCACTGCAGAGCGCCTTTGCTCTCAGCTGCCTAATGATTCAGTCCACGCACAACTTGCGACGGGGCGCCCTTGCCCGCCAACACAAACCAGCCCCCGACAGCTACCGAGCTACACAGTCTATTTTGTTCGTCAGAGCTTACGAAGATCCGCAACAGTCATATCCGCCAGCCCTAGCGTGGCCATTGTTCGCGGAGCCTCAGACAAGTACTTGCGATCCATCACTACCGACACAATACTTATTATCGAGTCCATAATCGGGGTCTTAACTCCCACGTGCCGCCCCAAGTCTTGCAGAAACACAAGCCCGTACCCAACGTCTTCGTGAAAGTACCGATTGTTCAGGCTGCTTTGCGCCTTGATGCCCTGAAACCCCGGCGCTTCCGAGTAGCCACGGTCGTAACTTGAATCCGTCGCATAGCCCTGCGCGATGGCAAGCTCCGGGTCTGGCAGCACATCCACCCCGAGCGCGCGACCAATTGCGATTCGTTCCTGGTCCACCGCCTTCATCACTCTTCCAACGCCTTCCGTGACGCCCTCCTCGTAGAACAGCATTTTGCTGCCCGTGCGCTCGATCACCGCCGTGTTCAACAGCGTAACTGTCGGGTGAATCACCGGGTTTCCGTTCTGCAGCGATGTTTGCATCACGTTTTGCGCCCTTTCCATCGCCGGGTACACATGCTTCACCGCGTCAATGGCGCGCTGCGACTGCGACGCCGGCAGAGCGGCGAGAAACAACCCGCCCTTGAGCTTGAGGTACACGTTGATTTTCGCCGCGCCGCAGACACGCACCGCATACGGCAGAGTGGACGTCTCGGCGACGAGCGGCTCGCAGCTCGCCAGGTCCAGCCCCACAGCTCTCTTGAACTCAATCGCCCCGCCGCAGGAGCTGGGACATACAATGACGACGTGCTCCGCCTTGAGGTGCGGCTTGCAAGCCTCCGCGAACGGGCGCGTGCTGTACGCCGGCCCCACGGCGTATATCACGTCCACATCGTCTAGAGCTTCCTCGATGTCATGCCCGGCGTACGCGATTGGCGCGAAACCTTCCAGTTGCCCTTCAGAGTGGATGCCTCCGTGCTTTTGAACTTCGGCAATCGTGCTCGGAAACGTCTCGAAGTCGAACAGCCTCACGGTGTCGCCATGAGCAGCACAGTCAAACGCGATGGCGCATCCTCCGTTGCCGGACCCCAGCACTGCGACCTTCATGCCGGTTGCTTTGGTCACGCCGCGATTGTCAATCCCGCCGCAGACTCTAGAGCAGAAGTGCACTGTGAAAAGCTCACTGACTGTGTGAGGGTCAAGCGCTTGCACAAGACGCCCGCTAAGTCCAGCGCCCAAAAGGTGTATGCTGCCCGCGGCAGGGAAAACTTTGTCGCCCCTGCTCGCGCTCAGCAACTGCAAGTGGAAACATTTGAGAACGAGTGGGTGGTGATCTGAGAATCGAATCTCAGCGGAGTTTGATGCTCTACTTGCTTTTTTTTTTTTGATGTTTCATTGGACGTCTCACGATCATGCTAATTCCGAATTTACACAACTTCAGTCTACTTTACCTTCATAAAGGAACATGAAGTAGCTAAACACTTATTCTGAGACTACAGTACTTCACTATGTCGAAAGGAGCTTTGTATTTTGTGGTTGACTCGGTCTTGGGTTGCAATCGAACACGAACGCGGTAGCAGTCGTAGGTAATGGTTAGCATATTGCTCCGGATACGGGTTCGGACGCAGCCTACAACCAACTGTCCGAACAGATGCTTTGAGCCAACTTGCTGATGCTCCGTATTTTCTTGTGCAAATAGACGTACTGCGGCGTCCTTGACATGTCAAGCTCAACAAATGAGATTTCTGTGCATAAGCCATGCTATCTTCGCCTAATTTTGATGATGCGTGACCAGAGATACCATTACCTCTCCCTCCTGTTCAGAACGGGCTGTGCTTCTCTCAGCGTGGACGGCGTGCCACGCAGCCCGAGATGTGAGGAATACATTGGCAACGGCCGCACACAAATAAGCAATGTACGATACAGCGGGCAGGGCGATTGGAATATCATCGCGTTCCATGACCGGAGTCCACACTCTATGACTGTAGTCATACGCAACAGCGGAGCGCAGAAACAATTCGACAGTTGAATACTTCCAAGCCCTGTTGTGGCGATTTTGCGCAGTGGACGCCACCAGGAAACCTATCGTCAGCCAAAACACCCCGCTCAAAACCATCTGGATGAACACGAAATTAACCTCGCTTATGTGCCTCATTCCTTCAAACGGGTCCCCCAGAAGTAGAATGCTGCTCGCGATGATTGCGGCAGCAAAGCCCAGGTCAAAAAGATTTAACGCCATCACGATGCGCAGCACGGTGAGCTGTTTTGAAAAGTGCAGAAGAAAGAACGTGGCCATGGTGAGCGGAACTAGAACCACGCCGTTCGAAACAAGCCCGGCAATGATTGGGGAGAAGCGCGGACTGGCAAAGTGCTCCAGTCCACTTTCTTCGAGAAAGCTCCTCAGGTCAGAGGCCGTTTTCTTCATCCACGCTTGCATTCCGGCGTTCTTGGTTTCAACCGCAAGCCTGTCTAGTTCACCCTCGAGCCTTGATATCTTGTTGACTAGGGCTGTCTTTTCCTGCCTGAGGCCGCGGTTCTCAATGTACAGCTTTGAATTCTGCTTGGTGAGTCGGGATATCACTGCGCTAAGCCTCTCGAACCGTACCTTCATCTGATCGGCGTTATGTCTGGCGTGAAAATCGTAGCCGTCGTTTCTGTGCTTCATCGTTTCCTGAAGCGCTTCAATTGTCTTGTGCAACTGACTAAGCTTATTGCTCACATCCGAATCAGTCCGGCGCAAATCTTCCGTGCTCAGAGGTTTCTTCGGCCTCGGTGACGGCATGGGATCAGTAGAGACAGGCACGCAAAGAGTGAGCAGAAGCGTAACTGTAAATATCTTGCCCATGGCGAAGCACAACCTGGATGAAGGTTCCAACACGATGAAGATTGCAACACGATGAAACTTGCAACACGATGAAGGCAAGAGCGATGAGGTGGGTTGACTAGTCTACGCAGCTCTGTCAGCTGAATGGCGACGTTTCAAAGTGTGGAGCTTGAAGCCACAGAACCATCGAGTTGCTAACGCCAAAAAAGCGCCGTGCTGACGGTCACGGGAAGCTGTGTTGATGCTCCGTTGCACCACCGGTGATTGTGAGAGTATGCACCAATTACACCGACCGAATCCGCGTGCAAGCGACTCCATGATGGGGGAGGGTATGCATCACAAAACGGTCGAATGCATCACAAGCAGGTGATGCGGGCGCCCACGGAGGCACACTGGTGCAAAGAACTGGGCAAGACGGCGTGCATATGCACGACCAGGGACAGACGGAGCCGCGCATTTGAGAAGCTCGGCGCAGCAAGCACGGCAACCATCAGACAAGCACACCGTCGCTCGCTGGCGCAACGAAATGCATATTCATAGGAGGCCACGTTTTGCCGTGCTACGTTTACGGGCGCCAAGGCCAAACATCAGAGAGCCAGAGCTACGCGGGCGCACGTAGTCTGATCTGTAGCACCTGCTTCTGAACCTTGCCCATGACGTTTCTGGGAAAGTCGTCCATTACATGGTACTGTCTGGGGATTTTGTACTTGGGCAAGAACTGCGCAGCGCGACTTTGGACGCGGCTGAGGACGTCATCGGTGTGATCGATGATGAGGGCGGCGGCGATTCGCTGCCCCAGAACGTCATCCGGGACGCCAATGACGCAGCAGTCGACGACGCCATCGCACTCGCGGATGACGTCCTCGATCTCCAGGGCGGACACCTTGTAGCCGCCCGTCTTGATGATGTCGGCGTTTTCCCTGCCCAGCAGCTTGTAGTAGCCGGAGTCGGGGTCGGTGGTGACGACGTCGCCAGTCTTGAACCAGCCGTCCGGAGTGAAGGCTTGGCGCGTCTTGTCCGGCATGCGGAAGTAGTGCGTGAAGACGCCCGGCCCCTTGATGAGGAGCTGGCCCGTGTGGTGGTCGTCCTCGATGGCGGCGCGCACGCCCGGGAGCGGGAGGCCCAGCAGGCCCTGGCGGCGGGCGTCGTACGGGTTGCTGAGCGTCATGCCGGTCTCGGTCATGCCGTAGCGCTCGAGAATGCGGTGGCCGGAGATGGCGTGCCAGGCGTCAAAGTCGGGCTTGGACAGCGAGGCGCTGCCGCAGACGTAGAGGCGAAGGTCGGCGGCGGCGCGGCGCATGGCGTGCTGGTCGCGGGGCGAAGCGGCGTGGTAGTAGAGGATGAGCTTCTTGTAGACGGCCGGGACGGCCATGAAGACGGTGGGCGGGAGGTGCGGCGACTCGCGCAGGATGGAGCGCCACACGGAGTGGGCGTCGAAGGCGGAGTGCATTTCCAGGGGGGCGGCGTTGTACAGGGCGCTTAGCACGACGTTGACGAGGCCGTGGATGTGGTGCAGCGGGAGGACGTTGAGGGCGCGATCGTCGGGGGACCAGCGCCAGGCGTCGGACAGCGTGCGCAGCTGGTAGTGCAGCATGTCGGCGGTCCAGACGACGCCCTTGGGGGCGCCGGTGGTGCCGGAGGTGAAGAAGGTGAGGGCGTGGTGGGGGAGGGCGCGGTGGACGCGGTGACAGAGGCGGTCGAAGGCGGCGTCGGAGGGGGGCGGGGGGGCGGCGGCGGCGGCGACGTCGTCGACGAGGCGCACGGGGCAGGCGACGGGCGGCAGCGCGTGGCGGAGGCGCTGCGAGGTGAGGACGACGTCGGGGTCGGCGGCGGCAAGCAGGGGGGCGAGCGCGGCGGCGGGGAAGAGCGGCGACAGCGGGACGGCGGTGGCGCCGCGCGCCCACACGGCGAGCAGCGCGGGCACGAAGGCGGGCGTGGGCGGCAGGAAGAGCGCCACGCTGGGCGCGGCGCGGCGCGGCGGCGGCAGCGCGTCGGCCACGGCCGCGGCGCGCGCCAGCAGCGCGCCGGCGGACAGCCGCAGCGCGTCGTCGCCCACCGCGCGCCGCGCCGCGCCTGCGCCGCGCAGCGCCGCCAACAGCAGCCGCGCGCCCGCCATGGCGCCCGCGTCGCGCGCTCCCGCGCGCGCCGCCCCCCCGCGCCCCACAGCGCGCGCCGCGCGCGCCGCGCACCGCCCGCCGCCCGCCGCCTGCCGCCCGCCGCGCCGCCCTCCGCAGCGCCGCGCGCGCCGCTCCTCTCACGGTGCGCTGTAAGCCACTGTCAGCCCGCTTGCGGCCGCATCCGCTTGCGTTTCATCAGTCGGTGCTTTTCACGCGCGCGCGTTGGCCGCGCCCCACCGCAAGGCGCCTCCTGTCGCACCACCGCCGCGCCCTTCCCGCCGCGCTCTCCAACCACCGCCTCCTCGCGACGCCCCCCCCCCCTCCTCCTGCCTCCTTCCACGCTCCGCCTCCGACCACCCCCCCCCCCACCGCACCCCTTCTCCCTCTGCTTCGCCTCCCTCTCCCCAAAAAGCCCCCTCCGCACACGCAACATGTCCTACGCCACCGACCTCAGGGTGGGCGGAAAATGGCGCCTCGGCCGCCGCATTGGCGCCGGCTCCTTCGGCGACATCTACATCGGTACCAACGTGCACACCAACGAAGAGGTGGCCGTCAAGCTCGAGAGCATCAAGACAAAGCACCCGCAGCTCATCTACGAGAGCAAGATCTACCGCTACCTCAACATCTCGCCCAACGGCCACCCCGTCGTCGGCATCCCGCGCGTCCGCTGGTACGGCTGCGAGGGCGAGTACAATGTGATGACCATCGATCTGCTCGGGCCGTCGCTGGAGGACCTGTTCAACTTTTGCCACCGCCGCTTCTCGCTCAAGACCGTGCTCATGCTCGCCGACCAGATGATCCAGAGGATCGAGTACGTGCACTCGCGATCATTTCTGCACCGCGACATCAAACCCGACAACTTTTTGATGGGCCTCGGCAAGGAGGCCAACGTCGTGTACATCATCGACTTTGGGCTGGCCAAAAAGTACCGCGACCACAAGACGCACGTGCACATCCCGTACAGAGAGAACAAGAATCTCACCGGCACCGCGCGCTACGCGTCCATCAACACGCACCTGGGCATTGAGCAATGCCGCCGGGACGACCTCGAGTCGCTGGGCTTTGTGCTCATGTACTTCAACCGCGGGTCGCTGCCATGGCAGGGTCTCCGCGCCGCCACCAAGAAGCAAAAGTACCAGAAGATTTCGGACCGCAAGGTGTCTACCTCCATCAACGAGCTGTGCAAGCACTACCCGCCCGAGTTTGCTACGTACCTCAGATACTGCCGCTCGCTGCGCTTCGACGACAGGCCGGACTACGCGTACTTGCGCGGGCTGTTCCGGGACCTGTACCTGAGAGAGGGCTTTGCGGACGACAGCATTTTCGACTGGACGCTGATGAAGACGCAGGACACCGGCGCGGCATCGTCGGCCGCGCCGGGCGCGCCGGGGCCCGTGATGGGCAACGCGCAACAGCAACGAGCGCAAGACCACTCGAACGCGGCCGCGCACAACATGCCCGTGTACGACTTGAATTCGTTCCCCATGCGCCGCTTGGATGAAGCGCAGCAGCAGGCTGCGCTGAACGCGGGCGTGTCGGGGGCGCAGGGCGCGGGGCAGTACCTCAACGCGGGCGCGGCGGGCGGCGCGGGCGCGCTGGGCCTGCCGGAGCTGGGCGGCCGACGCGGCGATGGGCGGGCGGCGGCGGCGGCTGCGGGCGGGGGAGCGGCGGACTTTCGACGCGGGGACGCGGGCGCGCCGGCGCGCGGTGACGTGCGAAAGGAGGGCGCTGGCACGCAGAGGACACGGATGCGCCTGCCTTCTATTGGAAGGCGTTAGGCGCATTCTTGCGTCGCTCGCGGCCGCCGTGCGCGCTGCGGCGCGCGGCCGCCGCGGGGGAGCTACGTAGTGCAGAACGGTTTGGTCGTAAAGCGGCGTGTGTTTTGGCTTTGGAGTGCGCTGCGGCGTGCGGCCGCGGGCGGCGCGCCGCCATGTGGGGACGCGTTGCGCGTGTGTGTGCGGCGTGGGGGTTTGTGTTTTCTTTCTCTGCTCTGTTTACATGTAAGTGTTGTGAGTGTGTGAGTGTGTGAGTGAGTGTGAGTGTGTGTGTGTGAGTGTGTGTGTGGCAACGCAAGTGAAGCTGGCTGGGCCGCACTCGCAACTCCGTTTGCTCACGCGCTCTTCTTTTTTCGCCGTGGGCGCGCCGGCGCCGGCGCCGGCGCGATCACGGGCGACGGCGAAAGGCGGAAGGGCGGAAGGCGCGCACACGCGCGCGCGCGCAACGGTCGCGGCGGCGGCGCGCGCGCGTCTCGCGAGCGGTCGCGCGCGATGCGCTCAAAGGCGCGGCAGCGCGCCGCGTGGCCGGCGCGAGGCGTCTCTCGAAGCGCGGGTCAAAACAAGGCAAGCGCGTGCGCGCCGTTTAACTATAAGAGCTAGTCGCGGCCGTTGATGGACGGGCGCGACGCGCGCGCCGAGCCGCGCTTGTTGCTGCGCCGCAGGTCCATGATGGTCTTGCTGACCTTGCGGTTGGTGGGCTTGGCGCCGCGCCCGCCGCGCACGGGCTTGTGGCTCACCGCCTCGCTCTCCGCCAGCGTCGTGTACAGCATGGGCGACGGCCGCGGCACGGACGCCAGCACCTGCGCGCGCTCTTTGCCCGGGAACGGCTTGATGGACTCCAGCTTCTGCCGCGCCGACTTGAACGTGCGCAGCTGGTTCAGCGCGTTGCGCCGCTCGGCCGCCACCCCCTCCGTCGGGATGCGGTTGCCGTTGTCCGGTCGCGCGTACTCCTCCAGCAGGTCGTGGAAGTTGGCGTTGTTCTGGTACACCACGCGCGACCACTTCATCATCAGCTTCTCCGCCATGCGCCGGTTGGGCGCGTGCGTGTCCTTGGTTGCCAGGTAGTGGATCACCTTGCCCAGCCCCTGCGAGCTCTCCAGCCGCTCGATCCAGTCGTTGTCCACGGGCATGTCGCTCAGAATCTGTAGCAGACTCTGTCGGATCGCCAGGTTGGGCAGCGTCCCGTCCGGCATGGGGTCCAGCCACTTCTTGATCACCGTCAGCAGCATGTTGTCCAGGAAGATCTCCCGGTGGCTCGTCTTCATGATCATCAGCTCCACCTGCCGCAGCATCTTAAGCTTGTTCAGCGCCGGCTTGTTGCTGCGATACGCGCGCATGTCGTCGTCGCGCGCCTTCATCATCTTCTCCATGAACGCCAGGCAGTCGTCCGTCACCGCCAGCCCGTCCACTTCCTTGGCGCGCGGTCGCCGCAGCGCCTTGGCGTCGTCCATCACGCGCTCAAACTCCGTCTTGGGCTTCTCGGGCTTGGGCTCCGGCGGCTGCTCGTCATCCGCCGGCGCCTCCTCGGCGCGCTTTGCAGACGCCCTCTTGCGCTTCCTGCGCGGCGGCGACGCCGCGTCGACGGGCTGCTGCTCCTCGTCCTCGTCCTCCGACACGCCGTCGCGCAGCGGCGACGCGCGCCTCTCCTTCTTGGCGCGCTTCGCCTTGGCGGCGCCGTCCCGCGACAGCCGGCGCTTGCGCTCCTTGCGGCGGCGGCGCTCGTCCTCGGGGTCGTCGTCGCTGGAGGCGGCGCCGTCCGAGCGCGCGTCGCTGAGCGCCTGCCGCTCGTCGGGCGCGCGGCGGTCGGGCGAGCGGCGCGCGCGTGCGGGCGACGCGCTCGCCGCGCTTGCCGCGCTTGCCGCGCTCGCCTTGGCGGCGGCGGAGGCGCGGCGACGCGCGCGCCGCTCGTCCAGCGGCGGCGACCGCCGCCTAGATGCCGCCGCGCCGCCCGACGACGCGCGCGCGCTGGCGGACGCCTCCTTGTCGCCGCTCTGCTTTATGGCGTGCGAAATCTCGTCGCGCAGCTCGATGTCGGAGCCCCAGTCGGACCCGAACACGTCCTCGATCACGTTGCTCATGGCGGTGGCGGCGGCGGCGGCGGCGGCGGCGGCGGCGGACCGGCGCGGGCGGGCTGGCGGGTGCTGGAGGGCGCGAGCTGCGGGGGCGGGAGGCGCGTGAGGAGAGGCGGCGCGGCGCGCTCGTTTTATAGCACGCGCCGGCTCACATGCGCCAGCAGGCGGCCGCCGCGGGCTGAATTTGGCCCGTTTGTGCGGCGGTGCGTGTCGAATTGCACGGCGCGCTCCGCGTGCGTGCGCCGCCGCGCGGCCGGGAGAGCGATTCGCGGCTGCCGGCAGCGGTCTTGGAAAAACTGGCCGCCGCCGCCGGTGCAACAACTGCAACATGTGAGTCGCCGGCGACTCCGCCTGCGATCAGCGTCCGCTTGCCCCGCAGCTTGCGCAGCGACCCTCTCACAGTCGGCCAGATGCCGGCGGCGGCCCTGCATCAGTTCTTCATTACTGATCCCCGCTCTTCTCATGGAACGTGTCTGCCATAAAGTTCCAGCGTCACATTCATATTTCTTTCCTTCCGCACCCGTCACAATGTGCCAAATCGCTTTCTTCTATCCATGGCCAGGGTGATCGACGTTTAAAACATGCTTTGTCAGTCTCCACCAAGCACAATTTAGGACAAGTCCTTGAAAACTGACTCGCTTCACACTCGTCAGTCGATCACCCTTATGGATAACGTATCATGTAGCCACATGCTCCTGTTTGCAATCCTAGAAACTCCTCCACTCTATGGAAGCCGTATGCTCCCCTTCAGAATGTTTCCATTACAAAGCTTGGAATCCGCATTCTTTTTCCGGGCAACATTGCGACGAGCACACCTCCGCGGTCTGGATCCACGACTAACCTATCATAGATGAACAGGTCTGGTTTCTTGTCTTGCTCGTTTCCATTTTATTGTCGTTTAGAACAATTTAGGGATCCCATGCCTTTCTCAAAACCACAAAAACCCAACGCTGAGCTGTATAAAAAGAACGGCGCCTCAATGCGTCCACCTCAATCAGACCCCGAACGCATAGAGTCTTGTTACAAAGACAATGAGTTTTAGAGAGAGATGTTGAGCAAACAGACAAGATGTGAACTTCAATCGGATTCAGACCCAGCACGCAAGGCAATGCTTTCCCATCCAGTGATTACAAACAGGAACCTGCTCCCTTTCCTCCGGAAAACTGCACAATGAACGACACCCTTTGAAGAATATGGGCCGCAATCTGGCAAACGGATTGCCAAAGCCAAATGCCGATCGTTGCTGCCCGCGAGAGGTATCGACACGAGCCCAAAGCGTTATCACGGCAGACTTTCCGCAGCAGAGCTTTCGCGAGGGCCCGAGCCTTAGAAAACACGGCGTACTCGACGTACGGTGCTACCCAGGTAGATTAGTGGACTTCACTTCTGGTACCCATCAAAGTTTAAGGCTAACGAAGATATCTTTGCAACCATTCATATCAGATAATGTCCATCCATGATCAAATAGTTGCAATAGACTTAACACATCATCCACCTAAACCGAGACAAATCAGTTTGTCTTTCTAATTCTCACAAATGTGTAATCATGCTGTATTGTTCTCATTGAAAAGGACACCAAATACGTGAATGGATCTTCACATCATCATGGTCAACGAAGATACCACAAAATAACAAAATGAGCATATATAATTTTGCACTTTAAAATATTGCTCATCAATCTTTGTCTGCTCAAAAAGATATTGAGACCTTCGAGAATACAGGGATGGATCAACAGTTTTACAAATTGGTGTAGTAGCAATGATGTACAGTAATTTATGTATATTTAAAGTAGCATTCCCAAACCTACGGTATTTTTAGCGTCACGTCTTTCTAGTACTTAATGTAACACAATCGAAAGCCGAATTACCTACGACGATAACGTACTCAACGCTGCCGTTACACATCAAAGAAGATATTTATTTCGCCTACAGCGCTGCACGCACAAGTACGGTCATCTTTTCTTATCTCTTTGGCTCCTTTTTACAACCAATTTTTTATTGTTTTGACTCACTTTTTCCGAACGTATTTAAGCTAATATCTACCAATTTTGCAGATGTTTATGGTCATGGTTTTCTGATTTTCGGAAAACAATCTACAAATCGTTTTTCTCATGGATATCAACCGAGGAGACCTGTAATGGTTGTTTATGAAGCAATAAATTGATTTTCTGTTTATTCATTTTAAACCACAAGGCTTAAAGAGGATACTAGACTTTTTTTACCCGTTTGAGTGGCTTTGTCACATTTGCCTATATATTCAGTGTCGGATAGCGCAACAAAATGTCACAAAAACACAAAATAGCATACGCATTCGAATGGATACGTTCTATGTGAAAGCCCTCATAAAAAAGTTTTATGGTGTCAGAGCATCTCCACCAACGTCTGAAGCAAATCAGCAAATTAGCAAAATAGTTGCACAGTTGTGTAGTGCAAACTACGAACGTGGCACAGACACGAGCCGCGTCGCGGAAGCACCACCAAGGTGTTCAAGCTTGCTCCCAATGAGAGGTGGCACAGCGAGAGAGCCCTTTGATAGGGTCGACACGAGCCGGGTGTAAATCCGGGCGACCCCGTACTGGGCGTGCAGTCAGAGGGTAAGAACCGGCCAAGCAAGCCGACTTCGTTGGAGAATCCACGAGAGGTGGTAGCACAGTACC
>JAHNZQ020000181.1:328433-345403 GCA_019155205.2 Gracilaria vermiculophylla | reverse complement strand
CCCTCGAACGCATGATGCGAAAGTATTCCAATGATTCGTTTGCATCGCAACCATCAGGAGCACTGGTGAACAACGCGATTTCGTAATGGCGTTTGAGCACCACGTTTCGCTCCACCTGCGCCGCCACTGATTCCGAAGCCAACTTGAGTTTCTGCGCTGCTTCTTTTTGCTTCTGCTGTTGCTCCTTCGCCCTCTTTCTCCCAACAGGTCTGCCACCGCCACCGGAACTAGACAGTTTGTCTGATTGTTGCACTACAACACCATTCTCATCACTTCCTCCCACAACTTCCGAACCAGCATCATGACCGTCATTGTTGAGTTTCGGTGTAATAGTCAAAGCAGACGTGAAATTTTCATGGTCTCGAATAACATACCACGCTTGTAGAAAACGAAATGGTTTTCCGCAATCATCGGCAACACTCCGCATTTCCATATCATTTAATAAACCTGTTGCCATGTGAATGATATCATCTGAAGACACGCCGGTCGGTTTAGAACGCACGATGCGGGCATGGCACCCCGAGAACAACATACACTCTTTATGTATAGCCTTGCACCGCGCTTTCACTGACTCTACAGTGCGCATCTCTCGATTGCTCGGTTTCAGCTTGTCGTTGTACAAGGTCGCGATAGAAGTAAAAAAATCGTTTCCTTTTTGCTCAGCTCCCACAATGGGGTTTTCAGACACAGCGATCCAGGCTTTTGCCATCGCTGTGTCTTCGGCAGGAGTATAGCCAGATCCGCGTGGAGCCATCTGTTTCTTGGTTTTGGGTGTAGTTGCTGTGGCCTCTATTGGGTCTCGATGTCAATCACAGTTGCCATATTCGATCCGGGAGAAAGGGATGGGTGTGTAGCCGCCAGAAGAATGGTATACGAAAGGGTCTAGGAGTGTTTTTCATGGGTTTGTATTGTGGAGCGAATAGCTAGTCTTGGATGCTGAGCGTTTGGGTTTGGCGCCATTTGTAGACCAATTGTATTGCAGCAACTGTCCTAAAAGATTTGCTCAAATAGCACTTGGGCTGAGGGCTATTTGAGCAAATCCGTTCGATTTGCTCCGGGCAATATGCACAGTGTTATAATATTTGGCCCTTTTTTTTGGTCTGGTGGGGAAATCAAACCTGTGGGCAAATGAGCAAATCATCAAATTTAATCAAATTTGATAATTTACTCGTTTGCTACTGTGTTGGTGGAGATGCTCTCACAAGCATTTTGTTTTCTCAAACGTGTACTTAGGCCCGTTCCATGAGTTAACGTTGTTGATGATAAAAAAACACAAAGCTTTCATCAACCAATGCAATGCATCCACTTTTACACTGGAGTTTCCGATATCATCATCTTGTTTGCAGCTTCCAAGCTACTGCCGACAAGATGATCACAAACATGACGGAGTCAACGCTCTCAGTAATCGAAAACGTATAATCTGTTCTTTTTCTGCGCTCTGTCTGAAATAAGTACACCTCCGTCGTGTGCATAACCGGAGGCAAAAACATTGAACACAAGGCAACACCCGGACACAATTTTATCTAACAGTCACGTGCACTCTACGACACAGAAAGTCTACTTTTTTCATGAAAATGAAATCTTAAACAATTTATCTCCTCATAATCTGGAAGAAGCATGAAGCGCTTTTGTTACAGCTCATGTTGATAATAATCAATGCGAGATTCTCTTGAAAGCACATCGAGTGGTGGGCGCTTACATCACGAGGCTCCACACGAAACAAAAGGTATTGGCGTAAAATATGGTGCAACGACAAATTTCTTTTTGCCAGCTACAACATCTAATCTCCAGCACAATTAACGACATTTTGTGACATGCCCGATTTGCGTCGCATGCCTGCGACGACAGTGAGAATTAATTGTGCATCTAACAAATCTGAATCAATAGAATGAATTCGAGCCATACCGAACATACGAAACGGTGATACTGAGTTGAATGTCCCACTTTTCAGCGAAATGCAACCACCTATGACTATAAACTCCTCTTCCGTCAAGATAGCCAATTGCATCGGCTCGTACTTTTCCAAGAGGCGGTTTAATGGCGCCGCTACACTGGAGAAATTCGGTAAAAACCTCCGGAATTCATTACACAACCATAGGAAGGAGCGCAGATTCGTCTGGTTTGTGGGAGAATGAGCTTCCTTGATGGCGTCCTGAGTTTTTCTGGAAACCTGTAGGCGGCTCAGGAGCACAAGAAATCCCAGGGAGCCCACCAACGACTTGTAAAATACACATTTCTCCAGCTTCAAGGTGAGTCCAGCATCCTTCAGGAGTTGGAGCATGTGCTTCACATGAAAGAAGTGCTCCTCCACGCTCTGGGAGTATATGATGACGTTATCGATATACACCAAGGCGTACTGCCACTTCACCTTTGACAGGATATTGTCCACCGCTCGTTGGAACGTAGCGGATGCATTCTTTAATCCAAATGGCATCCATAGGAATCTAAATAATCCAGTGCGAGGTGAACGTTGTGTCCTTGTCGGATTCATCCATCTCAATTTTCCAGTAGTTGCTGTTGGTATCCAGCGAGAAGAAAACGGACCCATCACCTAAGAAGTCAATATATTTGTCCATACGGGGTATCAGGTACGAATCGCGCACCGTCACCTCGTTGAGGCATCTATAGTCAACAAAGAACCTCAGGGAGCCATCTTTCTTCTCGACAAACACCACCGGGGAGGCTCATTCAGAATTGGAAGGCTCGATAACGCCCTACTCCAGCATCTGATGGACCTCATCGCGTTCAAAATCGCGCGCATGGGGTCCGGCCCTCCTCGGGAGGCGATGTACTGGTTTCGCATTAGGTGTGAGCTGGATCCTGTGGTTGGCCAGGCTGGCCTGACCCAGGCGACCAGACCACATGTCCTCAAAAGCGGATAGCATCTCCACTATCCTATGGCGATACCCTTCAAAATCCTCGCCAATTTGGAGCTTCTCCTTCCACATGGCAAGATTCTCTTCCTCTGGAGCCGTGGAAGTCGCTTCCGCCTCCATGATAACAGTTGCATCGCGGATAACAGTTGCATCGCGGTCCGCAAGGTCTTCCGAAAGAGGAAAATGAGCCAGTCCTGCAGGGGCGGGTAGTGCCAGTCCGACGACAATTTTTTCTGGAGCCGTAACGGCGACTCCTTCAGGTTGGCGAGCACAACCCTGAAGAGAATGTTAGGTATTATTTCCCTAACACCGTTCGCCATCATGGAGTGCTGCTTTGTCGTCAGGTGTGGACTCCCCTGTAGGAACGCAAGGTCAGATGCAGAGGTCTGCACCCAAACTTTGGCTTGACCCTGTAGTACAACCCTCCTTGGAATTGGGCCCCTCTCAGGTGTATTTTTGGTTTATTTAATTGTGCACCCCATCGAGGGTTGACGCCCACTACACGTGAAGGTTGGCACAGCACTGCTGGTAATTTCTATATTTTATTTACTATTTTTGTAGGAAGGTTAGTAGTTTACTGCAACAGTCTACAGTATATAGTGGCTTGGCGATTTCGCCTTGACACTCAGTAAACTTCCTCAAGCAGGGTACGACCCCCAACACGGGTTTTTGGCTCTGAGCGCTACCGCTGCCGCGTGCTACCACACTCCAAGGAGGTGTGGCCGCGTCACGTACGGATCGCTCATCCCCCTGTAACAACAGGAGCTTCACCGCCACAGGCGTGTTTCTATGTTATCATACCACTGCCGAGTGCTCGCCCCAGTATTGGGATATTTTCTCCGTTGTCGCCCCTTTTCTCCTACACCGTCGGTCTCGCGACCGCCGCCCCCTTTTCCCCGCAGGGTTACTGTTGGTCGCTGCCCTCTTCCGTGGCCCCGCTCCCCCCTCTTTGGTTTTGTTGTTTTGTTGGTTGTTGTCGTCCCGTGTACGCGCCATTGCTGGCCTGCATTCGAGGGTCGTCACTCCACTCTCGTGGATCCGCCATCCTCTCCGGAACACACACACACACACTCGTGGATCGCTAATCTTTCGGCTCTCTACGCCCGTCGTGACGGTTGACCTCGGTCTTACACCCGACTTCGTCGTGTCAGCCTTGAAAGCGCTCTGTTCGCTGGCTGCCCTCCAAGGAGGAAGATCCCGAACGTCTTCATGGCTGCATCCGCTCCTTTGCGCTGCACTACAGACCCCTCGCGGGTATTTCGATACTCTTCACCACTCGGAGCTTATTGGACTGCGTCTCCTTTGAAAGATTACCCACGTGACGCGCGTTGGCGTCCGGTCCTGGAGATGCGCACACGATACCTACAGGGGCGGCGTCGTGAAACGTCACCTTCCACAGGCGTGGGTAGATTGCACGTACACATCGATCCACAAATAATATGCCCAATATGCACTGTGCGGCCAAGTTCGTTGCCACAAGGAACCCTAACTTCACCTAAAAGGAGCACAGCCAGAGGTACAGGGGTATCGCTCCGAGGATGTTTAATGCTCGACGCAACGCATCGCGAACCGTAGGGAGCTTGCCAGTCCTCAAGGAGCCGAGAGCAGACCCCGAAAGCACGTCGGCATGCAATAAATTGGGGCAAGCTTCGGTATCGAGGATAGCGCGAACCGTGATGGAGGCGAACAGGTAATATCCTATTGATGCGAACACTTTGTAACCCTCATGGGGGAGCGTGAGAACAGAATCCTCAAAGGTGTCGGATGGAGCCAACGGGATTGGGGAGCCCAGCGTGTGGTACTGTCAGCTCTCCTTTCGAGGTAGTAGAGCACAACGTCCGTTAGGAGTTTTTGTTGACTCCAAAGGTGCGTGTTCCAAAAGGTGGTCTCCGGTATTCCCCATCGCAAGCGTCGTGAGATAAAATGTCCTGCTGGACCAATAACTTCCCACTGACGCATTTACATACACCCATTCAAAGGACTGAACGTCGTACAGGTTTCCCATTTTCGACCATGAGCAGTAGTTAAATTGCAGATTGTATGCAGATTTTGATCACCTGGTTGCTCTTGCAACCAGATGATTAAAATGCGAGCGGGGTCTCGTCAATAGCGGTACCAAGTTTGACACTAGACAGAGGCAGAGAAACGTTTTTCTCCCGATTGGGTAAAGTAAAGTTTACTGTCAAGAATGTAAGATTGCAATTGTTCATTCTGCGAACATCAACTATTTGAACTATTTCTTTGCCCGTTGTGGACTTCCACAAAGATCCACGATACCCTTTACACTCCGCGCCACTGGTAACCAGGCGAGCGCCGCTGTTGACAGTTGTTTTAGCAGTCCTGCGAGGATCTCTGGACGATGTCATAGCCCCATACTTCCAGCAAGAACAGATTTGCTCACGCCAGGGCAGGGTGAAATTCGGAGAAAAAGCGTGAATCACGCTGCGCAGCGTGTAATCAATCTACTAGCTGCGTGAAGCTCATCCCGAAGTAGAGTGAAGCTCACGCTGCGGCTGGTGAAGTTCACTCTGCGTCCAATCTCCCCGCAGGAGTCTGCCGCTCTCACGAGAGCCCCTTGAAGTTTATTGTCATCGTATTCCTCAATGTTGCCTTTGAATCGGCGCGTATGCGCTTTTATGCCGTCTCCGTCAAAAGCAAGTCGACGTATTCCTGCTCTGTCTCAAGACAACGTGATCGAACTCGATATTGACGGGAATACAGACGCAGAGCATTCTGGCTCGCTTGATGATCGCTCGTCAAAGCACTCTCCACCTCAAACGATAAATGAAAATGACCCCAGTGGCGGTTCTAAAGGTGCTGAAATACATTCCACCAACGAAAGCGAACGGAATCTTTATCAGCTGGCTACAGAATATCAGGATATGTCTGTGGACAGTGCGGATCCTTCGTTCGATTGCAGTGAGCTCACGCAGCAAACGCCACATCTTTTCAGCGATGGTTCTTCACTACAGCCACTTGATATTACGGTGGATGAAATTGAAGTGCAGTCTTTGCGTGAGGATTTGAATGGGAGGTCTTCAAAGGTGAAAATTAACAGTTGTGCAAATGCAGATGGAGCTCAAACAACTGCATCGGAAGACTTTTGGTCTGCGTTGTTTGCGCACCCATCGGATTACATCACAGAGTACCATTTGGATGAGGAGGCCATTAACGAACTCCACATGCAAAGTACGGACACAGATGACCTGCAGCGAGCGCGGAGGAGTGCAGCGCATCAGACGGAAAGCTTAGGAGGGCGGAAATACGAGACGGCATTTGAGGACGTTTCGATACAGCTGGACAATGCGGACCATTTCCTTGGAAGTCGTTTCGTAGACGAAGCGAGTGGCGTTATCGACAACGTAATCTTTGACGTTAACGTACAATTGAGGAAGCGTTCAGTTATTGATGATTCACATGTTTCTCTACTGAATGTTTTTGATGTTTTCCTACCGACATGTTTGCTGGAGAAACTGCGCTCGTATGCTAACCGAGTATTAACGGCAAGGCAGAAAAGGTCGACAAATGTCATGGAGCTGAAAAGATTAATAATAACGCACATTCTTGCCGCTTCATATGGAATCACTGTATTGGTGATGACTTCAGCAGAAAATCATGAATTCTACTTCCAAACCGGAATCTCTAGGAAGCGTTTCATTGAAATCTAGGCGGTGCTTAGTGGCACAAAAAAGCCGCGTCAGCGCCACGAAAATCAAAGTACTCGCAGTAATGTATGGTCTAATAAACAAGTGCTTGGTAATCGAATGATAATGAAGGTTGAGCAGGAGGTATCCACAATCAACCGTGAATATCTGTATATGCCTCGGGAAACAACTCGAAACTTAGATGACGATCACCAGAGATTGCGATCACGTGGGGTCACCCACCTTACCAACCTATCGCACCTAAACAATCCTCAGAAAGCGCTCGGTCCAGTGAATAATGCATTGTGTTCAGCACTTACTTCGGGAATTCTAGATAGTCATTACTCCCGATCGGGAGAAAAGCTCATACATGTCTGGGAGAGGCTGATGCAGTTTCTGCACGGAGCGGCTACTCCGGGGGCGTTGACACCAATGACAGACGCAATATTTGCTGCAGATCGTGGGTACAATTGAAAGGAAACTATTACTTTCATAGCAGATAAACTCGACGCAACTGGAATTGGGACGCACAAGAGGAGTCTTGATTTTCCTTTTGTATTCGGGGAAGGACCTGTGCGAAAGAAACATAAGGGTATGTTTGTGCAAGAGAAGGGTTGCAGGGCTATCTACAGTGCCACAAGACCGGAAAAAGAGAAGAGCCGCAGAGTGGTACAAGCTATTATTTACAGAGAAAGTATTTCTGGTAGGATACCATCTGTGTACCACAACAATTCTGCCTGGTTTGGATCTCATTTGTTTACGTTGATCCCGAAAACGAACTACTTGAATATTTCTTTGAGCCAGCATGACAGGAAGAAACTCCTGGAGGTGTACAGAGTCGATAGAGAATCCAACAGAAATGATAAGGGCATTGCGGAATCGGAGCTAAGGGTGAATCTTGCTTTAACCCGTGTGCACGAGTGCACAATTCTTCAATTTGAGGATCGAGGATAGTTTCTTATGCGTGCATTCCAATTTACGTCAAAGACAACGCATCGATTTATCACCACATTTGCCAACGACTACGAAAGCAATCTCTCTGGCAGCGCCGAGCTGTTGCATGGGAACCTTGTTGTAACGGGCCCTGAGTCATTGCCGAATAATGCGTAACAGGCGAGGGAAGTTCTTAGCTTAAAATGGGATGGAATCATAAGTGCTCTGGGGACTCAGAAGAAAAACTCTGCTCAAAAGGATACCAGCGGTGACGCCGTTACCACAATTATGACTGCCACTGTTTCCTCGTTACAATCGCTTAGGAAGCAGTAGCTGTTATCCTTTCTCGCAAAGGTAATTCATAGGCAACCGTTGTCAACAAACAAGCAATTTCTGATAAACAAAATTATGGAGCTTCAACAGTCGGCTTTCCATGCCACGATTTAATTACAAGGCGTACAACCTTTTCCTAATGATGAGAAAACAGAACGTGCTACACCGAAAGCAATTGCAGCGAATATTGTACGAAGCATCTTTGACAGCCCTGTTCATGAAGCCGTTGACAGTGACGGCAGGAATGCAAGAGTGCTCGCGCAACGAAAGCATTGTACTTAAACATATCCTGTAGTTCTTCATGGGGCATGATGTCTGGAATGAGGAGGCATTTCAGACAGGTGGGGAATTGAGAACCACCTACAAAACTAAGATTACAACTACTGTAGTACAGTGGCTCCTACGGCAATATGGTGGTTTGGCCTTAAGGCATAATATTCCTAAGGAGGGTTCGTAATTTATTAGCTGGGCCACGTGGTGCATAATATTGTCCGCGTGCGCTACAGTATCCTTAAGGTACGGTAGAATTTATTATTTATTTTAGATATTTTATGCAGGTAATTAGCACAGTAGTGCGACCTGCCGAGGCGGGCTCCCGGCTAGATATTTAAGCTGCCGGTTGAGCTCCACCTCTGGGGAAGTAAAGACAAGCACCCTTGAGTCTTCGTCTACATTTTCCGGTTGGAGTCTCTTGTCTACTCACGCAGGTTTCTAAGCCGCCGATCCCCAGGTCGCATCATAGCAGCGCCTGTAGGAGCATTGTCCGCCCAGTGAACCTTCCCCTCCGCTTGGTGTTTGCGGATCCCTTACAGAATTCCCCCGGCTCGCGACAGCGGATACCGGAGACCACCTTTAGGAATACGCGCCTTTGGAGTCACTAAAAACTCCTAACGGACGTTGTGCTTTACTACCTCGACAGGAGGGCTGACAGTACCACAACTACCTACATTCGGACGACGGGTCTAATCTGATCTAGACAAATTTCGTTGCTAGCCGGAAGTCCGGACGGTATTATTGGCTACCTGTATGAAAACCAACTGCGTGTTGCAGCGATTGAAATCAAAACAATGACTTCATTAAGAATTGTAAAAGAGGCAGAGCAAGTTAGAGAAAAATACAGCTCATTCATACAAATCTCTGATTTAGGGAATTAAGAGTTCTCTACGCAGCTGTTTCAAGAGATTATGCCCACAGCCTGCTATCTTTTGCAATGTCTACACCATGCAGTCGTTCTTGGTCAAAGAAACGTGTTCTTTGTGGTAGGTAAAGGTAGAAATATGGGTGTTGGTCAAATTATTTATCTCGCTGTCTTAGAATTCAGTACCGCACTGGTTGCGAACTACACCTACTGTATCAGTTCTATTCGTCGAATCGCATTCGAATGGGTTGGAACACATGCAGAAAATATACCAAGAACGTACGATGAGCTCTTAAAGAACACCTACACCACAGACTTGTTCTCATTTTGTTCGTACTACAATCTCAACAAAGCCTACAAGAATTTAGTGGTAGAAAAAGGACCACTACCACCGTCACGAATGATTCCTCCAACGTCTCTAGTTTTTTGGAACCATTGAAAGGGAGGTGCTGACGAGTTAAGCCGAAACATGAAGACATTTTGTTTTACTAATTATTCAGAGAATCAAATTATAAGTGTGATTGGTCGCGTACTTTGTGCTCAAGTAGCCAACTCGGCAATTGTTTACTGCATAATCTCCTCTCGGAGTATTGGAGTTCTGCGCAGAAAAGAAGATATACAAAGCGACTTTCGACTCTGCTGTAGAATACAGCGTCATTCTGTGTCACAGTGCAGGACGTTTTCGGATTTTGCTAAAGCACTCGCAAAAGAGTTTGCAATATTATACCGAGCATTTATTGGAACGCAGTTATCTACACGACTGGTTTCCACTAGCGTGTCTGAGGCAAGATCTATGTCAATAATGTATGTAAGAAATGTTGTTGAAAAGTACAATCGTCCTAATGACTCAAGAAGACGATTAACATGTTCTGAAATGCATCAAGTTGCGAAAGGAAACCCTTACTACTGTTCCTTGTGTTCATATAGTCATGCGATTAAGGTACGAGGAGTTGAATTTAAGAAGAAACGTGGACCGAAGGCGAGGAGTTGGTGCAAAAATTTGTCGGCAGCCAATGTGCTCAAAGTGTTAGACGGCCTGGCACACTTCACATCCTTTAAAGAAAGCTACTGTTCCGGACTCTGAGCTTAAATTGTTAGACGAATATTCAAGTTTCCAGCAGCCCCGTTTGAGACAATCAGTCGCACTCAAACAGGAAACAGACACAGTTTCTCGGGGCCCATTTCCTATTTCTACCCTTGTACCCGGCGTATATCGCTTGCCTGTCGTGCTAATATCCCACTGCATTCTCTTACCCACTCGGCAGCAACGCCTTCAAAAACATGGGGTCTGGCATAATGTGGTCGGAGGTGGTACTCGTGTGGTGTTGTAAAGCGTACACACGCGCGTCGAAGGTAAAGCAGGGGAACGATACAACAACAGCGGACTTCCACATCAGGATCGGCGAAGAATGGGACGCCATAGTGAAGGATGTGAGAGAGGCTGGTGAGCGGAGCGGAATGAAGGCATTTTTGCCACCGAATTGAACATCTCGCAAAACTGATGCAGTTTCACAAATGTTTTTCAAGGTTTAACGCAAATGTTTACGTTTTGAAGGGTTAATCATGAAGGTTAAGTCAATGCGCCTCACCGGCGACCCATCTGATTCGGATGTTGATTGTGTCTCTGCGGCTCTGTACCATACTCAATCTGCATCTGCTAGGGCAGAGGTAAGGCGAAATGTTTATGACTACATCGGCGACGTACATTCTGTCAAAAAAACTGGAGGAAAGTTTAAGTTCATCAAAGCCTTATACTATTTACGAACTATAACAGGCATCAGGATGCTGCAAGCGTCCACAGCAAGCACCAATCATAGTGCCGTACCAAATACTGAGAGCAGCAATGGAGAAGAAGACAGCAATGTAGTTGCCGAGGGCAGCGACGACGAGAAGAACGTACAGACTCCAGAAAAAGGCAATGCCGATGTGATAGTAAATAGTGAAGCTGCGCATAGCGTACTTTGAAATGAACGCGCAACTGGTGTGAAAGCTTTAAAACGAGCCGATAGATCCTTACAAATTGCGAAGGCCATCAGTCGGGGGGGTTTACGGACTGACAAGCTTGCAGAGGCCTCGCGGAATCGAGTGAAACTATTGGAAAAGGCTCTAGAAGTGGACAAGCTGCTGGAGAGAGCGGAGGCTTTGCGTGCCAGCCATTCCCTTTTTGGAATGGAGGGAAATGACCATGCAATGCGCAACGTGTTTTTGCAGGTGGCGCAAGCAGAGATGCTTGAAGAGTTCTCGAAACACGGAAGTTATTTAAATGGTGACAACGTTGATGTGCTGGCCTCACCTGCAGTAAATTCTAAAAGCGAGGACGCCACGAGCCACGGCGTTACCAGTGAAGACCAAAACGATGTCTCAAGAGGCAGCTAGTAGTAGACATGTTGTATTAGGCATTACTCTATACTAGAATTGTGCATTTATTATGTGCAGTCTCGTCCTTCAACGTACCAAAGATATCTGATGAGCGCATTTCGTAAACGTTGGTGCTCAGACGGTGACTTGATTTCCTCGCTTGGCTTTGCAGTCTGCACGGCATAAATGGCACTCGCTTGCGGGACAAGAGGTGTCACTTCGAGGTCTGTCTCTGTTTTGCTACCTGCAAATGTGTGCGACGTCCCACCCGCTCCATCAAAGGCGTAGCTGTCTCGACCACTTTCTACAACCATGTTGTGTATGATGACATAACACTACGCAAGCGTATGAAGTTTTTCAGATGCCCAGAGTTCTGATGCCGTACAAAGTATACGGAAGCGTCTAAATAGTACTCCAAAAAGTCTTTCGACGCTGTTGCGTACGCTCTCTTGACTCTTGCAATAGTTTCGTTCGGCTTCCCTTTTTGGATCACTGAGAGACTGCATGAAAACCTTTCATGGAGGATGAATACCATTACGGATGTAGTAGTAAGACGTCAATTTCTCTCCGGCTACCGTGTATGATGGAAGCACAGGAGGAAAAGTACCTGAAAATAGCCTATTGAAGTGAGTACTTACGTGAAGAATGTTCAGATCGTTAAAGGCACCCGGAAAGCCAATTTGATAGTGCCAGACCCAGAGATTTAAGTCGCAAACGGACTCCATTCAAAGACATGGTTTTTCCCTCTTTCCCGATTAAAGAACCTTGATGAAATTTGTGGGCGTTTTTCCATACCCAACCCAAGCAATCAACCACGCCAATACATCCGAGCCATCCGGCCCTCCGAAATTCCTTTTCTACCCTGCGTAGGTCAAGCTCGCTCGGTTCTTTAAGGTAAATGTTACCAAAACACTTTAAGACAGTGTTGCAAAAGTCTATGAGACATAAAAAAGCCGTTGTTGCGGGAGCTTCGAACGCATCATCTGCGATCTCCGCAGGTAATGCGAAAGCCATAGTACGTAAAGCTACTATAATCTTCAAAAGAGGAGTGATTCCGAGCTTACCGATAGCATCAGCGCGCATACCCTTGGGAAGATAGTCGGAGTTTGCCACAACTGTTTCAAAGAGTCGGTTAAAGACAGCTCTAGGCGTTCGGAAGCGCCTTTCAAATTCCATCTTGGTCACTCTTGGACCGCAGTGATTGAGATCTCCGGGCCCACTCTCATTATCGCGACAGATATATCTGGAACATAAGCGCTTGTGGCTCTTTCTGTACAGGCGATCCCTATTTCGGGACTTTCCTTTGGCTGAGCCACCCCACGGCTTTCCGTGAACGTCAATGTTGAAGTCTGCGGCAGCTAAAGCGCCCGTTTGGTTCCAGATCGCGATTGCAAGGGCCTCATTGATGTTAGCTTTCGTCATTTTGGCAAGTAACGCTGACATTTTGGGTTGCTCGGCGCTCATTTTGAGAATAATAAGAGGAAAAGGTAATAATCGGGAGCTGATGCTTTTCGCGTTTGGTACATGAGGACGGGCTTGATGGAGACTTGCGGCAGGATGGCATTCCATTGGAATGTACAATATCGAGAACATCGGTGGGTGGTTTCTAAATCCAATCCAATGGATAGGAATTATTGCTGTCCAGCAGCGCGAGGTTTACCACGGGTCCAGGTGTTGCCAATGAGAGCCTCGTACTTTTTGGATGGAGATCCAGTTCAAGAACATCCAACAAACTGTGTATTTCTTTTTCGGTAACTGTTGCCCTTCGGCCGGTAGATGTGGCTTCTTTCTTGAGTTCTTTCCGACTCCGCTTTTGTCCTGTGTGTACATTGCTTGTTCTACGGTTTAGCTTTAGAATTGAGTGGTGATTTCTCTTCAACGGCGAAAGCCTTTGCGCCGTCGATGGACTATCAAGATTAAAAACTGTGTTGCGATTAGATGCAACAGGGAGCGTGGTCGTTGATATATTCGCTGCGCCTCCGTAACGAGGGCTTTGGTCTTCAATGAGAGGCTTTAAAGCTTGAATTTGACCACGTGGGGTGGCAGGACATCGAGTGTGAGAATTTGAGGTGACGCGACCTAGAAGCTCAGGGTCGCCATTCCAGTTTCATTGTGCCATGTTTGCAATTAATAGTGAGGTAGGGTTGATTGGTAGGCAAGATGGCGATAAAACGATTTGGAGATAAGCCACAGGTTAGACATGTGCGGTGTTTGATACGAACTGCCGCTGTTGCACACTGTTGAAGCGAAGGGTTAGAAAGTTCGTGTGAGTACTGCAAGGGTTCTCGTTCGGTTTTGCAAAGTCGATCACCAACAAGCAAGAGCTGTGTCTCGCAAGGAGCCTGAAGCAGTGCGTGACGATGGAGAAAAGGCGGCACGTGTTCAAATGATTAGAATGGACCAATTTGGAAGAACGGTCAAGGACTGTGCGGGTTCTGTTTTGTGCGCGGAACTTGAAGTTGTGCGCGGCGGTAGAGACAAAGCGCTGCGTGGTGGGGTGATTGGTATGAGGCACTTTGAAGCAGCGATAGAGAACTGTGTGTAAGCTGCTTTGGGGCCTGAAGCGGATCGCGACGGTGGTGGAGAAGCGGCGCGTGGTGAGCGTGATTGGGACCGGGCACGCCTGAACAGCGGTAGAGGACCGTACCTGTGCTGCTCCGTGCTTGGCGTTGTTTGGAAGCATAGCAAACTGCTCGTTTGTGCGGGCACAAAAACAACTACATCCGCGACTGAGCGTCGGGCAAATTGCCTGATTGTTTGTACGCAAATATGGGAGGTTGATGACCGTTGTGCATACACAAGCTGTGTTTTTGTGGTTTTCGGAGCCGCTCAATGTGTGCACGGCGTATGAAACAGTTGAAATTCATGGAAATAAAGCGTAGGGGTTCATCAATTAAAGGGAAGAGAGTGGCTTTAAATAATAGATTTTGAAGGCGAGCGGAGCCCAAAACAAATTAGTTTGTGCGCCGGTCTTTTTTGACATTTTCGCACACTGTATAGTGTGTAATGCGGCTTTGCAAGCGCTGTGCTTGTTGTACGTTTATGTAGGCTGTCTGATCGTTTTGTTAATTTCCATTTAAGGTGTTCAAAGCCGTTCTTACCAACGTGACCACGAGAATATGATAGCCCACATGACCATTACTCTCAAAGGTGTGTGATGTGCGTTTGCGCAGTGTGTAAATGAAAGTTCACCGCGTGTAATGAGCATTCCGGAAGCGCAAGCTCTGCGCTTAGCTGCGAAAGATTCGACCGCGGTGGTGCGAGCGACAGCGCGCGCTCGGAGCCGTCCACTCTGGCGCGGCCGCGCCGCGCGCGGAGCGGCAACGTCGCCCGAACGAGCGGCAGCGCGGGCCCCACGGTCCGACGCGCGCAGCCGCCTGCGAGACCGCCGCGCGGCGCAGCCGGCGCCTCTCGGCGCCGGCGCCCCTCCGGCCGCGCGCGGCGCGCGGCGAGCGCCGGCCGGCGCGCGGCGCCAGCAGTGCGCGCGCACGGAGCGCATTTCAAACGGCGGTTTTCAACCGTGTCCAATTTTCAAACGTCGCGGGTGCGCACACAATGGCGTCGGCAACGACTCCGCGCCCGCGCGCGCCCGCGCCGAACGCGGCGCCCTGGCGCGGCGACTTGCCCGCGCACATCTACGACAACAGCTGAGCAAGCGGGGCGGCCGCGTTGTTGACAAAGTGAGTAACTCGCACAGTTTTACAAGAACAGTTAATATAGAAGAGTAGCAAAGAGAAAGAGTAGTAACCAGAAAGCCAAACAGCAACGACCACAACGACAGCAACGACAACAACAACATCAACCGCCACGCCCACCGGCACCGGCGTCAAGCGGTCGCCCGACACGCACGGCGCTCACATCTCGATAAACTCGGCCAGCAGCACGCGGCTAATGTGCCCGCCGCCGTCCTTGATGGGGTGCACACAGCCCTTCATCCGCACAAACGCCGCCATGCCGTCATCGTCGCTGCCGCCGCCGGCCCCGCCGCCGCCGCCGCCGCCGCCGCCGCCGCCGCCGCCGCCGTAGCCGCCGTCGAAGCGCTCCCGCCGCTGCAGCGCCAGCCTCCTTCTCCGGTACGAAAACACGTTGAGCTGGCCGTCAAACATGTCGGCCAGCTTGGACGCGTGCACGACGGAGCACTTGAGGTGCAGCACGTCGGCCGAGTCCACGTGCTCCCAGATCTTGGCGCCCACCTCGGCGCCCATGGCGCGGCCGCGCTCGTCGTTGCGGTGGCGGATGCCCAGCACGGAGCCGTCCACCTTGGCGACGATGACGCGGTGCAGGCAGCCCAGCCCGGCCGCCACGGGCGGCAGCGCGTGCGCCACGGCGTCGCCGTCGCGCGGCGGCGCCCACATGAGGCGCACGAACAGCTCCAGCTCGGCGCGGCACAGGTCGTCCACGACGGCGGCGGCGGCGGCGGCGGCGTCGGCCGTGTCCACCGAGCTGTCGCAGCGCGCGTCCAGCGCGCCGCCGCCGCCGCCGCCGCCGCCGCCGCCGCCGCCGCCGCCGCGCCGCTGCTGCTGCAGCTGCAGGTTGGTCAGCTCCTGCAGCAGGTTCTTGAGGCGCTGGATCTCGGCGTCCTTGTCGCGCACGGTGCGCTGCAGCTCCTCCCAGCGGCGCTTCTGCGCCATGCGGAAGCGCTTGGCGCTCTCGCGGTTCTGCGCGCGCTTGGCGTCCGGCGTGGTGCGGCTCTTGGAGCGCGGCATGCCGGCGGCACCGGCGGCACCGGCGGCGGCGGCGGCGGCGGCGGTGGCGGCGGCGGCGGAGTGGTGGTGCAGCTGCGCGTGGTGCGCGTAGAGCGTGTGGTGCGCGTGCTCGCGGCTGGAGGTGCTGGCGTCGTGCATGGGCGGGTCGTCGTCGTCGTCGTCGATGAGCATGCGGTGCGGGGCGGCGGCGGCGGCGGCGGCCGACGTGGAGGCGGCGCGGCTGAGGGCGGTGAGGGCGCGGCTGGCGAGCTCGACGCCGTCGCGGAGGCAGGGGTTGGCGGTGAGGGGGCGCAGCACGAGCGGGGACGGGGGCGACGCGGGGCGGCGGTCGGGGGCGGGGGAGGGCGCGGCGGAGGGCGCGGCGACGGCGGCGGCGGCGAGCATGCGGCGGGCGGCGGGGGTGATGAGGGCGCTGCGCGTGCGGCTCATGCGCTTGGCGTTGGGGGTGGTGAGGCGCAGGTCGGCGGGGGCGGCGGCGGGGGCGGCGGGGGCGGGCGCGCGCGCGTGGTGGTGGGCGCGGCGCGGCATCTGGTGCGGCGGGACGCTGCGCGTGCGCGAGCGCGGCGGGGAGGCGGGCGACAGCGAGCTGGCGAGGTGCGACAGGTGCATGAGGTTGCGGTCGGCGTCGGGGGGGACGGGGTGGTGCAGCAGGTTTGCGATGGAGGCGGAGGGCGTGCGGGACGGGCGCGGCGACGACGGCGCCATGGTGGCCATGGCGGTGGTGGTGGCGGCGGCGGGGATGGCGGGGGCGATGCGGATGCGGCGGCGGAGGGGGTGGAAGGGGGAAGGGCGCACGGCGCCAATAAGGGGCGCGCGCGCGCGCGCGTGTGTGCGCGTGCGCGTGCGCGTAACGGCTCGCTGCGGGGGGGGGGGGGGCGCGCGGGGCGCACCGCGTCGACGTGGGCGCGCGAGACGAGGGCGGCGGCGTCGGGGCGCAGCTCGGGCGCCAGCGCGAAGAGGGTGAGGCGCGCGCCGGCGCCGC